>NC_051173.1:21032748-21396412 GCF_013339725.1 Rhipicephalus microplus | reverse complement strand
AACATGTGACATGACTACCTATGAAGCGATATTGTTTGATTTAGTCTCGTGAATAAATGTTACATGATTTAGACAGGTGGCGAGACGCTCCGCGATGTTACGTGGTTTTCAGCCTGCGAGTAGTTACGCAACTGTACGAGATTCTAGTCACGTGGCTACTGACGTAACATTCCGTTATTTTTGGTCACGCAAAGTTGTTTCGCGATGTTAGGTCTATTTGGCCGTGTAACAGAGTCAGCCATCGTTGCTTTTGTAATACGCACCGGGAAATCGGCGCACGTGTTGTGAGAGCTGAGCACAATTCGAAGAGGACGAAGCGAGCACGTTCCGATTCATAATGTTGATCATTCCTGTTCGCACTACCCCGCTCAACAAAAACCCTAAAGAGCTCCGCTGTGAAAGGTATGGGGAGGGGGGCCATGGTAAAACACGAATGTTTAGCAGGATCGGTTCGCCTGAGCTTCTAGAACTTCCTTGTGTGAGGTAGGATATGTGGGTACCTTCCACACGCACGCTTGTACGCTTTAGTGTTCAAGGATGTGTACAAACAAATGCGTCGTACATTTTTTAGCTACATCGTTGAATTGGAATACTGTTGTCCCCAGTGACGTCGTGGGATAACGGTCGTGCCAGGTTTGGTACAACACAGAAGGTGTATGACCCCATACACCCCCCCCCTCTCTTTTTTTTTGCGACATCAAGATCGCCCCAGCTGTATAGATTGACTTCACTGTAGAGCATCGCACCTCCAAGGGTGGAACCCTACTCCCTCCGGTTGGGCTAAACACAATTCACTCCTGTCATGTTACAGACATGTGCGTGTGAAATTCTGACCGACTGGCAGTCGATATGAGAGGGACAAGCCCGACGCAGAACGCCCACGGCATCACAGACGTCGTCGTCTACCTCTGGCTCCTTGCGTGCAATGTAGCGTGAACACTGAGAGACATTTCATTTGCAGGCGCCTGCCTGATATAGATGGGTCGAATCGTCTCGGGTGAACAAGATCTGTGGCTTATTTCCGGCTCACTGCTAGGGGGTCATTGACACACAGCGCCGGTCTGAAAAAAGATGAAAATTCTACTAGACGCGTGTTCTCCTTTCACCTCTCTTCGTTTTCCTAAACGGTCAATATTCAGCCAAGAGTTCATGGGTTGAAGCTGTTGAGTTCTTGACTCTTTATCAATAAATGAAATGAACAAACAACCGTTTACACACCATGATGCTACTAACATTTTTGTTCTTGACTGTAATTTATTATTTATATGGAATTAGAACCATTTTTAATGTTTGGTAAGGGAGTAATAGCACAACTCTCCCACTAAAAGGCTGACTGGCTGCTACTACTAGAAAAAAAAACATGGAGTGCATTGCCATGTAATAAATCACAAAGCCGGATAATCAATATAATATGCTTTACAATATATTATAATCTAAAAAAACAAAACTCAGAGTTACTGCATAACATAATTAAACCGAGTGAAATAGTTCTTACTCGAGCATGAAACAGATATATAGAAGATGAAAATGCATGCACGTCATATTTCCAGATTTCAATGAATATTATGTAAAATATTTTATTCCGATAGCAATTATATGGACACTCCCGGCTGGATTTCGCCACCAGCGTCGATGTCATGCACCATATATGTATACTTATATACATATCCACATTTTCACAGGAGGAAAAAAAACACCGCCACCATGGGCTGCGCGTGGGAGTACGAGGGCTAAGGATGCAGCCTTGTGAGGGCATTTTTGAGGGGTCACGTCAATTCGCGCAGCCCGAAGAGGACTATGGCGGCACCCAGCGAGGCGTTTTTGAAAAGGTCCATATGAAAATGCGAGAGAAAAAAAAAGTCACCGCTTTGCCGCAAAGGCGAAGCAATGAACTCGATAACAAAATTTGAAAGGTAACGCACAGAATGAAAAGCAGATTGAAACGTGCCCCGCGTTTCTCATGCAAAAATACGCACGAAACGTACTCAATAAGACGCTAGGAGATACAATTAACATAAAGCGTTCTGTCCGTCAGGGCTGTCCGCTGAGTCCCCTACTTTTCAGTTTATATATAGAATCGTTGTGCTTAGCAATAACTCAAAACAGTTGCATTCGTGGCTTAAGAATACAAGAATTCGAGGTTAAAATTTTGGCATATGCCGATGATGTGGCTGTTTGTTGTATCGATCAAGATAGTGTTACCACTATCATCAGTGTGGTAAAAAGGTTCGGCAATGCAACTGGCAGTCTAGTAAACTGGGGAAAGTGTCTGGGTTTCTGGCATGGAGAGTGGTCGTCAAAACCAGACTATTTTGCCCATATTAAATGGTTGACCACACCTGTCAAGTAACTGGAGGTGCCACTGGAATTTTATAAAAATAATGCGAACTACTGGCAAGAACAAGCGAAAGAAATCCGGGCGAAAGCTAATAGATGCAACGGTAATCATCTGTCAATGTTTGCTAGGGCGACTGTCTGTAATCTTTTCTTTGCCTCAAAACTTTTGTATGTGATGCAAGTATTGCATTGTTCAAGCGCAAACATACTGAAGTTCCATCGCATGTTCGCAGTGTTCGTGTGGGCTTCGAACTGGGAGAGATGCAGTCTACCTAATCTGTTTCGAAAAGTGAAACACGGAGGGCTTGGTTTAACACATCTTTTCATACGCCAAGTCGTAAATAGGTTCTTTTTTTTTCGCTACACAAGGGACCCTTTCTAACGTACAGTGTGCCAAATGAGACTGATGCGGGCTTTACCTGGATATGTGGTTACCATGAATGACATGACCGGTGCTGTGCGCAGGTATCTTAAAGAGGTTATTCTAAGTGTACGGTTTTTATCTGTTAGATTTTCCAATGAATATTTATTTTCAGTGACTCGAAAGAAGTTTTACAAAGATGTATGCAATGTCGTTTTACCTGAACCGCTGTACCGTGCCATGTACGCTGGAGGTGAAGGGAAAGATGTGCTTAAACGAGTGAAGAGAATGCAAGTGGCTCCTGCCACGAAGTCTTTCTTTTTCAAGCTGCACAGAGGTACATTATCAGTCAGGACATTTCAAGCACACCGTGGTTTTTACTTACCTTGGGGGACAAATTGCCTTATCTGTAAAAAACTGGAAACCATTGACCATGTTTTCTTACATTGTTGGGAGGGAGTATATTTTTGGGATGTACTTCAAAGGACGTTACAGAAAGAATTACCTCTGAATTCATATGGTATAAGATTTCTGTCAATAGTGGACGAAGAGGGAATGCCATTAGATTTGATTATGCTATGTGGGCTTCACTGTTTAGGACGGGCCCGTATGGCGGGTTTCTATCGCGATCAGGATGCACGGCCTGCACGAATGTATTTCCGTGAATGTATGGCCAAGTTTGTTGAACTGCAGAAAAGTCAGGAGATTTTACCTGAGTGGTTGTCGAGGGTGGAGCCCTTGGCAGCACTTAAGGAATTTTACTTTCTGTCGCACTGTTACTGCTTGTCTTTGTTCTGCTTGTGGTTTGATGAACGCGCCTATAAACAGGCAATAAAGCAAAAAAAAGCTCCGTGGTGGCTCAGTGATTAGCGCCTTGCTTTCATAACGCAGAAGTCGCACGTTCGACTACACGTGCTGGAGTGCTTTTTTCTAGATTTTTTTCTTTCTTCTGTTTTCATATATATAGATGCGTATACATGTTCGGTTCACTGCGTCGACGCTGACGTTGAGGCCCACGCCGGTGGCAAAATTCAGCCGAGTGTGTCCACATAATTGCTATCACAATAAAAATCCCAGAAAAAAAAATCAGCGTGCAGACTCGCACGTGAAATCTCCGCGTCGTGAATGCACTGGGCCACCGACCTCCATGAACCTTCAAACGGCAAGCTAATTATATCTACCACTTACCGTTGTTGGCGGGCACCTCGTGGGGAAACTATCGTGTTTTCAGCATTATCAGCAAGATAGCGCAGTGAGCGCGCGGCGGCTGTCATCTCTCACGCATACTTTGGCCCGCGTAGAGAATAAGGGGGTGTACGCTTGATAGCCCGCCCATATTTGCAGGGGGGAGAACCGTACGTCCTGGCTAGCCTCTGGGTTTCGTCGGAGCGATTCTGTTGCAGTTGCCGGGCACACAAAGGTCACTGAAATTGTTGCACAGCTTCCGTTGGCGAAAAGGGCATGTTTTTTGGACATGGCGAAGCAACAACTGAGAGCCTTAATCACGTTCATCTGTACCTGTGAGTACGGTTTGTGCGTGAGAAACGTGGGGCACGTTTTGATCTGCTTGCCATTCTGCGCGTGACCTCTCTCATATTACAATGAATACTAGTATTAGTATTAATGATACTATTATTAAAAATTATTATTATTATTATTATTATATTCTTATTGTTGTGGTCAGAAACATTTTTTTCAGGTAACATTAAAATAAACGAGCAATAAAACACCCCGCGTTCTCTTTACTCCTGGCAGTTACGTGGGTAATGAAATGCAGAGCACATCGACCAATGAAAAGTGTGGGGCTTGAATTGACAAATGAGTCTCTCGGAAAGGTGGCGCCTCCTTGAGCATGACAACGGGAAAGTTGGGTGGGAAAAGAAATAGGAAGAAGTAAAAGCCAGCCTTATGCAAAATGTCTGCAGATATCATAACAATTGTTAACGCCATATAAACATGCGAAATTGAAGTGAAAGATTAGTTATCGTCGATCTAGACCTAGCCTTATATACCGCAGTGCCGAGTAGAAAGAAAAAAAAAGAAATGCTGGGAGCAAAGTATTTTTAAGCAGATGTTGCAGAGAAGCACTTAACTGAAACATATTTATTGAATAAAATGATATCTGCAATAACCTTGTGTCATCACATAATTACATGAGCCAACAAAAGAATCAAACAAGGTACTTTGTTGTAAGGCAAAGAGATAGGTTTGTGTTGTTCATTTTCTCTTGTGATTGAAATAATTGGCGAGTGTGAAGATATAAACTTCGGGTACCAAGTTATATTTATTGAGATTAATTTAAGCTTGGACATTAACCATCTAATATCAGTAAGAGAAATGCAGCGGACGGCAGATTGAGGCAGTGTCAATATGCATCGCGAGCTCAAATAACAGGCAAGAATTACTTACAGAAAATTGTATAATAGATCACTTGAGTACATTGTAAAAAATACGCATATAAATTCAGCAGTACAAGCCCAACAGACTCCCCAGTTCAGCAAACATCGGAAATAATGGGCCCTAGACGAGGCCGAGACAGCTCGTGCGTGCACTTTCGTGCACCACAGTGAACCGCACGTGGAGGGATTTCCACGGCAGCTTGCCGCCTGCGCTGCGCCGAAGTTGGTGGAACTCGGTGGCCACGGCGTCGAACAGCGTGTCCCGAGCGCCACACTCTTGCGACTCTCGAAAAGCATCCAAACCGAGTTGCTTCAGCGCAACGCCTAGCAACCCGCTAGCCGCGATGAACGTCATCTGTGGAATAAAAAGCAGCCTCAAGGGCAATAATACAGTAAATATTGTCAAGCAGTCGTTTTCGGGCAGTGTGCGTATTATGAATGGCGAATTACCCAAGGAAGAGAAGCAATTCGAAAGTAGACAAGAAGGCAATAAAAGAATAATATTTTGCGTCCCCGTAACATGACCCATGAGAGTAACATGAATTGGCAGCAGCAAGCACAGGACCGGGTTAACTGGCGGAACATGGAAGAGGCCTTTGTCCCGCACTGGACGTAGTCAGGCTGACGATGATGATTATGATGATGAACATTACCCAGTAACGTGACCCAGAGTTATGATTTGCCACAGCTGATGTACGCAGACGTTGTACGCATTTTGATTGCGTCATATTCTAATCGCAGATACCTTTGAAGAGTCGGAAGCTTTTGTTTGTTATCCTAACCACTTTTTTCTGACCATAACGACAAAAGCCCATGAGGCTACGCGGTTTGTTTACTGTGTTTTGCTCGGAAAAGCTGCAGTTGACGTGCCTCCTGCTCCTCATCTTTTCCAACACAAGTAAGCTCCAGATACGCGCTTCCGATATTGTGTTATACTTGATGTACACATCCGGCTACAGCATAGCCAGGAAAGTCTTCGGAGACGTGTTTGATCAGAAATCAACATTGAATCGTAGAGGCCCACTAACGAATGCCTGTCGTACGCCTCAGAGCGCTCGGTGTAAAACTAATGCGTAACTAGCTAGGATTTGCTGCCTATTCCTTCCAACATGGTGCCTTGGACCTGGACCATTCTTTTGCGCAAGAAATCGTAAGCTAGAGTGAAAAAACATCTACTCATACATGTGTTACTGTGTGAAGTATTGTGAAAGCGTGTTCGAACGGTGCCTGTAGTTTCTTGAATGAGATATTGAGAAATGTGTAATTTCATTGAGCAACTGTTTCATACCTGCAAAAATGTGAGAGATGGTAAAACTTTAGGACTTAACAATATATTCAGTTTTACTTGCAAGTAAAGAGCAAGCTTCGGTTTCCTACTTTTTCATTAAAACCACTACCACGACGTGACACCACTGTTAAAGTGACATGACGCTTAGCGAACAATAAAACGAGCCAAAGGAAAATGCTGGCGGCAACGCCACCTTGAGATTCCCGCTGCATACATCATGACGTAAGAATTTTAGAAAAAGTGTCTATAGGGTAATACGCAGCTTCCAATCAATAAAATGAAGTGCATTTTATACTGTGGGTGAAATGTACACAACATACAAAGTTTCAGCCAATTCCATCCAGCCAATGCAACGAAAATGCCGAAAATGCATTTCGAAATTTTATACAGAACGCACAAAATTCCTGCGCCCCCCAAAAATTAAACCTCGACCTTCATTTTCTTCGCTAATACCAAACTTATTATAGAGAAACATATGTCATTAGAGTACTGAGAGGGCAGTTTCTTAATTTAATCCAAGCCATTGTTCCTCTTTAGTGTCCCTTTAAACTCACTACAACTTTCAGGAATATTTAACTTCTGTTATTTTTTCTTTTCATAGGTGATCTTGCAGCTTATCCTTTCACCCTAAGCATAAATTTAGAAAGTGACAGAAATTCGTATATAGATTTAACTGGTTTGTACTTCATTATCTCAATTATTTAAAATAGCAATCACCAAGAATATTTAATGAAATAAGCGTACCAACCGTAGCGACACCACAGCGAGATACATAACATATAAGCAAGGCGTAAACGTGGGCCATACGGACTTGTTTGTATGAAATTTACGCGGATCAAAAGTCTCTTCTTTGTAACTAGAGTAGATTTAGCACGTCCAGTGGCTTTAACGTAATACTGGGTTAGTAGATGATGGCAGCTAAACATTGAGCGAATTTTTGTAATTGCACTGCCTTCTAGACCTGTTTTAATGTACGATCAACGCTGTCTTTTATAGTGCCAACCTTTAAAAAATCTGCGCATTCCAAACTATCAAGCTTTCAATAATTGCAAACACAAGCAGTGAGATACGGCACACTTTATTTCCTCAACAAGAGTTATTAATCTGGCCGGCTAATTTTAGTTGACAGAGCACGCTCCCAGTACAATATGACCGCTTAAGCTTGCGAATGGTCAAGTTGGTGCGTTTAACGCACTGATTCACCGGTGACGTTGCAAATATTTATTGCACCGGCGTGGTGGTCTAGTGGCAAAGGTACTAGGCTGCTGACCTGCAGGTCGCGGGATTGAATCCCGGCTGCGGCGGCTGCATTTCCGATGGAGGCGGATATGTAGTAGGCCCTTGTGCTTAGATCTGGGTGCACGTTAAAGAACACCAGGTGGTCGAAATTTCCGGAACCCTCCATCCACTAAGGCGTCTCTCATAATCATATGTTGGTTTTGGGACGTTAAACCCCGCATATATATCAGAAACTATTTATTGCTAAGAAACTTTTTGGTCAAACTAAAGTCTTCTATTTCAACGGACAGTGAAGGTGCGTTCGAAATATTGACGCCGTCGGCCTTCTGGGCTGTTGGCGCCACGTGTGCACGTGTGTTACGCCCGTGGATAAGTGAATAGATTCAAGAAACATACAGAGACATTTTGTTGCACAAAAACAAGGAATAGATATATGCACACGTCCCACCACGCTCCACCCCATCACCTCTGTTAGAGTCATGGCAGCACATTGGCTTTCACAGTCGATGTGATAGCCATGCAAACTTGCCCACGACATTGAGACTGTGTGCTGTAAAAAGTAGGGACGTCGTAGAGCACAGATCACTTGGTGCAGACGTTCAAGAAAACACCAATTCAGAATCTGTACAGTTAGCCTAAAGCCCGCTCTCCTAAATCGTGGCTGTTTCGAAAGTGCAACGTATTGAATATGACGCATACCTCGAGCCATTTAAGCATATCCATCGTCCTTTAATGTCTCCAGGTTCGAAGACAGTTATATAAATTTGTGAATAGTGTGATGACCACTTACCTTACAACGAATGTTTTTTTTTGGTTCCCAGCGCGATTAATCTTTGTTCTTTGGAATTCATGAAGCTGTAATCGTCTTCCTGCCAGGCTTTCATCCACGACGTGTCGTTTAATGTTTGGCACACCTGTAATAGGCGGGCTAATTTCAAGACAACCCGAAAGCTTCAGTGATGCTTCAATTTTCAAAGTATGACTCATTGCTTGTGGTTTACGAGGAGGTATTAATTATAAAGCACTCAAAACAGCTCAAATTTATGCACTCAGTTACAAGAGATCACAACAAAATAATATTGTAAAATATGTGCTATGATTATCCTGCATGCCGTATGTAGTGTACACAGTTTGTAACAATTTTGACCACCTGGTCTTTCAGTGTGCGCTATTGAATTCAAGTTCTTGCTTCTAGCCAGGTCGAAATATAGGCACCCAGCCAGGAGCCTGATACGAGCGGCAGAGCCGTACGGCCGCTTGGGAACGCCGATCGTACCTTGGTACAGATATTTCCGGAGAAAGCACTGGCTATAGGAGTGCTATAAGAACCACCACGTTTACCTAAATGTAATACCTATACACCTCACAATAGCACAATGTTTTGCATGGAAGGCTGCCATCGTACTCATGTATCAACGTAGGTAGCATGTAGGTGAACGTCATTCCGGCGAACTTGCGTCCCAATTACGTGCACTTTGCACTGCACAGCAAACGCAGCACCCAGCTAGAGCTGCAGAAATAAACATTTCAAGTATGTGTTGAAGAAAATGCGAGTACCTCAAAGAAGGTCCAGACACCCGGCGAAGAGTGGTACTGTCTCTTCGGGGCCAGCCCCCAGCATCCGATTCCTTCGGAGACGCTGGCAACTCTGGGCAGAGCATCTCGCAGCTCGAACTCTCGCGACATGATTGGCACCACAGGAACCAGCCGAGACAATGTGTTCGTGCTGGCGTACATCATTCCAAGAGTGGTGTTTTGTAAGGATCGCCCAGTAGAATAATCTCATGACGTCAAGCTCTGTTGGTAAATATAGTTACACTCCCCGAATGCGACGTCAGGAATGCATCCCTGCATTTTCATTCAAGCAGTGTCATATACAGTGCCTAACATGAATACTTCCTTCAAGGCTCTAAAATAGTTGAGGGGCGTTCAACAGTCAAAGCGATGAGACAAATACAAAAACCGGTCGTAAAACAAAAATCGTAAACTGCGAGAAAGTGCAGCGAGAAAGCAATACTGCATATCAACATCCACGCATGGATATGCTTAAAAAATTCGAACCATAAAACAAACACCTCATTAATCATGGTAATTTTTCTGTAACGCTTCATCATTTAAGTGCAATCCTACGCTGACAGCACGGAGAAATAGAGAAAGTGTTTTCTGATCTCCCATATTGATAACTATGAGTAGTGACGTAGCAAAGATGTTTTCGGGATAAGTGGGTGAGAGGTGGGGCGTTGAACCATACTTTGTGTTTGGCCATGCATTTGAATGTGCCTGTGTCATAACACTATAAATAATTGAAACATTTAGAGGGTGAGCGTTAAGGGCAGGAGGGTGTCTAACCCCTTGTCCTACTGACGACGCTGTTTGTTTTGAGCAGGAAGCATGAATTTACAACGGTAATGATGTGGACAAGATGTTTATATAAACAGAAATATGGACCCTTGCATAAAGAATACATCAGTATGTCGGTAAATTCTTCATTGATTCATTGTGTTAAGTTTAACATCTTGACGTTATAATGTAACATAAACCTGTATCGAAAGGACAGAAGAACGTCAGGCTAGTCCGATTACTGGCAAAACAAACTTATCTTTTTTTCGCGAGCCTATTTTCACCATCTTTCCAACAGTGGCATATACAAGCCTGTCAGCAACGATAGCGCGGAATGCAAGGTAATATGCTCGTGGCAATATATATCTGTTTCCCCGCTTCTTAGCAGTAGCCGTTCCTTGGCGCTCTGACACTTATGTAGTAGTACGCAGCGAATCATACGAAATTTTTTCAAGTGGACTGAGCCTGCTTCCTTAAGTCATGGAAGGCTCAACCTACATTTGTTCTCTTTGTAGTGCAGGTTCTACATAATTACCACGAGTTGTGACAACGAGCACTGTTAGTGATAAAATATCTGACCCAGGAAGCGTTTTCGTAAAGCGGAGTGTGGGCCGAGGTAACCTGGGCCTTTCAAACAAGATCTTGTGTGTTCAGCACCAAAAAGTCGACGGCCCTGCATGAAATAAAAGGGCTCTAAATGCTTTCGCAGCTGCGCACATCTCCAAACGTCTGTCAGTCTATGCAGAACAAGTAGTGTTTCCGCAAAGAACGCAACCAAATATAATAAATTTTCTTGGTTAACAAAATACTCCTGTTAGCGGATGCTATGTCCATTCCCTTTTTGTAGAGATTATTTATTTTAGCGTTACAGGAACGTAGAAATGTACTGCACAGCCTAGCTGAAAATTTAGCTGAAAATCTAGCGGTCGCAGATGTACCCACGGCTTTCTTTAGGGTAACGCGACAAGTTTTGCCTAGGCAATGCAGGTGACTCAAAGTACTTTTATTTCGCTTCCATTTTCTTGTCTCATATAAATTTAATTACCTGAGCAAGTTTCTACACTGGTGAGGCAAGGATATGCGCATGAGATAGAGCCTACATGGCAACATAGAATGTGTACTCGGCTCTAACATAAACTTTGTAGACAATCGTACACGCAGAAAAGGTATCATTTTCCAGCATGTATTCTTCTATGTTTGTATAGAGAATGTAGTAAATCATCTGTTTTCTATTAAATTGTTAGTTATTCAGTCAGTGCGCAAATTAATATGGATGCCAAGTATAGCTCCCTTCCCCTTTCTCAATAACATGGACCATGGGAGATGTCGGTGGTATATATAACATAGTAGGCACAGTAACTAAACTTCAAGACCGTCGAATATTTTCGAAACTCAATACAGACTAGGAGAAGGTGCGCAGAACATAGAGAGTATAATGTCAAAGCTCTGGACAGAATTTAAGTCGGTAGCCATTGGGAACCACTAAGGCGACCTGAATACATTTTTACATGCGGACCATTCGTTTTGATTTCCCATATCGGTAATCAACTTTCTAATTCTTCGCTTCAAAAAAATGGTCATGATACATTTATTTAAAATTTAGTTATTCCAGGCTGAACACTACAGTGCTGAACACGACGTCGTTGAAGGCAGCCGGTCAATGGCAAAAAACACGGCTGAACAAGAAAGTCTGTGAATTCAATCTATAATTCTTGCCCTCTATCGTCTTGCAAAAGCAACTTCCCGCGGTGTAATGATGGCTCGAAAAGATGGGCGCTTTCACTCTGATACTTCAATGCTTTATGAAGACAACGCAAACATTGAAAAACACATTGCATCACTGGTAGAAGCAGGAAACGAACGGCATTCTATGCAAACTAAGGGACCTGTGCCCTTTACCGCGGAATCCACAAAGTGAAAACTCATTGTATTCATCATCTCACACTCTTCGGGAGCTCATTGCTTGTGAGCCGTTATAATGGCAGTCTCATCCGTGTTTCCTAATGACCGAAAACATAACTGAGAGAGAATGAATGCGATGCATATTATCAGAATACCGGAGTTTAATTCTTATTTCTGGGTGCTTTTACAATGGCTCCAAATTTTCCGTTTTGAGCCTGCGTTCACCATCTCTGAGACCGTACGAATCTACCTAATGTTCACATCAATGGTCAACAGATGGCGAAAGTAGCTAAGTATATTGAGTGTTGTTTCGGAAAGGGCAAGGTTTTTCTACGATGAGGAAATCTCATGGCACCTTTTTAAACGCTAAACGACGATTATACAACCAACTGGCCCAAAGGTTTGCACGATTAAACACCCATTTCATTTGAAAAATACGTGCTTGTAAAAACTGATCAAGTGCAAGTGCGGATAATAGTAGTTCCTTGACAAGATTCTACAATAATAGAAGGTGAACAACTACATGTGCTGATTCTTACATGAAGTCAGAATATTGTTCACACATTTTAGGTTTCGATTTCATCTTTGAGCACTGCAAAATACAGATGTTATATTACGGCAACTTGAAATGCGTTGAAGACTTAAGGTCTTTGTGAGATTTCATATTCGAACAAGGCTGCTTGGTTCGATTGAAGCTGCATGTTATGGCTTGCGTGGTTCTCTTCTAGACATCGAAAATCTCTGGAATCCCTTGATGTGTTGGTTTTTGTACTTTAGCTGCTGCGATTACTAGATACATATTTTTCTACCTGATTACAGTCGTCGGTTTTCCTTTGTTTGCTAGTTTCTCAGTTTAGGACTCTCGCATGTCGCGTATATTTTGTAGAATTTGTAATGAAATTGTTCCCACCTTGTTTTCGTAGCAAATGAAAATACAAAATTTTCTGTGGGAGCAGTAGCCATCATGAAGACACTTTTGTTACTTTGAAGCTCTCCATCCTATATGTGGGACAATGTGGACCATTTTTATGTGCAATTTAGCAGGAGGGTTATGTCAGAATAACTTTCCTGAAATTCATATTTTTGCTGCGCTTTTCCTCGCCGATAATGCAGCCTTTTATATTAACGATAAGGGATGCTGACATTCGCAAGAAGTCTTATTTTATCTAATCAAATAAGACTGAAAAGATTATAAATCCTAATTCATAATGGCATATTTGTCTGTATAAGAAGCTTCTTATCAAAGTCTCTAACACGTTTTTTGTTGTTTTAAATAATGTCAGTGCTGTGCCAGAACTGTTCGTATTACTGTGATACATGTAATAGCTAATTAGCAAGAGAATGCTCCATGGAGACGGCGGACATTATACGCTTCATTGCATAGGCAAGCATTCTACAATTTCCCGTGTATAAAGCAAAGACTGTACACATGAGTACCAAGTATAAAGATTTTTCAGCATGTAGTCGTAATTATTGTCAATTTCATTTCTTCTCGTTTTTCACTCACCTGTGTAGCTGCCTCAAGTCCACCTGATTCACAAAACTGGGCGTCATGTAAACATTCGCACTCAATATCCACAGTTGCGTTGCTAACGCCATTTCCATAGACACAGCCTGCAACACAACGGAAATTTCTTTCTTGCACTTTATATGCTGAGATATATACTTGTATATATCTTAGCATATAACCATTGTGTTGGCTATGGAACTCAAGATGCTAAGTGATAGAGGTCGCGAAGTTTATTTGAGATTATCGCAGTAACGTTTTCTTGATGCATAATGGAAAACCACTGATATTTAAATCATTAGTTCTACTTTAAGATCTGCCTCACAAAAATCCAACAAGAACCATGGCAGAGTAAAACGAAGAAAATATCTTTCTAGACGCTGTATTTCATCATACCCTTGAAATGCCATATACATTTCAGAGATCACAAGATGGCACGTATAGCACATTTTAATACAACCTCTGCCGTTACAGCAGTGTGTATATGTTTACGTGAAACACTTATTTTATAGTAATTAGGCAGCTCCTATGAATATCAGCATAGAGCTCAATCGATCCTTAACGTAGACATCAAGGAAATACCAACAGGCTTATAACTCCACACTAAAGCAGTACAAACAGTAGCGACTTTCGGCAATATGTACCATCATAGTGGTCTGGTGGCTAATGTACTCGGCTGCTTACCCAATGGTCGCGAAATTGAATCCCGGCTGCGGCGGCTGCATTTCCGATGGAGGCGGAAATGTTGTAGGCCCGTGTGCTCAGATTTAAGTGCACGTTAAATAACCCCAGGTGGTCGAAATTTGCGGAGCCTCCCACTGTGGCGTCTCTCATAATCATATGGTGGTTTTGGGAAGTTGAACCCCAAAAATCAATCAATCAAACTTTCGGCATTATGTCCTGAAGAGTGGTAAACTGTTGACTTAAAGTTCTCACAATGTTGTTAACGAGCATTATAATTCATAACGTGGTTTAACTTTAAACGTTTACTTTTCAAGTGCGCTTTCGTCTACTCCTAACAAGTTTTCTCTTTAAGCTGGTAGCTTTCAACGTCTATGTGACAAATACAAGGATTTCAGCCCATCACTACTCTTTATAGATCAATTTATCAGAATCCACATTCTACAACGTAGTAATGCTTGCTACAATGTTAACAACCGCAAAAATGCATCGGTGCCCTCAATAATTACGAACTAATGTACGCTGCTTCCGCCTTATTCCATTTGATGAAAGCATATTTTTTCGAGAATTCAGAAGCGGCTTTCAAACAAGATTTTCAAGTTGTGTAACATATATATTGTTTTTTTCCAGCGTAGCATTAGCTTTCTATATAAATATTCTACGTATGAGTTTATACGCCTATAACGTTTTTAATGGATTTGAAACTAATTGGGGATATTTTGTAGACTTCATAATCAAGAGGAGAATGATATTTTGTTATGTTAATTACGGCAACACTCCTGCACAGCAACAACACTTCGGCAAGTAAATGTGGCATTCTGTGCTCTTCAGTGCATTTGAACATGATGTACGACACCACACATGAGCGACGGGAACTTCATGAAAAAGTTACCTATGCTGGATTGAAACAACGCTTCATTAGAAGGTTGACCAAACGCAACTTATCGTTACTGAATGTCTCGCTTTGCTAAAGGAAGGTTACGCTGCCTCAAAATCGATTGCGATGGGAAGTTTCGCGCCGTTAACTTACCTTGACCAGAGCTTCAAAAGCAAGAGCAGCTGTGTCTTCGGGTATGTCGACTTCTACAACATCGAAGCTGTTTTTTATTGCCCACTGACCACACTAATGGCGAGTAGTATCGCGTTTGAAGCCGCCCCGGTGACGTCTCGGACCATCACGGATACCAGAACAGGTAGACCAGGCCGCCTCAGGGTCAGAAAATTCGCGAGAGAGACTGCGTGTAATCAAGAGAACGATGGCACACGTATGATGTGCCTAAACGTGAACGTTTAGGCACATCATTCACCCGAGTGCCACTTGTATTATCGGTGCATCCTTTGAACTTAGCATCTTTCTATGTGCACTAATGATCATATTTGATCATAATTGTTCACCGGACTTGTTTGCGCTATCACGTTATTCTCTTGAAGGGGAAGCTCAAGCAAGCGTTTATCGAGTATTTTGGTCGCTGTATGTTTGTGGGACTTTACAGTGCAGTACCCGTGCATTGTGCGTGTTATGGTCGGCCTTATGAATTCTATGGCTTATTGCCAAGCATTATCTGCGTATTCTTGTTCAATTGTGAAATACTGAAAATTTCTCGGGACCATTTGTGTGGTGTAAAAAAAAAAATGTGCGTGAGACAAGTGTTGTCAGTAGCATCTCCTTTTATATATTTTACCATCAAATTCTATATCAAAGCTCGTGCGATAACAGCTTTCTTGATGTTCTCCTTTGCTTCTACACAACCCATGTTTTCGCCACGAGGGTTTCTTACTGAGCAAGTCTTAACAAACCGGCATTGATTCATCAAGCAAAGATTGGAAAACTTACAAGCGTTCGCTTGTCTACCTGCGACGTATCCAGGAATTACAATGCCACGGTAGTCATACTGCACGCCCACAAAGACCGCGTGCGTGCGTGCACGTGTCGGTGTGGAAGTGCTGCAGCAGGTCGTAGGCCCAGGTGCCACGTTTGGTCCCGTTCGACCACGCCGGATCGTAGTAGCAGCTCATCACGGGACCAGAAACCGAACCACGTGGGCGGGTGAGCACGAAGACTGTTGGCATGAATGAGGCCACGTGCATTAACGTTAGGATAACTTACTGAGCTGCCAAGTTTTACTCGCATACACCGCCATATATTACGCGTATAACGGGTGAGCTTACACCTGTCTCAAAGCTCTGATGCATTAGCTAATTCGCTCGTGCACAAAAATTGGGGGAGGTGTCTTAGGAGCCAGAAGGCACAATTTTTCATTTATCCTGTGGAATAGCCACTGAGATGCACTCTGAACTCCAGGGACCGTTCCTAGGTTGTTGACACTAGAAAGTACAAAATGTTTTTCAATTGAAAGCAGCGTTTGGTGACACCAACACTTTTTTCAATCAAGAGAGAAGAACTAGATAAAACGGGCTCTCCAATTTATCGTATTTGTTTTAGGTTCACAATGTCGCCATGCAGCTTTGATGGTGGGGCTGATATTTGAGACCCTCTACAGCATCAAATAGAGCGCTGGAGATCTCAATCCTGCCCAATAGAAGCATCGTTCATTCAGTAGCTGCAATGCTGACTTCTTCAATTGACATTTTGGTAGTGGAGGAGCTTAAGCGAAGAGGACACCGGATGTATCAGTATACGCTCGACCGGCTAGTGCAGAAGCTCAAGCAAAGTGTAAATAGGATTCTGCTGGATTTTATTGCAAATAAGAAGCGAAGGCAACGTTTTGCACCACTTATTGATCGTCGTAGCTGTGATCAAGTTGCCACACATGCTGGTTTCAACGTTCATATAAGCATTCGAGTGGCACAACTGCATCTGCACCTTGAGGACTACGTGACACAGCAGTAGATTGTCAGGTGGGCTACGCAACGCGGAAACATAATGTAATGCTGAGGTTAGATATTTGAAGGTCCCGAGGTCTGTCCGAATCTGAATACTTCCTTATCAATGAATTTAAACTGTGCATCGATGTTAGTTTTTTTTTCGCAGTTGAATTCAGAAGTGAGATGAAAATAGCTTCCTTACCTTTGGCTGAGCGTTCTGGTGCATCGTCTGCAGAAAGCAACAGGTGGAAAGCTTAATGGTGATGGAGACATGGCTGGTAAATTACTAAATACGCAACAAATGGCAGGACGAAGAAGGTAGAAGCTTGCAATGAAAAATAAATGCCAGGCCTGCGCAGAACACGCAGTACAATCACAGCAAAAGCTGGAACAACGTCTTTTCTAGGCCTCGTTGTAGACTATCTTGGGTCAACTAATAAAAATATACATGTAAGGTACCCACTGCGACATGCACCGCCGTAACATTCAAGAAGTATGCAAGCACCTAATAAGCCATTGTTCGTTATTCTGCGGATACGAGAGACACCCGCTAATGTAAGGCATTATGCTCACTGTGCCCGTGCTCTGGCTGATGACGGTGAATAATTATGGCTGAGTCTTTTATAAGGGGTACATTGAATGATTCACTCGTCGCGTATATCGCGTTGTGTGACACCTGGTTGAAGTTTACTCTTATACGATGCTAAATGACGCCTATATACGTTAACAAGGCTCCTTGCCCGACATGACACCTGGCGTTCTCATGAAGGAGTTTCAAGAACCAGCGTGACTTGAATACTCACCGGCCTCGCAGAGATCCCGGGTTGGAATTCCATTCATTCCTACAGTCTTTTTAATTACACATTTATGTTTCTCGCTATAGTGTAGTGGATGCGAACACTGGAGATGTCGGCGGCGTATAGCGACTTCTAAATGGGTCCCTGTGGTGATCTCAATACAGCTTTCACTGGAATATCATGAGGGCTCATGCTATCATCACTATAGGAAGAGTCATAGCGGTCAGCCTGGAGGGGCTCCTCATTAATGGTTAGGTCAATATATGGTGGATGGCAGCAGAGAATAACAGCCACCATCAGTTAGAACGTTCACTCAGGTTGATGCCGTTTATTGATATTGAAAAACAATGTTGCTTTCGCGGGACGACACTAGTTTTTACAAATGTTCATGCTTGATTGACGGCAATAATCAGTAAAAGTGACCGACGTTCGTAAAATTGTTTTCCTGGAGGCATTTTTTCAATTTCGGCTGATTCGGTTACAGACACCAGAGGCGGACCACTAACACACTGCCACTGTCGTTGTGATCTCATATTAGCTTTCACGGTAAAATCCGTTAACAGGGATTATGTGCACGAGTAGGCATTTTCACAAGCGGGTTTGCCTTCCTGAAGCTTGGACCAGAAGTTATGTTCTAGCCTCGAGGAAGACAAATCTGCAAGTCGAAACTTCGCTTCAAGCGTACAAGCCTTGTTTAACGATTTAACAGGGCAACAGCTTTGTTGAGACAGGGCCTCAGCTGGCTGCAGCTGAGAGAAATGCGTCATACAAGAAGTATTCGGTAATTAGTTAAGGAACTGGCTTTTGGCTTAATCACTGCTCGGACAGAATATAAGAAAGTTAGTTTGTGAAAATGAACTGGGCATTTACTTTCATTCTTGTATGTACCATGGGCAACTTGCCGGAGAACTCAGGGCCAGTATATAGCTTAGGCACTCTGCGTGAGAATGTACAATATTTGTTGAATTTGTTCGTCGTAGCTCATTTTCGTACTTAGTGATGTCAAGGAATTCTAGAGGAAATAATTTTCAATAAAATTATGTATCCCACCACACTGCCGTGCTTTGCAACGTGACATCAAGCAGTAAGAATAATAGATGCTTATGAAGCAATCCTAATACTCGCCGGGAAAAGCAATGAGGAAAAGTTACGCCATTTCTATCGTAGTGATTGTCAGTGTTAATGCGAGAGCAATCACATACGCATCATTTGACTAAATATCCCATTATGTGTTCATTTACTTAATTCAACTTTCACTGTAAATTCTGTTATGGTTATGGGAGAAATTACCGGACTATGATGGTACATGCGTATGCATGCAAAGTGCCCATGAATTGGAACGCGACATAAGTTTTACAAGAACGACTGGCATGCGCCACTTCTGGAAATAGCCGCGTAATGTCAGCACGAGTCTGGCCGCTAAAGGTAATTCTGGTTCTAATGGAAGTGCGCCAGTTACAATTAAGCTGACATGATACGAACTAGAGACAGCGGAAACAGATGTATATACGTTACCATGCGCTGAATTGTGTTTCAAAAAGTGAGCATTGTAGAATTTCTACGTATTTGCAATATCTACGACGAATGCTGGCCTTGCCAGGATAGCAAGTTTACTAAGGAAAGCTTTACTTCAGTGCCAGACGCTAAGCGTTAAATGATGTTTAATTGATTGCCACTTATCATGGACGTCATCTTCGAGAGATTCCATCGAATGACCTGCGAGTATACACACGGGAAGACTCTGCCGGGAGGACGTAAGGGGATCGTAGTCTAGCCATCGTAGTCTCACAATCTTTCCAGCCATCTTCGAGAAAATATTAGTCAAGGCAAGGTCAATTCAAGTAGTTCGTGAAAGTTGGAACGAAAACTGGTCCGAAACCTATCACGACAGACATCAACAACCACGTGACGATTGAAGCGTGACTGAGTGAGGAGGAGAGAAATAATGAAAACAAAAATATTTAAACATTTATTTTCAATAGCTTAATTTAATTTGTTACAAAAATTAGTAGATTGCTTCAATAAAGCTTTATTCTTAGGATTTTTTTTGCTTTTCTAGCTTTCCTTTAAAGATGTAGTGTTAGAGCAGAAGAAAGGTTAGGTTGACTACAATTTCAGTTGTCTTGAGATGACGTCATACATTGGTGTATATGGCCAGAACCAGCGCCGCAAGGTCGTTTTAGAAGCCCCAGAAAACCGCCATTTCAGTTTGTCGTCATAGATTAACCACAGGATACTATGCCAAAATATTTCGGGGTCAGCCTGTATAATCCTTAATGAAGCAGCCGAACAGCTTCATTTTTTACACGAGTCTTTATTGCGCAACCAATATGGAGGTGTCAGAAGGCTGATATTTTGGAAATTGTAATATGTGGTCTTGCGTCCCAAAACCAAAATATAGACACTGAAATGGGCGGCTGTGGAAATTATGACCATCTGGTGCTCTTTAAAGGGACACTAACGGCAAGTATTAGGCCAACGTTGATTGTTGAAATAGCGGTCCGGAATGCTCGTAGTGTTACTTTTGTGCCAAGCAAAGGCCTATTTGGAAAGAAAATCACGTTTTAGTGGTTCGCATCGGGTTAGCGCACTTCAAAGTACCCACCTAAGGAAGCAGACTGAACGGACCGACTCACGTCACTGTTGCCAGGAACAATTTTGCCCGGCTTCATTGTGCTATTAGTAACAAACCGAGAGCAGCGGGAGGCACAACAGCAACTAATCTTAACCTTCGAGATGGTGGGCGCGCGCCCGCTATCTTGGAGGCCTTAGCGGACGTTTTTTTTTGTTTTGTTTTTTTAGCTGCGTCTCGCTAGATGACAGCACCTGTCCAATGTCACTACACGAAAACTGAATTTTTAAACCATTAGCGCCATTCCCCTTAGTAACGTCCGGCAGTTCTTTTTTCAATGAATGAAACGAAAAATAGCGTCTCTTGATGCACGGAAGGTTCTTTGTTTAGTGCAGATAATCGATTACTACTGATAATTTGTAGGCGGTCCGTCTGATGTCTTCGGGATCATATTGAGAATGCCCTACGGCGGCGCTTGTGTTCTTGTGCATTTACCTAATTTCTCGGTAAGTAAGGCACTTTTGTTGATAAAATTGTCGTTTTGAATTTTGTCTTACATGGAGCTTTCACTCTGACGTTAATTATTATTTGACTTGAGTGCCCCGTTAACGTGCACTGGCATCCAACAATACCGGGCCTCTACCAATTCACCTTAATCAAAATGTGACCACAGCAGCCTGGCTCACATCCGTTACCTTAGGGTCAGCAGCCGTAGCCACTGTTTCTGTTCCACCGAGGAGAACTGCGGAAATCAAAAGTTCAAACACTGCAGTGGCATTGATTCATTGATATGCTTTAATATCCCTAAAAAATGGTAAATAAAAATGAGGAACAAATTACGCCACGCCAAAGTTTTATAGGATCAGCACAGATTTTATAAAGTAAGCAAACTATAGGTATGTCTAAAGAGAACGCCATATATGTCGATAGCCAACGTACACAACGCGAATGCGAGCCGTGATATCATATAAATAACTATATTATCAATGTTTACGTTTAGATGCGCCACTATTCGGTCTGAAATTGATGCAATATCTTTTGATCATACAGCGTTAATAAACGTGCAGTAGCTATTATTTATGTAAATACAATACACTATGATTGCAGTTGTTTAGCTATTAAATCAGAAATACGGGGCTCGCTGGTTAGTCGTGTTCAATCTGGCCTAGCGAACGACCTTCAGTTTCGGGGATAAGGTATATGGCTGTCGCGGCGACAACTGCCACTGTAAGGCTTAGCGCCAGCAACGGTCCCTTCTGCTGGAATGCGGTGAGCACGTCGACGTCGAAGTACAGCACCAGGAAGGCCAAGAGCCAGCGCGACGACCACACGATGGACGAACCCAGCAAACGTATCCTCGAAGGCATGAGCTCGCCGGTCAGCAGCGTCGGCAGGTGGCACACGCCCACCGAGTAGGCCACGACGAGCATTCCGATGGAGAACGCGGCCCCCCAGCTCGTCTTGCCAGACTGTTCAGTCACGGACCAGTGGCTGTGCGAGTTAAAAAGTGGGCACAGTTTCTGTCAGCCTTCATGAATAGCGAAACCACCATCCCACATGCCACGTACGAGCTTTCACAAAATGATACTATACAGTGGCATGCTACGATGGATATTTAGCTACTTTTGTTAGTCTGCAGATATCCGATAATATTCTTTGTTATATTAAACTGCGTTAAAAATTAGGGAACATGTGCCCATACCTTTGTTTTTAACAAGACTTAAATGTATGCCTATTGTACATTGGTACGTTTGCGTTTTATGTTTGAACGTGTACTTGCATATGATAGAGACGTCTGTATACTGTGTACAAATTTTTATGGGAACAAGTACTCTTGATTTCCTGTTGTAGGTTGCTGGCGCGCGAAGTGCAAATAAATGAATCAACTTATGTTTATTATCAGAAATTTAGAAGGCTTTTGTCGCGTTAATAGAATTCGCAAACACGAAAGTAGTAGCATCGTTCATAGTGCGTTTGTAGATGACCGCATTACAAATTCACATGTGGTAAAACTACTAAAAATGAATCTCCGGAAAGCTCAAGCACTCCGCTGCATGCTCAGAAAACCCCATTATCATTTATATTTTATTGTACATCACATTAGCTCCTTGAGAACACGACAGAGCATTGTGGCAATGTGAGCACCATGGGTTTCTTCCGGGGCACCACGCTCTACTATTGTGCCCGGAGCACCACCGTCATCTAGCAGAGTTCTACCATAGGGATCTAGCAGAGCACAGCGCCACCAGGATCTAGCAGATCTAGCACCGCAATTTAGCGAAGTGGCTTGCGCAGCTTCTGTTGTTGGCACGGCGGTGAATGTACCACCTCCCTTGACTGATGCCTGTGTGACTGATTTTGTTTTGTTTTGTTTTTGTTGTTGTTTTTGAAAAATACGTCAGACGTGCAGACATGTTCTGCTATTTTGGCCACCGATTTCTACGACGAAACATTCCTCGTAAGAGTCAATCATGCTTTCTTGCGACTGCATCAAAATTAAACTTCTTGTCATAGTTAATTCCATGGATCAGCACAAATACCCCGTTGTGCCTATAGTCGGACAGCCATTCTGTAAATAGGGAAGAGTGTGTATTTGGCTGGCGAGATCATGTGGTTTCGGAAATTCTCCGCTAAATTTCGTATGTATCCGCTTGCACATGACTCGGTAAGTGTCAGTGAGTAGACCAATGGTAATGACACTTGCTTTCAGACCGTGAGGGCTTGGGTTCAAACCCTGCCTTGCCAGGGAAATTGATTTATTTTTATTTATTTATTTCTTCATTCACCGCGAGCCCTTGTCACGCAATATGCGTGATGTACTACTACTACTACTACTACCAGTACTAGTACTATGACTACGACTACGTGAACGATGGGACGCCGTAGACTAAGACAGCAACAGGATAACTTCTTCTTGGACGTGTTTACTAAACGTATTGTGGTAGCGCGAATTTCGGGAAAGGAAGCAAACATAAAAAAGAGAGACAGAAAATCATTTGTGCTCTTGCTTTTCTGTTTCCTTTTTTACACGAACCCCGTGCTACAGAATGGTAAGACAGCATTGCTGTCATGCACTCGGTAAGCTCTTGCACATTAAGAAAGTGGGACTCACGTGAATGTTAGGTGGTCCAGCGGTCGAAAAATGAAGAGAGTGACTGCAACCAGGAAGGCTGAGATTCCGAGCTGCGTGCGACGATTTGTGAGGGGCGTTAAGGCTGTGGCCAGGGTGGTGCATGCGAGGTGCGAGAAAACCAGCACAACGGCCAGGAACTGTGGTGGTACTTCTACCACCACGTTGCTCATCACTTGAACAGCACGCAGCAGACACATTTGGGCGCCTGAGATGTTCTGAAGGAGGTACAGCAGGAGGCATGTCGACACCACCCTGTCAATGTGGAAAGAAATAGAGAAATGGAAGATACAAAATGAATGAAATCTGGCTGGCTACGTGTGACTTCCCACTGAGTATAGCACTGGCGTATTCCTACATTTAGTAAAGGGCTCCAGCAAGAATATTGTAACGGGGAGTATTAATAAGTGAACGCCGGGTGGCTAACACTGCACACAGTATGCAAAGATGCAGGACAAGAGCGTAGTTCAGACACAGCCCCACAACAACATCGTCGTCTTCATTCCTTCTACGTCATTTCTGCACCCGTGCCTGAGGTACCTTTCTATACCCGTCACATTACCCCGGGCGGCAAAGCACCGTCCCGGTGCGTACTGTTATTCGGCAGACGGGTCACTGTGATAGGGCTTCCGGCGAGACATATGCACAATGTGACTTCTGGATGAAACAGTGGAGTTCGTAGTAGGATAAATCTCATAGGTGACAGGTGTGACTTGGCACAAAACTCGGTAAGGCTCAACGTATTGCGATAAGTTTCTCGCACAGGCTGACACGACGGGATGGCAGCCGCAGTAGCACGAGACAGCCCGGAGAGAAATCGACATACCTATGTCGGGTGTCGTAGAGCGACTTTTGTGCTCTCTGCGACGATGAGAATCTGGCGCGGGCTATTGTACGTGCGATCAGAGCACGGGAGATGGCATCTTGTGCGTACAAAGTGGTGGACGGAAGGCCACGCGTAAGCAGGGTATCGAAAGGTAGTAAGGGATCATGGCCAAAGAGAAGATAAAATGGTGAGTAGCCGGCAGTTTCATGACGGGACGAGTTGTAGGCGAAGGTTACGAACTGGCCCCGTCGCGTTATATAGTGGCTAAGCTACTCGGCTGCTGACCCACAGGTCGCGGGATCGAATGCCGGCTGTGGCGGCTGCATTTCCGAGGGAGGCAGAAACGTTGTAGGCCCGTGTGCTTAGATTTGGGTGCACGTTTTAGAACCCCAGGTGGTCGAAATTTCCGGAGCTATCCACCACTGCGTCTCTCATAATCATATGGTGGTTTTGGGACGTTAAACCCCACATATAAATCAATCAAGATTACGAACGGAAGGGCAGTGTCACAATCGGTGTGGTCGTCAGAAACATACATAGCAAGCATGTCTGTCAGTGTGCGGTTGAGGCGCTCAGTAAGTTTGTTGGTCTGAGAATGGTAAGAAGTCGTAAAATTGTGCCGCGTAGCACAGGATCTAAGCAGGTCGTCAACCACACAAGACAGGAAGCGGCGGCCACGGTTCTTGAGTAGGTGAGAAGGAGCGAAATGCTAAAGGATGATGTCATAGAGTAGGAAATCTGCGACGTCCGTTGCGCAGCTGGTCGGTAGCGCTCGAGTAATTGTATGTCGAGTGGTAAATCCGTAGCTACTGCTATCCATTTGTTTCCCATTGCCGATTTGGTAAGGGACCTAACAAATTCAAACCCACACAATGAAATGGCTCGGCTGGGACTTCAATAGGTTGAATGTGACCGGCAGGGAGGGACGTAGGCTTCTTCCGACGCTGGCACAGGTCACACTCTGCAACGTAGCGGCGAACGGAACAATAAAGGCCCTTTCAGAATACCTGTCGGCGGACGCGATCATAGGTTCTGGAGACACATAAATGTCCGGCAGTTGGGGTGTTGTGAAGTTCTTGCAAAATGTCCTTGCACTGATGACGTGGGACGACTAGCAAAAGTTCCGCGCCATCGGGCTGTAAGTTGCGGCGGTACAAAATGTTATCTTGAAGAAAAAATAGGCTCATTGAAGGGTCTTTATGGCCGGATTGAAGATGGTCTATCATCGATAGGAGCGATGGATCTCAGCGTTGTTCGTCGGCTATTTGCAGAAAATCTGTTATGGCAAGGATGTTGGCATCAGCTTCTAACTCAGAGGAGTCAGGTGGATCAACAGGGTGTCGAGATAAGCAGTCGGCATCGCTGTGAAGCTTGCCAGACTTGTACACTACAGAGAACGTGTACTCTTGCAATTGCAATGCCTATCGCCCAAGTCTTCCTGTGGGATCCTTAAGGGTTGAGAGCCAGCAGAGCGAATGGTTGTCTGTGATGACTGCGAACGTGCGTCCTTATAGGTGCGGACGAAATTTTGCGATAGCCCAGATGAGAGCCAGGCACTCTCGCTCAATATTTAAATAGTTCCTTTCCGACTGAGAAAGTAGGCGGCTTGCGTGCGATATGGCACGCTTTGTGCCGTTCTGCATTTGTGCGAGTATTGCCCCTATGCCATTGGCCACTTACGTCAGTGCGTAGCTCCGTTCGAGTGGCTGGGTCAAAATGAGCCAACACAGGTGGTGATGTGAGGGCAGAATTCATAGTGCAAAGGAATGTTCTTGGTCTTCACACCAGAAAAAAGCCACGTTCTTTTTAAGGAGATCCGTGAGGGCCCGAGCAATTTCCGCGAAGTTGTTGACAAAACGGTGGAAATACGAACAGAGTACCAAAAAGCTTCGGACTTCTTGCGTGAAACGTGGGACTGGAAACTCGCGCACCGCGCGGACTTTATCAGGGTCGGGTCGTACACAAGCAGCGTCAACAAGGTGGCCAAGTAGCTCTATCTGATGGTGCCCAAAGGTGCACTTAGACGCGTCAAGCTGGAGGCCAGCACAGCGAAAAACGTCAAGGATGGCCGACAGACGTGGAAGATGGCTCTAGAAGGTTGGCGAGAAAACGATGACATCGTCTAGATAGCACAGGCACACCGACCATTTAAAACCGCGAAGGAGGGAGTCCATCATGCGTTCAAAAGTTTCTGGTGCATCGCACAACCCAAAAGGCATGACTTTAAATTGATAAAGCCCGTCGAGTGTTATGAATGCCGTCTTCTTGCGGTCGCGGTCATCGGCTGAAATTTGCCAATATCCAGATCATAGGTGCAGGGAAGAGAAATACTTGGCACCATGAAGGCAGTCAAGCGCATCATCAATTCGAGGTAGAGGATGGACATCCTTCTTGGTTATTCGATTGAGATTGCGATAGTCGACGCAGAACCGCCAGGTGTTGTCCTTGCTTTTAACAAGCACTACAGGTGATGCCCAAGGACGGGTTGAAGGCTCTATGACGTCTTTGTCGAGCATTTTCTCTACCTCATTCTGGATTATTTGGCCCTCTGAATGAGACACACGGTAAGGACGCTTATGAATGGGACTGGCGTCGCCAGTGTCGATACGGTAGGTTACGACGTTCGTGCGGCCCAAGCAATGGTCGTCGATATCAAAAATGTCGAGCTAAGAAAATAGAAGACCACGGAGCGCTTCAACTTGGGACGGCGACAGGTCCTTTGATATCATTTTGTCTAAGAAAGCTCTATTCTGTGCGGCTACGACAGGTTCGGCTACGGTCTTGATGTCAGGAGTAAGAGATGAAATTGTACATTGCTCCAGAGTGAAGAGTTATGCTAAGGCAATACCTTAAGGAACGACCTGGGTCGACATGGAGAAGTTGAGGACAGGAAGAAGCGTCTTGATGTCGCTAAGCCTCACTATACTATGAAAAAGTATGATGTTGCGGGAAAGGGTCAAGTCAATGAGTGGAACTCTCAAGTAGTCGTCATCAAGAACAGGTGGGAACGGTGACATAGAAAGGTATACCGCGGCCTTAGACGGCTGCAGGAGGGACATCAGAGTACAAAGGCAACTCTAGCTCTAAAGTGCCGGTTGAACAATCAATGAGGGCTGAATGCGCGGTCAAGAATTCAATGCCGAGAATCACGTCGTGTGGGCAAGCGTCTAGAACAGCGAAGAGGACTGGAGTGTGAAGGCCGGCAACAGTGACGCGGGACAGTGCACATACCAAGAACTGATGTTCGGCTGCCGTCGGCTACTCGCACAGTCGAAGACATGGCAGGGGTAAGAACTTTTTTCAGGTGGGACCGTAGACATGAACTCATAACGAATATGTGGGCACCAGTTTCTATTGTAGCTGTAACGGTCAGGCCATCGATAAACATCACCAAGTAAATTTCGTCTGAAATTAGTGGTCGCTAGAGGTTTTTCGGTCCGAGTTTTCAATGCAGCGCCACCTCCAGGAGCTTCATCTGTTAGTTTCCCGAGAACTGCCCAGATTACGCCGGTGACGGGGAGCGACGGCGTTGATAGGAGCGGGGCTGGTGACACTGAGGCGACGGAGAGCGGCTGGATCGGGCTCCCTGGGCGCCGACATTGGCGTAGGATGGTTCGGAGCGTTGCGTAGAATAAGTAGGTGAAACGTCCTGAAGGTGGTCATCGGTAAAACGAGGTGGCGAATACTGCCCACGATCCTGTCGGTGGTCGTCTAGAAAACGTTGCCGGAAAGGCCATCTGTTGCGGCAGTGGCGGGAAATGTGGCCAACGCGATGGTAAGAGAAGCGTATCGGTCGATCATCTTGTGTGCGCCACTCAGATGGATTTCGGTAGTGTGATGAGAACAGCGGGACCGACGCGGCATCAGCAACAAGTGTGGCGGCGTGGTAGTGAGCGTTAAGATTTATGGGCTGTGGTGTGTGGCTGGAGTTTTGGGGAACTAAGACGCCCATTTTGGCAAAATCTTGTCGCACAACAGTCTGAATAAGAGATATTGGGACTGAGTTGTCAGGCACAGGGGGTTCATAAGTCGAAGGAGCCATGGCTTCCAGCTCCTGGCGAACAATTCTTGTGATGTTTGGAGGATTCACGAATAGACGTGGTGCCACAGGATCCTCGCAGGGAGATGTCACAGTGGTGTTCGGGAGTCAGGAAAAACGTTGAGTGATTCTCCTGCTTTTGGCTAGTTTGAACCGCCGACATTCACTGACAATTGAGTCAAAGGTGGTACAGTTCTTGGATATCAGAATGTTGAAGGCATCGTTGGCTATGCCTTTCAACACATTGCCGACCTTGTTTAGTTCGGTCATGTCTTTGTCGGCCTTCCGACAAGAGGCGAGCACATCTTGGATATAGGTGACGTACGACTCGGTGGAAGATTGAACTAGTGACGCGAGTTCCTGCCTGGCTGCCATTTGTCGAGCAACTGACCAGCCGAACAAGTCACGCTGCTTGCACACGTCCCAACTCGTCAGGTCTGCCTCGTGCGTCTCGTACCAGGCGCGTGCAGTACTTCGCAGGTAAAAGATGATGTTGGCCAGCATAAGCGTCTCATCCCACCTGTATTGCTTGCTGACGCGCTCGTATAAGACGAGTCACTCGTCAACGTCAGTTGTGTCGGTGCCGCAAAATGTACCTGGATCGAGAAGATCGGAAGGGATCAGAGGTGACGGAGCAGGCGTAGACTTAACGGATGGCGCACTGCCTTCAGGCATCGTGGCTGGACGAAGCTGACGTCCGCTACGCAGATCCAGAGTCGGAATATTACCCCGCGCATCCACCAAAAATATGTAACGGGGAGTATTTAATAAGTGAACGCCGGGTGGCTAACACTGGACACAGTATGCAAGAATGCAGGACAAGAGGGCAGTTCAGACACAGCCCCACAACAACATCGTCGTCTTCATTCCTTCTGCGTCATTTCTGCACCCGTGCCTGAGGTACCTTTCTATACACGTGACATTTAGAGCTGTGCCTATTTCGATGTCTTCGCATTGATAATAAGTAACATGTATGAATAAGCAGTTCGTTAAGTGGTATCGAAAAGAGCACTTCTCAAACCACTTTAAATAATATGTAAAATGTCAGGAGAGTAACACACCCACGCATTGTCCTATGGTAGTCATCACTGAGAAGCATAGCGAGAATGAAAGACCAATAGAATAAAGTAAAAGGCCATCATTGAAAGATATCGAATGTTGTAATATTGCGATTCTTCGGTAAACTCGTCATACACGCGGCATTAGTAGAACCCACAAAAAGCGCGTAATAAAAGAGAACAATTAGGAAACTTCATGATGAGCTAAGCAAGCAAATGCTCGTTATAACTGTCATTGATCATGACGGGCGAAAAGAGTGAGATATATTATGACTATTGCATACTACAAATCATAAATCTTTGTATTTGAATGAATAATGATAGACTGAGCTGAACTGAACATTCGGCTAGTAGATGCAAAGTCTCGATTTCAGCTGCAACATTGCGGAGCCTGCTCTACCTAAGCCTTAGGTGGAGTGTCCGAGTCTAAAGTGCCGTCGATAGCCAAAGCAATCGGTGAAATGAAGAGGGATTACGTCAACGCATATACTACCGCAGACAAACTGCGCAGGCAGTGAAGAAACGCCACGCGTAACACAGCAACTCCCGTCACGATCAAGCATGGGTCCCAAACATGCAGCCCATGGACCTTTTGCTTACGGCCCGTTGCTTCACGTGAAATAAAGTTACGCGACTTTGCTAAATAGTGCTCGCATTAAATAGTGTCGAATTTTCCTACCTATTGCAAGTGATTAATGGCACTTTCTTCGGTAAGCTAGGGAGACGGGGCAGGTCTAAAGTGTTTTTTTTTCCGTCAGGCACTCTACAGGTCACTATCACCATGGAAAAAAACTCATTTCATAGTCGGCTTCCAGGTTTTAGTCACTGCGGAAATAAATCTTGATATTTCGACCTCCATCTAGTAGTGGGTTGTATACAAAGGCAAAGACTCGCACCACTAAAGAAAGAAGTGCCCTCGCGCCCCAGCTCTGGTGAACAAGCCGGACCGACGCTCTTGGTAAGATCCAGCTGTTGCTCAGACCTTGATGAAACTTCTCTAGACCCCTAGAGCGACGTGACAATTGGTGGATGGGCTGGATGTCCTCTCAGGGATGTTTCAAGCCCCTCCTGGAAGCAGCACCACGAGCCCAGCGCGAGTCACCACTCCCGTTCATCTGACCAGCCGCAGCATCAGGGGATTACCACCCGAAGCTGACGTTACAGTTCACACCAGTATGGTGAGCACGTCCGTTCAAACTACTTCAACAGGTACGGAAAAACCAAAGGCGATTGGGTACCTCCTCAAAAGTCAACAGGTGCCGACACAGTTTCATGGCACCGAGCTTGAAGACATCGAGGACTGGTTGGTCGACTTCGAGTGCGTGGCTACCTTGAACGAATCCAAACTACGGCGTGTGTACTTCTACTTGGAGGATGGAGCACGCACGTGGTACTTAAACCATGGGGAACAGATGACGTCTACCGCCAGCTGCTGGATACTTACACATGTGCTGATCACTACGAACGAGCAGAACGAGCGATCCAGGCCCGCATTCAAATGCCCAATGAAACTGTCATGACCCATGTCGAAAATATGACGCGCCTGTTTCGACGGGCTGATCCGGAAATGACAGAGAAGAAGTTGCGTTAGCTGATTCGGGGAGCTAAGGAGCAGCTTTTCGCTGGCCTTGTACGGAGCTCGCCGAAAACGGCCGCCGAGTTTTTGTCCGAGGCCGTCACGATGGAAAAGATGCTTCAGCATTGATCGAACTCGCCGCTAGAGGGCCAGCGTGAGGAAATGCCTGTAACGTGGGCTCCGGCAAACGGTACGTGCCACTCCTACCCAACCTTTTCTACGGTCACTAACCTGCTCGAACAGTGACATAAAGGTCTGAGGAAGACAGAGACGACGCCCATTACGGGTCAACTCCGACGTTCTGTGTGCAACGGGCACTTAGTGAACCGAGACGCCGAGCATCCGAGCTAAGCCTCTCTGAGACTCCGCTCCTTCGTCGACACTGCCAGCGACGCCTCCCGTTATCATGGAAGTAACGGTTGAGGGCATCACCATTTCTGCTGAAGAGTTCCAGGCCGGCAATCGGACACCAGTTCTCTACAAAGACTATGCGTCTCGACCAGCTTGTTTACAGAAACCACTTTCGCAACCCAACGCTACCTCCGAGGCGGCCAACCCGAACGCCGGGAACATTGCGTGCGAAGAAGCAGCCGTAACTGGCAGAGGCAAAATGCCAGCCCACCTACCACCTGCTACGAAGCAGATGCGCATCATCGTACAACGCAGCAAGCAAGTGCCACCACTCCCACCAAACGCTATTCGCGTCGTCGTTCGTCCGTGAGGTCAACTGCGAATCTAAGATGTCCCAACGCCTCGACTCATGAAGGCAGTGCAGGCCGCACTACAAATCACTCTACCTGATGATTTATGTCTGCGCATACACCCCACCAATAATACATTCACTGCAGCTACAACACACTCCGCAGCAGCTGAGCTCCTAAAGGCGCTGACTTCACTCACCATTGGCGACCATGCTTACCCTTGCGTGGCTTACGTGGCACCCCCACCAAGAGCTACAAGAGGAGTCATCTCAAACGCCTTTGACGACGAGACCCCAACTCAGCTGTACGAAGATCTGGTCGAACGGAATCCCGAATACTCAATACTCGCAGCCTGACGAATCAGGAAAACGCACTCCATTCTCATCAACTTCGCCAATGAGGTATTGCATTCCCTTAAATACATGGGAGCCATTCACCGCTGCAGTCCATACCGTGGAAGTCCGGATGCCTGTACGAATCGCAGACTACCGGGCCATCGTCATGACGTATGCCCAAGCCCAAAGACTAATCTTTGCCTACGTTGTGGCATCCAACATTCACCCCGGGAACCTCCTTGCACGCCTAAGTGCATTCTGTGCGAGGGCTCTCATCTTACCGGCACTGGATCATGCAAAAGACGCAACCTTCACTAGCCACGCCAAAAGACAAGGCAACCTCAAACGCAGCGACAAGAACTGGCTGCACGCGGGGTCAACTTCCCCCCAGATATCGCCGGGGCCCACTCAGCCCAGCCAACAAAACCAAGCCTGGACCAAGCTTCTTAAACGAAAATGGGGCCCTCCCCGCTCTTCCTCCAAGCACGCACCATCATCAGCAGCGACTTCCAGTCTACAATACGCTCTGGCCAAGTCTCGGGAGGAGGCAGTGGCAGCCAGAGCTGAAGCTCAAGCAGCCCGAGCTGAAGCCGCCGCCCTTCGAGAACACATCGCGAAGCTGGAAGCCCAGATACGTACTCTTGCACACAAGCCAGGCCATTTCAACTACACCAACTCCTACTACATCCCAACCTCCTGCGCCCAACCCACCTACCGCCTCTAGCATACCTTTTACATCCAGCCATGTCAACGTCATATCATCTTCTGATTCCGTCGAGTTAGATATCGACACGCAACTTCCTAGGCACACAAATTGGGACACAACGCCGCGTCCCTCCACGCACAGCTCACTAGCCGATATACCGACCCTGCTCGAGTCTTTCACTGCTCGTTTTGAGGCGAAATTGCAGGACGGTATCACCTGCATCAACCAGGAATGCACAATGCTCAAAGATGCGAAAATCCGTCTAACAACAGACAATGCTGCGCTTGCGCTCAATCATCGTTTTGATGCGTTAGCTCAATCATTGACTGACCGCTACAACAATCTTGAATCATAGCTCAATTTGTTCGCAACACGTCCTCCAAAGCGAGATCTCGCCCCTAGTAAACGCAAGAAGCCCAAAGCAGCTGAAGGGCAAGAGAACCCGCTCTCTGAAGTCGGTAACGATTCTTAACTCTATGCGGCAGCTACGCCCCTTCTCAATTCTCATGATTGCAGCTCCAAACCGTAACCTGACACTCTTGCAGTGGTACTGCCGAGGTTTTGGCCAAAAGCGTCATGTTGTGCAACTGCTATCTTACGCTGCGGGACCCGATATCCTTGCCCTGCAAGAAGCCTCCAATCCAATAACCTTACCTGGCTATACTTCTATTACACCCACATCCCCTATATCCTCTCGGGTGGCGTTTCTAATTTTTCGCTCAATTACCACCATCTCCCACTGTTTAGCAGTCCAAGACATTGATCACCACCTAATTGAGCTTGTCCCGCAACATGCTAGGGCTAAAAGCCTCTTCATCCTGAATGTATACAGCAGCCCTAAGCGCTTACATGGCAACTTCCAGCGCCTGTTTCCGCTCGCGAAACGCATAGCCAATAAGTGCCCCCTACTTGTCGTGGGAGATTTTAACGCCCCACATATGGCCTGAAGTTACCCTCCCGACACACCAAAAGGATGTCGGGTGTGGTTAGCAGCGCAGCAAGCCGGTCTCTCCCAGCTCACTGATTCTGCTTTCCGACACGCATGGGGAATAGTGTCTGCAAATACACTATACCAGACCCCACGTTCGCACATCGCCTCCCTCATACCACATGGTGCAACACAAGAGAATTTGGGTAGTAACCATTACATTATCGAAATTCTTTTAAATATGCAAATACCCCACAAGATTCCCAGAGGTTCCACTTTCACCAACTGGGATTTTTCCGCACTTATAGGACAACGCGCACCCACGCCTCTATCATGGACATCACTGAGTGGTCCGAACAACTTTGTAGTGATGTCCGATCCTCAACTAGTCTAGTACGAGAAGACTGCCCAAGCGGCACAATTGACTCCCGTCTTCTGCATTTATGGGACGAGCCAGCCTATAGAACGACGCTGGCAAAGTCAGCGTTGGAACCGAACTCTGAGACGTCGCCTCGCGCGCCTGACCAAACAGACAGAGACCCATGCAGCCACTCTTTCACGACAGAACTGCGAATCGCTCTGCAACAAATGAAATGACAATACGAGTTTGCCTCAGACTTCGAATTTGTTCAGACACTCAATTGATCCAACTCAAAGACTAACCAAAGACACAACCTTACCAAACTCCTATATACTTGCGATAAACCTCCACCAGAGCTTCTTCAGGAACTTCGAAATCAGTACTTCACAACATGAACTGCCGTATTGCATCCCGACTATACAAGCCCTCCTAATCAGCTCCTCGACCAACTAATTACAGTAGCCGAAGTAGGAGCCGAACTACAGAAACTAAGCACTTCCTCAGCCGCCAGTCCAGACGGTATTCAAAACAAAGCACTCCATAATCTCGACGACCAATCAATTGCCTTCCTTACTGTATACTTTAATGAGTGCTGGCTAAGGGACATCCTCCCAACACAATGGAAGGAGGCCAAGGTTGTCTTTATACCTAAACCTGGGAAACGTCTCCTTACGTCTAACCTCAGGCCCATATCCCTCAATTCTTGTATCGGCAAACTCGTGGAACATGTACTCCAAACCAGGCTTTGCCAGTACTTAGAAGACAATAATCTCTTGCCTACTCGCAAGATGTATTTAGCCCTGGGCTTTCCACGCAGGATGTTTTCCTGCAACTGAAACACCACCTTCTCGACTCTCAAACATTTCATACCAGAGCTATCTTAGCAGTAGGTCTAACAAAGGCATTCGACAACGTTGCGCACTCAGCTATCCTAGAGAACCCCATAACCCTGGGAGTCGGCGCAAAGACGTACAACTACCTCCGAGACTTCCTTAGCCACCGCACAGCAACACATACCTTTGGCGATCACAGCCTGCCAGGCATGACGCTTGGTGCACTTGTTACGCCTCAGGGTGCAGTTCTCTCACCTTTTCTATTTATGCCCAAAAAACTGGGTCATATCCCCGACATCCACTTCAGCTTCTACGCCGACAACATCACCGTCTGGCCAAACCATGGTAGTGACGCCGAAATAGAAGAACACTTACAGTTGGCACTAATCACCATCGACACATATGTTCGAGAACGTGGCCTTACCTGTTCGCCTTCCAAATCGGAGCTCTTTGTTTACCGACCGGAGATACATACTTGAGCCATTTCCCTATCTCTCTCGCGCTAGGTTCCCACCCCATCCAACTTGTCTCGATAATTTGGGTGCTAGGGCTTTTTCTCTACTCACATGGCGCACAAGGGAAGTCATTGGGACTCTCCAAACACATGCTAAGCAGACCACTTGACTGATTCGCCGCATAGCGAACAGTCGGGCTGGCGCATACTCTAGCGAAACACGCTTCGCCTCACCCAGGCTTACATGGTAAGCCGCACCGCGTATGCCCTCCCTTACATACCTCGCCGACAGAAGAGAGACCGGGTTAACGCGCTTCTACGGGGTAGCACAAGAACGGCTCTGCGCCTTCCCCCAAGTACATCCAATGACAGACTTTTCAAACATGGTGTACATAATACATTTGAGGAACTCGCTGAAGCCACTTTTATGGCACAAAGATGTCGTCTGTCTAATTCGGTGGCTGGCGATGCTTTTTTGTCCCAAATAAACTTAGCCGCAGTTACACAACCACCTGAGGGGTCCCCCTTTCATTTAACCTCCGCTCTCACCAAAACGTGCTCCCATCCCGAAGAACATACATCCTGTGCGAGATGAGAAACGCAGAAAGGCAAGGGCTCGGGCCCTCCAGAGACAATTTGGTGAGGACCAGGTCGTGGTCTACATGGATGCAGCAGAATATGCGTCAGGATAACGCATGGCTTTTGCGGTGGCTGACAATCACGCAAATCTTCTAACGTCGTGCTCAATTGTCCCACGTTCCTCCACAGAGGCAGTAGAGGCAGCTATCGCGCTTGCTCTCTTATCAGCATCAGCCACCATAATCATTAGCGACACAAAATCAGCTATTTTTAACTACGCCAATGGCTTGATATCCCGTACCGCTTGCTCGCTTGCTACGCTTCTGGCAGTATCAGCGTTCCACAGGCCTCATCTGGACGCCAGCACATGCCGGCCTACTTTGCAACGAGGAGGCTCATTCTACAGCCTGAGGTCTCACATTCTGGGCAGGAGAAATGGAGCCCCCTCCACAGGTAGATGAGCGCTTGCTCTCTTTTCATGATATTCTAACGTATTACCGGTTTCAACAAAGGATATACACACCCCCAGCCCCATCCCTCAACATAGCCCAGGCTGCACATTGGCGACGCCTACAAACTCGGATTGCTCCATACCCCATATTACTAAACGCCCGTTACCTAGACAACTTCCCCTCCTCGTACAAACTGTGCGGCAAACCAGGAGACTTCCTCCACATACTCCTCACATGTCCCACATCCCCCACCTCCAGCTGTGGCAGTGTGATACTGGGAGACCATGATGACCACCACTTCTGCGTTTTATCAGCGCCGGGTCATCTCGTGCGCCATGAAGAGGATCGCACTTCTTGGGCTTTCCTTTGCTTTGTAAGGGTGCATTCTCACCGTGCGGGAGCGCCGACGTGCCGTGAGGGGGCTTGGCCCCCACGCTCTAAAGTGGCAATAAATGTTTCCACCACCACCACCACCAGCATCGATCCACCCTGTATGAGCGGTATGTGAACAACCCGTCTGCTACTCAAGTTCTCACGGCTATGAGAAGCAACGCCGAGTGCCTGCTCGACCTCTCTATAGTATGTGAGGAGCTGTAAAAGACTGCCGCCCCATCACCACCTCCTATGGTGAGTTTCATGGCAGGGATCACCAAGGACGAGCTGCACTAGGCCCTTTGTGACCCAGTGAGTCTGGATAACGCCATACCCGCTCCGGCTGACTTCCACCGTGCGACCTATGCGAAGCCTTGAAGCGCCCTGCTTCCTCTTCCCCGCTGTTCGTTCAGGCACCTCCTTCGGTTTCATTTCAGCCGGTGCAGCCGCTCAGGTAATACGAGACAACACGCACGCCACCACCCTTCGTTTACCGCAGTCCTGCACATTTTGCCGAGTAACCAGCGCATTACCTTGGCGATAGACACGCTTCGGCTCGGAAAGTTCATGTTTGGCGCACTCCTGATCGCCGACCTCTGTGCCTCCACTGCAGTGAAGCGGACAATTTGTACCGCCAGTGCCCATACCGGCGGCTCGGGCTGCGAAATTTTAAGTATATTTAGCGCCTCCTCGGTATGAAAAGTGACCCCGGGACATTGGGAACTACCTGGCTCAGCAGTGCATACCACCGCCATCTGGACGGCAGATGCGCTCACTGTCACAGGAGTGCTTTTCGTCCCCGCCCCAGCGACATACTGGCGCGCGGTCCTCGCCGAGAAAACTAAAGAAAGCGACCTTTGGAGGTGAGGTCGCTGACAGTAGACATGCTGAAGACCTCCGATCCACGCTAACAGGCAAGGGCGTAGATTCGACTGAACGGTATGTGCAGCTTTCTCTGGATACACCGGTCCTAATCGATGGCTATGCAGTTGGTTCATAAGTGGATACCGGCAGTGACTATTCAATACTAAGCGGGTAAATAACTACACTACTAAAGAAGGTATTCACGCCCTGGCATGGCTCCGTGATTCGAACGACTGGTGGCCACACCGTCTCTCTACTTGCAACCTGCACAAGTAGAGTACGGGTCTGCGGTTTTACTTTCGTAGCAAGTTTCCCTCTGCTCCACTAATGTTCACGTGACGCCATTTTTGGTGTTGACTACCTACAGGAGCATGGACATGTCAGTGATCTTCAAGAACATCGCATCACCTTCTCAGCCGACCGAGCAATTGACAAGCAGGACGACCAACAGCGTACCAACTGCCGACATCCATCGTGTTTTTGCTGAAGGTTTAACGCTCCTTGCAAGAGCCAGTGTTGTAGTTGATGTCACATGCTCTGGATTGCGAATTGGTGAAGCGATTGCGGAAAGTAATTTTGAGCACCTGCTGACTCGAGGTGTCTGTGTGGCTAGGAGTATGATACAGCTCCATGATGGCCAATTTCAACTACTGTTTACAAAGTTTAGTAACGAATACTTACACCTTTTTCGTGGCACTTCGCTAGCCTTTGCCGATGAATGGGGAACCGTTCCCACCTGCTTCACGTCGGATGCAGCGGTGGCCGCCCATACGTCTCTAAACAATGTCGACAATAATTCTGACCTCTCTTCAGAAAACCAAACAGCACTGCGAAAACTCTTACTTGAATTCAAGTCATGCTTCGCTGCTTCCTCTAAGGTGCGCCCGACTTCGATCACTAGGCACAGAATCATCACTTACGACGACTCCCACCCAGTACACCAGCAGCCTTACCACGTGTCAACGAAGGAACGAGAAGCCATTCGTACGCAAGTTCGAGAAATGGTTGAAGACGGCACCATCGAGCCTACCAACAGCACGTGGTCCTCTCCGGTCATCCTAGTCAAAAAGAAAGACGGAACGATACGCTTTTGCGTCGATTACCGAAAGCTGTACAGCGTGACTGAAAAGTACGTGTACCCGTGTCCACGCATCGATGACTCATTAGACAGATTATGCCGCGCTCACTACTTTTCCTCTTTGGAAATAAAAAGCGGGTAATGGAAGATTGAGGTTGACGAGCGAGACCCCGAGAAAGCGGCCTTTGTAACCCGGATGGCATGTATGAATTCCGAGCCCCTCCTTTTGGTTTGTGCTCAGCGCCCACAACTTTCCAGCGAATGATGGACACTGTGCTAACTAGTCAGAAGTGGAATACTTGCCTCCTGTACCTTGATGATATAGTGGTTTTTTCTGAAACATTCCAGCAACATCTTCACCACCTCAGCAGTGCGCTAGAGGCTATTTGATCAGTAGATCTTACACTAAAACCGGAGAAGTGTCCCTTTGGTTATGAAGAGCTCAAGTTCATTGGCCATGTAGTGAACGCGAAAGGAGTCCGCTCCGATCCCGACAAACTTGCCAAACTTGCCACTGTAGCCACGTTTCTGCCTCCTACAGACAAAAAGGCTGTTTGGCACTTTTTAGCCTTGTGCGCCTACTATCGACTACTATCGACACGAGACCACACACCATTTGTATGGGCTACCGAGCAACAGGTTGCTTTTGCCAAACTACGACATGGGATGCAGTCAGCCCCCGTTCTTGCGCATTCTGACGATGATGCCTACACAGAGGTGCACACTGATGCTGGTAACATCGGCCTCGGCGCAGCGCTCGTCCAGCATCAAGACAGCCAAGAACGAGTCATAGCCTACGCCAGCCGCGCACTGTGCCATACCGAGGGTAATTACACGACCGCAGAGAAAGAGTGCCTCGCAGTAGTATGGGCGATCCCCAAGTTTCACCCATGCTTCTATGGTCATCCTTTCAAAGTGGTAACGGACCACCATGCCCTCTGCTGGTTGGTGAACACGAGTGATCCCTCAGGACGTCTGGCACAACTGAAGCTTGCGTCTACAGGAATTTGATGCGACCCTCGTCTATAAGTCTGGACGGAAGCACGAAGACGCTGATACACTGTCGCATGCGCCCATACATTTAGTCAGTCAGAAAGAGGAGAACGATGATGGAATCCTGGGCGCCCTTAGCTCATCGAACTTGAGCAGACGGCAGCGAGAGAATGAAGAGATTTGACCGCTCGTCGATTCTTTAGAGAGTCGTAGCACCGTTATACCTCGCCATCTATCTCGCATCGTGACGTCTTTCTGCCTTCGAGATAACGTCCTGTGTAAGAGAGAAAAATTGGCAGATTCCGCCTAAGGTGGGAATCAATGATATGCGAAGCACGAATCAGAAAAGCAATAAGTCAATTTAAAGTCAGCACAACTTCTTGAGGTGGAAGTTAATGATGCCGTACATGTCATGGTTTTCATGTTTGAATGTGTCGTTTACCTTCGTCATCTATTCACGTCACGTGATACCAAAAGTAGTATATGTGGAGCTAGCGAAACGACCACGAGCACACTGTGATCATGGTATGTTGTCATGTTCCTATATGACACGCGTGTCAGGATTATCATGTTTGCACCAGTCATATACTTTCATCATGCACTGGCGTCACGTGACACCAAATTTTGTATATAAAAAGCACATCATGAAGGGCTCAATATAATCTAATGTGCCGTTGACGCGCGCGCACGCTGGGCACAGCAACGCTGCGTTAGCAAAACGCGAGGATTCTATTTACCTTTTCAAAAACGCCTACTTGGGCGCCGCCATAGTCCTCTTTGGGCTGGGCAAATTGGAGTCTCTCCTCAAAAATACATTGACAAGGCTGCGCCCTCAGCGTTCGTACTCCCGCGCACAGCCCATCACGGCGGGGTTTTTTCCCTCTGTGAAAAGGTGGATAGTCTGACGGCTGGCACGACCAGCGTCCGTCGGCGCGGCCCGACGGCAACCAGCGCGAAATGCGACATGCTGCGTTTCGCGCCGATGCGTTACCCAGACAACACTGCGTGTCCCTCTTTTCGGGACGAAGGGATGACAGATGCACTGAAGTGTGCATGCGTCAAGGAGGAGGAGGAGAAAACCTTTATTGATGCTGGCTGTGCCAGATAGCCCTGATCCCCACCGGGCTGGTTGACATCCCTAGTCCGGGACGTCATTAGTCGAGGCCGCCACACGAGCCCACTGGATTAGTGTTCGCTGTTCCTCTAGTGTGGAGCTATTGAGTAGGATCGTCTCCCAGTCCTCTTTGGTGGGGTTGGGAAAGGGGGTTAATTTTGGGTTCATTTGGCAGGCCCGGACCATATGGTAAGTGTTGGCTACTTCCCCACAGTACTAGCACTGCCCACTTATTTTTGGGTCGTAATATTTGAGTATGGCTGGACAGAGCAGCGTGTTTGTCTGTAGGTGCCGCAAGACGTGCTCCTCCGTTTTCGAGAGTCCCTGCGCTGGTACGGGATACAGGAGGCGTTGCTCAGTATAGTATTCTTTGATTTCTCGAAACCGTGTTAAAGGTGTGGGACGTTCAGGTCTATCAAGAGAACAGGGAGTTTCCCGGGAAGTAAGCACGCGGGCCGCTGCATGTGCAGCCTCGTTACCCTGTAGACCCTGATGTCCCGGAGTCCATATAAGACGTTTTGGGGTAGGATCTCGGTTCTTGATGCTGAATTTCAAACGTCTATTAGCCAATAGAGAGATTTCTCCTGCAAGATAGCTCTTGCAGGCTCTTCGAGAGTCTGTAACTATTTGTTTTGAGTTTAGATGGGATACTGCGAGTGCAATTGCCCCCTCTTTCGCCTTACTTCAGCTTGTGGCTTTGAAAGTGGGGCCGTCCACCTGCGTTCCTTGATGTATTACCGCCGCCGTGTAGTATTCCCTAAGTGACGGCCCAGCCACATCGACGTAATAGACCCCATTACGGGAGCCAAGCCTTTGTTCAAGTGCCTCAGCGCGCGCTTGCCTTCTACGCTGGTGCGCCTCCCTGGTCATATTGCGGGGAAGCGGGGACACCCAGAGTTTTGTTCTCCAAAGTTCAGTAATACGCTCCGCGTTTTATATTTCGCATTCGTGCCGGATCAAGAGGCGGTCCAGTAGGCGCCGCCCGGGGGGCGTCTACGTAAGACACGTATATTGATTTGTGAGGTGGGCTTCTTGGAGCTCTTGTATAGAGTTAAAGACTCCCAAGGCAGAGAGTTTCTGATTTGAAGTGCTGATGGGTAAATCAAGTGCGCGCTTAATTGCTTTCTTAAGAATAGCATCGACTCTGTCCTCTTCGTGTTTAGTCATTCGTAAGTACGGTATTGAATCATGTGTCAAAGCAACGCCGCGCGGTGCGCGCCTTCGAGTGGCAGGACCAGTGCCTAGCATGGCAACGCTGGCCAGACCAGACAAAATGAACGCCGGTGAGCTCGCACACCACGTCACGCTGAAATGTATTGGCGCCTTGACTGTGGCATGTAGCCATGCTCTTGCATGACAGACATCTCATGATTATCATGTTTGCACCAGTCACGCAGCTTCGTCATCCATTGACGTAACGTAATACCAAGCTTGGTATATAAGTAAAGCTTTCCGGAGCCCTCCACTACGGCGTCTCTCATAATCAAATGGTGGTTTTGGGACGTTAAACCCCACAAATCAATCATCAATGTATATGTAAAGCTAGCGAAACGGCCGTGAGTGCGTCATAAGTTTGGCATGTAGTCATGTTTTTACATGATACGCACGTCGTGATTATCAAGTTTGTATGTGTCATCTATGTCGTCCGTTCGCGTCGCGTAATACCATATTTGGTACATGCTAAGCATGTAGTCATGTTGATACATGACACGCATCTCTTGTTTATCATGTCTGCACCAGTATTAAACCTTCGTCATCCATTGACCTCCAGTAATACCAAATTTGTTATAAGTGAACCTGGCAAAACGGTCGCCAGCGCATCATGAGCGTGGCATGTATTCATGTTGTTACATGACACCTATGTCATGATTTTCATGTTAGGGTCTGTCGCTTGTGTTCACCATGCAATCATAACATACCATACCAGTTTTGCAACCTGCCATGCGAACGAAACTACCGCGAAAGCTGCAGAACCATGAAATATAAATCATGAAATTCATGGCTTCCATGTCATGATTTTCATGTTGCGACTAGCCAAATATGTGCTTCATACAGTCATGTTATGTCATGCCAAGTTTATGTCATGACATAACTTGGCATGTTATATCATGCCATTATCGAAACGGCCAGAAAAGCCAGAGATCGTAGGTGGCTGGATAGATAGATAGATAGATAGATAGATAGATAGATAGATAGATAGATAGATAGATAGATAGATAGATAGATAGATAGATAGATAGATAGATAGATAGATATACGCACAAGGTCGCCGAAGTTTGCTAAGAAATGCTTCGCATTTAGAAGTCGCAACTTTGCCGAAAAAGCGAAGCAATGAACATGATATCAACAAACTGGAAGGTTGCGAGCAGAATGGCAAGTAGATGGAAACGTGCCCCGCGTTTCTCACGCCCAAATAATGCACGAAACGTACTCACAGGTACAGGAAAATACGTATAAGCATCTCAGTTGATACTTCGCTGTGTCTGAACAGCGCACCCTTTTCGCAAACGGAGGCGATTGCGGTGCACGTTGTGCGCCAGGTAACTACAACAGAGTTGTTCCGTTGAAACTCAAAGGCTAGCCAAGACGCATGATCTTCACCACTGCAAAATAAGGGCTCGTGATCGAGCGTACACCCCCTTGTTCTCTACGGGGGCCAAAGTTCGCGTGAGAGATGAGAGCCGCCACTAGGGTGCCTCGATGTGCGCACCCCCGAGCAGAGGAGCGGGTATCGAGGCACTCTAGCCGCCGTGCGCTCAATGTGCCATCTTGCTGATAAGGCTGAAAACACTAGTACCCCCCCACCCCGAATATTTTGCCAACAGGGGTAAGTGATAAATATAAATAGCTTGCCGTTTGGACGTCGAAAGAGCTCCCTTCCGGTTGCAAAGTGATTAACACCTCGCAATAGACGCAGAGGTCCCTCGTTCGATTCAGCGTGCCGGAGTGTTTTTATAGATTTGGCTTTCTTGCGTTTTTATATATATAGACACGTATAAATATAACATGCATGATGCCGACGCCGGTGGTCCAGTCAAGCCGAGAGTGTCCATATAATTACTACCGCAATAAAATGCCTGCTCTATGAGCCGCATATACCTCCTCGTCGTTGCGAAGGACATGCGGGACGAAGTCCTCCCCGCGTGTCATGACGAGCCCACATATGGTCATCTAGGTTACTCTCGAACGCTCGCCAGAGCAAGCGGGACGTACTACTAGCCTTGACTTTTGGAAGCGTGCAGCAGTACGTTAAAAGCTGTCGTCAATGCCAGCGTTGAACGTCGCCACCAAGCAAGTCGGCTGGATTACTTCAGCCAATTGATCCACCCCACAAGACATTCGACCAAGTGCATAGACATTCTCGGCCCATTTCCTTTATCGGCCGACGGCCCCAAATGGGTCATTGTTTCAACTGACTATCTGATTCGCTATGCTGATACAGAGGCGATACCACGAGCCATGGTTTCTGAGGTAGCAAAATTATTCATGTACCACATTGTTCGGTACCACGGTGCTCCATCTGCAGTGATAACCGACAGAGGAACAGTGTTCACTGCAAAGCTTATGAATGAAGGTTTTCGACTAAGAAAGACTAGGCATGAAACGACGACTGCGTACAATTCGCAGAGAAACGAGCTCACCATGTACATCAAAGTCCAACACAAAACATGGGATACCATTTTGATTTATGTGACGGTCGCTTATAACACCGCTGTTCAAGAAACAAAGCTATTGACACCGTTTCGCCTTCTCCAAAGCCGCGAAGTTCAGACGATAATGGATGTTATGCTTCCTTGTGAAGACGCCGATAAATAAATAAATGATGCCGAAGAATTTTCAGAGCGGGCCGAGGAAACTCACCAGCTCGCAGGGCTACGACTGCGTACAATTCGCAGAGAAACGAGCTCACCATGTACATCAAAGTCCAACACAAAACATGGGATACCATTTTGATTTATGTGACGGTCGCTTATAACACCGCTGTTCAAGAAACAAAGCTATTGACACCGTTTCGCCTTCTCCAAAGCCGCGAAGTTCAGACGATAATGGATGTTATGCTTCCTTGTGAAGACGCCGATAAATAAATAAATGATGCCGAAGAATTTTCAGAGCGGGCCGAGGAAACTCACCAGCTCGCAGGGCTACGCATTAATCAGCAGCAACAGGTCGATGCACGACGTTACAACATTCGTCACAATGACGTATCTTACTGTCTGGGAGACCAAGTTTGGGTTTGGACCCCTGTTCGTCGCTGTGGCCTCTCCGAAAAGTTTCTAAGGAGATACTTCGGTCCGTATAAAGTGTTGCACCGCGTGAGTGACGCAAACTACGAATTCGTTCCGGACGCTGCGTCGTCAACATGGGTGCAACGAAGACGACCAAGCTCTGACATAGTTCGTGTGGTGCGCATGATGCCTTATTTTGCGCGTTCATAAAAGAACCTTTTCCTGTGTTTTTTTTATTTGTGCTACAGCGAATGCTTCATCATTGGTGAACTGTTCGCGTGTAACACTTGACTATTAGTGTCCTTTTCTATAGCTTTAGCTGCTTAGTTTTTTTTTCGTTTTTACAATATCTTTACACGATTGAGACGATGATTTTTTTTGTTTGTGAAGGAGGAATATTGCCACCTACTTCTAGTACTGGGTCGTATGCCAAGGCGAAGACTCGCACAACTAAAGAAAAAAGTGCCCGCTCTCCCCAGTTCTGGCGAGCGAGCCCAACCAACGCCTTTGGTAAGAGACGTGTTGCTCCGAACTCAATAAACTTTCTCTAGACACCTGGATCGTCGTGACAATATGTATACTTTTTTAGGGGCGAAGCTTCTTAAAGCGGCACCTGTTCATCCCTCGTCCTAGTCGTGGTGTGTAACCAGTCTTACATTTTGACCTGCAAAGTGGTGCCGGTGGAAGATTTCTCCTTTGCGTTGTTGAACGATAACAAATTCGTAGCGTGCGTGTTAACTAAAAGCCGGATTCTCCTGTCTCTCATTCCCAATTAGCAGCCATTGGCATGTACGTTGAGCACTATCTGACAAAAAAGGGTTGCTACGTTATATTCGCTAGGCGTAACCTCCTTCGTTTTAGAAAGGTTTAGCGAGCGTTGGGCCGCAGTGCCATGAATACAGTGAACTAGTATATACCATGAAATCGAGGTGGTTAAAGGTGAGAAGTAGACCCGAAGCGCAAGCCGTACGAAAGTGTGCGTGTGCCACCTCTCGTTTAGTCCTTGGAATGTCCGCTGTATGGCGGTGCTTCTATATCGGGAATATATGATGAAAAGATGCGAGATGGTGGTACTTGGAGTGTTGAATAGAAGGACGAACAGACACACAGAGAGATGCATGGATGGACTCACGGATGGCTGCACCGACAGATAGACGCATGGACAGACGCAGGGGCGAATGCATGGACGAACGCAGGGACGGACGCACAGGTGGACGTGTGGACGCACGACCAGACGCACGCACAGACAGCCGAATGGACGCACGGACGGTCACACAGACGGACGCATGGACAGACGGAAGCAAGAACGAATGGACGGACGGATGCTTCGCCGAAAGCTCCATCATTCACTCCGTAGATATGCTGCCATTTTTTAAAACTTCGACCTCCCTCCTCCCACTCACTTTGACCTCTTCAACGTCCCGGGCCTTGTGAGACTAAATTGGTAAAGCGTCGTGCTCGCTGAGCTGAGTTGGAGTGAGAACCCTGCAGTAAAGGAAGCGGTTGGAGCGACGTGACCAGTATTATGACAAAATCAGCGTCATGGGCCATGAGCGGAAGAGTCTGAAAACGCTCACACATCCTACGTTATGGTATAAAAAAATTAGTAGTCAAAAAACACATGTTAGTGTGTTCACAGAATTCGGTTTTGACCAGTCCAATGTCCACAGCACAGCTTCCCTACCTTACGTCACTGGGCCACAGGCGGCTGGAAGTAGAGGCTGGCTTATGCTCCTGGGCTCCTTTTTTCTTCCTCTCGCGGAAGTCGGGTGGAGGATCGAGACCGTACAGGCGCATCACGGACGTGTCGGCGTCCAGTGAAAGGTGCTTGGACATCAGCCACCGCGGATTCTCGATCACATAGCGCTGCAAAGCCAGCATGGGAACCGAGGCCATCGCGCAACTGACCGCCTGTTGCTGCCATGCGAAGCCAGCCATGGCGTACGCACACAGCATGCCCACACTTGTCGACACCTACATGCCACAAACATCGCAAGCGCTGTCAAGACAAATTTATTTTATTTGTTTACAGGTTATTTTCTAATTTTGTACGCGATTTACGCATGAGCTGATTTCATTTATGTTGCAAATAGCCGAGTGTTATTATATACAATTGGCTCCGAATCTGTTTTAACGGCTGCAAATGCTTCTCATTAGAGCACTAGAATATCTTGGTTCTATAAAACTTCGAAAAAGTCCCTAAATTGTGGTTTCTCTGCGACTCATCAAACTTCCACATTGAAGATTTTGTTTGAATATGGATAGTTTATACTACATCCACTCAAATGGTAGAGCCTCAGACTCGTAATTTGAAGGTTGTGGGTTTAGATACCACATACAGGAAAGGTAATTTGTCAATTTACATCATCATTGTCACACTAAAGCTAAATAAAACAATGAATCTTCTGCATGCTCCATTTGGGCTAATCATCTGGTCGATTCATTTCATTGTAGCCACCCTACCAATAACACAGAGTGCAATAGATGGAAACACTTGGACAGGTTGCTCACTTCGGAAAGCGATTGGTTAACACTCAGCTTTATAGGGCTTGTCCACAAAGCAGCTATCTATGGGAGAGACCATAAAATGTGCTCTTCGCAAGGATTAGATGGCGATGACAGGAAGGAAAATTTGTATTTTGGCTTGATCACTAAGGGATACTACCATCCATAAGTAGAATAACACTGACGTGGTTATAGGTACCCCTGGCTAATGATTCATTCATTCATCATTTGAAAAGAAGGCTTACTAATCAGCACGCAGCTGCAAGAGTGTAGCTTTCACTCCTAGGAACAACTTACAAAGCAATTCATTGTTAGCACACGTAGCGCAGTGTTGCAGACATTCAGCTACAGTGGCTGACTGCAGAGGGCGAAAGAGCGCTGCGAAAAACCAGGCGTGGATCGCAAATGTTTTCTCCTGAACTTTCCGCCGTTTTACAAGGACCAACAGTACGCATTGTTGCGGCGAAAATCGTGTCACAGCTTTCCATTATTATTATTATTTATCATTAATATTTATCATTATTATTATCATTGTTGTTGTTGTTGTTCTAGTTGTTGTTGTTGTTGTTGAGCAAGCCAAGAAAGCGGGTGGTAGCTCGAAATGTACCCAGGCGGGCCTAGATTGTGGCGCTCGAGCGCCAATTTCGTGCCTTCGTCTCGTGGCGGTGATAATTTAGACCCTTATAATAACGTCTTTTTACATTATGATTGCTTTACATTATGCGAACATTTTTACATTATGATTGATTTTACATTATGCAAACAAGCTACTTGAAATACGGTTTCAGGTGGTCTACGTGGACGATATCACGTCCACGCTGACGATAGTCACTCGGTGGCGTGAGAGGTACGATGGCGTAGTTCACGGGCTATGCACACTCAACCACGCGGTAGGTACCATAATAATTGGAGAGTAACTTGGGCGTTAAAAGAGGAGTGCAGGATGGCACGTGGAGCCAACAAGTGCCCCCGAACGAACGCTGCTGCAGGAGAATCGTCGTCGTCGTGGGTGTATTTCTGGCGCAATGTCTTCTGGCTCATTATTGCAATGTCTGTAGATAGTGGAGACCGCGACAGTGCATAATCATCGGTATGTTTGCGACCGGAACAATGTATAGCGCTGATGTCATAATTTTGAAGCCGAGGAGCCCAACGGGCAAGGTTTACCGATATATCCTTGAGCGAAGACTACCGGCATACTGCGTTGTGATCCGTTACTACATCAAAAGTACGCCCATAAAAATGAGGGCGGAACTTGACGAGAACCCAAACGATCGCCAGGCCTTCTTTCTCGGTGACACTATACTGTTGGACTTCACCTTGGTCAAAGTTCTGTTCACGTATGCGATGACATACTCGCCGAATCCAGAATTTTGTTGCGCGAGGACCAAACCGATGGTGTGGACCTCACTAGCCAGCCATAGGATCGTAGTGACGCAATAATGGTGCTGCAGTGAGGACACAACAAACGGTAGAGAAGGTGGGACAGCGCTTGGAAGACCGCGACGAAATATCGGTGGTGCTGCTTAAACGTTGGGTCAAAGGCGCAAAGTAGAGGTGAAAATGCGCACGAACCGGCGAAAGGAGGAGTATAACCCTATGAAGCTTAGCTGCTTCACAGTCGTTGGTGCGGGGAAGTAGGCAAGAGCAGGTAATTTAGCTGGGTCTGGAATTATACTGTGCTTGGATACGACGTGACCGAGAATCGTAGTGGCATCATTCTTCATTATTATTATTATAATTATTATTATTATTATTATTATTATTATTATTATTATTATTATTTGATTTTAATAGCTTAGCGCAAAAATTACAAGTCAATGCCGTATATGTTACGGCATAAAGCGAAATTAGTTGTCATGGCATATTTTCCAAAGCTAGATTTATTTATACTTTACCAAGCATTTTCCTGTTGTTGTGGGCCGCCATATTATTCAGATGCTGCGGTAAAAAAAAAAGCACGACAGTATAGCTCGAAAAAAAAATTGGCCCAAATCTACACATTACACTGTAATTGTCGTCCAGAACCAAGACGTCTTGCGTCTGGAGAGAGTGAACAAAACGTTTATTTGATGTTCTGCGCAAGAAAATCGCTGAATGGTATTCTGAAGGCGCTGCGTTAGAGTGCCTCGAGCGTGTAACGGAGGCGAACAAGCGCATCTAGCCACGTTAAACACGAGCGCCATCTGGCAGTTATCTTCGAAAACGAAGGCATGCGCGACCGCGCAGAAATATGCGCGCCAGTCATGGAGGTGATAAGGTGTAGAATGGAAAGCGACGGGCAGGTGCCACCACCGTACCGTCGTAGCAAAACGTTGGAAACACCTTCTTGAGCATCGCGTTGCTCTGTTAGCGCAGCGCGATAAACGCTCTAGTCTTTAGAGTATTTTGTGTGTGTCCTTTTCTAGTATAAAGTCAGATATACAAAACATAGACATGTTGTGATAGTGCCTCAAATATGCGCAATATTTGATTTTTAATTCACAATCGCACAACTATAAACGCTAAATCTTGAGCAATATTGGTGGGCGCTGCGGATGTGGTTGGCCGTTCGGTGCCGTTTGAGGTATCGTTAGGGCGGACAAATAGACAAATGTATAGACAGACAGACAGATGGACAGACACACTAAAATTTTTCCGTCGAAGGTCCCCAAGAAAGACTATCGTCTTAAAAAAAGATCAGCATATCCCACGTACTTTAATTGATGTTATGTGAAGCAAGCGAATGGAAGGTGACTGTGTTGTGATTTTTATATTCAGCAAAACATTATGAAGTGGCGTTAAATATAAGTACGCCAGACATACTTAGGACAGCCACATAAAATTTATAGTAGCACTTCTTCACTGTTTCACATGGATGCCAACAGGCACTTGGATATTAGCAACACCAGAAGCGGTCAGCTGATATGAACGCTGGTGCTTGCGCTGGGGCTCGCGAGGATGGTAGCCCTGAACATCGCTACATAAATCAACGTCAGCAGTTGGCACATAATTACAATTGGCATTAACCGGACATGACGGTTAAAGCATCTGAGTATATATGGAATGATTATAAAATTAGATAGCCAAAATTGTCTTCTCATGTACAATACGCTACATTTAAAAATATAGTTCCAAGACCTCGCTTGGCTCTATGGTATTATACTTGATTGCCACACAGAATGCTAAGCTCTGATTCCTGGTGATATCTTTGCATTTAATCTTTGCATTTGTTAAGTCCATGCTAACGACATCGGCTTTTAATTGATGCTCATGCCTTAAAGCTACCCTTGTGTGTTCTCGCAGTTCCTTGGTAGATATAACTGTCAATCTCCTGTGGCACGTACCTGCATACCAGTGGCACATACCCACCCGTGGGTATGTGCCACTGTCTGAAGGAAAGCGTTTGACGACCTACGCGACGGGATTGCCATTTTTCATGCCATGACCAGTGAGTCGTATTCGTCAAACCATCTTACCCTCCCATACTAATTTCAGTTTACACCAAGGGGGTGATCACGAGATCACTCAGACGTAGGCAGATAGATAGATAGATAGATAGATAGATAGATAGATAGATAGATAGATAGATAGATAGATAGATAGATAGATGCTCAAAGAGCCTGCAGTATGCAAAGAAAGACATCGCGTGTTATTTGCTTGAGATGAAAAAACACGAGAACTATTGTAAAGTGGCTAGACCTTCGATCGAAGGGAACGTGTCACGCCGAATTCCTTAGTGCGCTTGTGTACTTGTCACATCCTGTTTTTAATAACAAAGGAATTCTCAGCGAACTTCGGCGACTTTCAGCGAATATTTAGCTCTATAGCCGCTTAGGTGTGGGTGCTCTCGTCGTCACCCCCTTAACTTAGCGTGCACCAAAATTAGCATGGGAGGGTAACATGGTTTGACAAATATGACGCGCTAGTCAAGACATGTATAATGCCCCGATTCCATCGCGTACGTCGTCAAACACTTCCCGCCAGACAGCGGCACACACGGGCGGGTGTGTGCCGCTGGTATGCGGGTGTGTGCCACACAGTAAAAAATTTTGCACCCAAAAGGGTGTAAAAAGGGTGCTTTTACGAGAAAGCACCCTTTGCAACACCCTTTAGCACCCATAAATGGTCGATTGAAAAAAAAGCACCCCTTTGTTTGGGTGCTTGCCTCAATAGCACCCTAAAATAGGCTCTAAGGGTGCTTTTGTGCCTGAGAAGGGTGTAGGTGCCTATTCATCAGATGGAATATGCAGCATAAGAAGAACACATAATTATAATATTTGGGATTTTACGTCTCAAAAGCCTCGATATGATTATGAGGGTCGTCGTAGTGGAAAGCTGCAGAGATTTTCACCATTTGGTGTTCTTTAATGAGCGCTCATATCGCACAGTGCAAAGGCTTCTACCTTTTCGTCTCCGCATTAATTCGACTGCCACGGCCGGCATCGAACCCGTGACCTTCGGATTGGCGGCCGAGCAGCGCAGCTACTGCACGAATATGTGGACCTTGCGTTAAATGACGGCCTAATTGACTTAGAATGTGTGAAGGTGCTCTCCGAATACAGCAGAATGTCAGCAGAAGCAAATCGCGTTTCATCTATAATGGCAATTAACTGCAATCCATGTTACGAAAACTTTCCTTAGCCTTGGTTATAAGCTGCATGTTTGCTATGGATTATATACACACAAATAATGTTCGCCCGAGTATGGGTGTGTGTGCGTGTAAGCGCGATTGTGTGTACACCCGTGCATGTGTGCGTGCGCGTGTATGTGCGAGTCCGTGCTTGTGTTAAGCGTGCCTGTGCACATGTGTACGCCCATGCATGCGTGCGTTTACGGTCGCGCGTGTGTGTGACCGTATGTGTGTATACGTGTATGTGTGTGCGCCTGTGAATAAGTATGCGTGTGTATCAGCCCGTGCGCCCTCGAATTTCGTGTGTGTGTGTGTGTGCGGGGGGGGAGGGAGGCACTGCTTCTTATTGTTTAAGGTCCCACACCTGTTCAGACTAGGAGTCTATATGGGAGGTGGCTTAAGGAATGGCGGTTGTCAACGCACTGTACATGGACTATTCAGTACATGGAAAACAGCTGCACATTTTCGTACCTGATCGTTGCTTACGAACTTGCTGTGATAGCTGATTAGGTCCGCTGAGGTGCTTCTACGCTCGAAAACGTGGGTTATGACCAATTCCCACGGAAAGATGTCACTGCACTTATGCACAACCATCGTTTATATTAACAACGTTTAACAAGAACGTGCCCTGCCTTTGCAACAGGTGCTTAGCTAGCTCATTGGGTAACCATATGGAAATATGTGCTGATCATGTGGTCAGCAAAAAGTTTGTTATAACAACCTCAGCACGTTTCGTGGTGCGTGACAAGCCTTCTAAACATCCGCGACTGTGGATTAATTTGTTCCAGCTTCGACTACGCATTCAGTGTTTGCGGCACCATACGCGGAAGTGCCAGACACAGACAATTCAAAAAGAAATTCCTCTGGAAAAAGGTGTAGCGATGCTCTCCCGCTAATGCTACCGAGGACGAAATAATTATTGTTTCTGGCCATTCCATGGTGCACTTTGTTTTCCGCAAGTTTTGCTTCACTAATTTTCACCCACTGCAATCGCATTACGTCAAAATACTCCAAGAACCCGAGGCTGGTAAATAACCTGCGTCGCTGTGCGACTGGCTCGAAGGAGAGTAGCCGTTTACAAGGAGTCATTCCGCGTTGAATGCGCGATAGCGTTTGCCTTTCGGCGCCGTCTTGGCGGGTTTGCCGCTCCCCCCCCCCCGCTCAACCCGGCCAGCGTTGCTCCCACAACGGCGGCGTAGATAAGCGAAGAGTTGCGTCACCGAACACCTGCGTCGACAGCTGCGTCGCCGCCACGCCGCCACGCCGCCGCCAGTGCCTCCTCCTTCTCTCTCTCAGTGTTGCCCTCTCTGTCTCATCAGTCTTTCAAATGCGTTGCGTTGGTCGGGAGTCTTGGTCGCTGTGTGTGTTCTAGCGAACAGGCGCATATTCAATGGTGGTCACGCATGACACCGTGTTCGAAGTGACGCTCGGATTAAGGAATATTCATGGAGTTGCGGACACGGACGACGTGGGCCTGTTAACGGTGAGTGTACTGTTTTCGTAGGTAGTAATCATACAGCGCTAGCTGGGCGCCTGCAGCAGCTCTGCCGAAGTAGGCTGCCAGCCATTTACAACAGCATGCGTTCGCGGGCCTGTTGCAGATGCCCGATTAAACGTGGGACTTAACGAGTTCACACTGCTATGCGCGATGTCGTGTAAGTGCCTGCATCACTCATACAGTGAGTGATGTGATCACTTAACAAGGGCGGGATTAGTTGCTGATCGCACATTGTCTCTACATTGCACAAAGTGATTGATATTGTTTTAAGATGTGCTTTGGGCTACATCGTAATAACATTTCTATTAATACTCAAATGTGCAACGTGCTTCTGTAGGTGTAAGTGCAAAAAAAGAAAGAAAAAGCAAAAATTATGTACAGAGGCGCACTGTACGAAATGGCTTTTTTTTGCTTAAAGACGGTATAGTTGGAGGTGCTGATATGCCGCGATGCTCCCAGCACGTGCGCCTCGGCCTTTTAAGCTATTTAGGACAAGTGCCACCAGCAACAGAGAAAGATCTAGCAGACTTCCAAAGGCGCGTTGTTGTGGCCATCGCCATGCGTTGTTTTCCCTCGCTTCTGTTTGCTGTTTTCGTGCTTCGCTTTCATCTGCGATAATGGTCGGCGTTATAACAGAATCGAGAGAGTATACGTGACTGTGGGAGCTATGTGCGGTTGCTCTAGCGTAAGTCATGGCTGCTGCAACGTAGTCGGCGTCCGCACGCGTTGGTGTCGTTCGAGCACTCTTACTTGCGTGATTGTGTTTAACTGAGTATTTAGGCACGGGTTACGTTTGTAAATCTCGTAGTCAATAATCGCTAATAGCGTGCCCCTGATTGCCATCAGAGGATGGGCTTGGTTGTCGAAATATGCCAGACGCTTTTTCTGGAAGCAAGCTTTGAATTTTTTTTTAAGAAGTACTTTCATACGTGCAAGGCAGTGCCTATTGCAGGCCCGCAACTCTTTAAAAACTGGAGGAGCTATCACATCTTTTATCAAATTACAATGAATTAAGATGATTGAATTATAGATGACAAATTTCTGTGCTAGATTAGGTGCACAAAACACATGTTCGAAGCTCTACGTCTAGAAAGCAGGCAAATAGGAAGCACAGCGTCAAATTTGGATTAGATTCCATTGACGGAGCGTCTTGTGAGAGTAGAAAGAACGAGAAAATTGTTCATTTTTGATGCCCTTATAGAGGCAGTCAGAATTGCACTGATTGGTGACTTGTAACAATTCCTCAGATTGTTAGAGGCGTGATTTAGGTAAGTAAATCTGTTACTTTTTTTTTTGCAGACCTCTTCGCTAGTGCCACGCCCAAGATCATTTGTTCTCATGTAAAAGAGAAAGCAGAGATGTCTTCACTGTTTGTACATGAAGAGGTAAGTTTCTTGTGCGTTTTGATTAATGCTACATGTTCTAAACGTTGTACTTTAAGAATTGTTTTTCACACTGACTCACTACCCTAGAAGTAATTTGATTCTTAAGTGAGTTCAGGCTTTCGTAAGTACCATTTTTGAGCTGTAGTCTTACACTTCACCTCATTTCGGGAATTCGCTGTATGCTGGAAAACTCTTATCTTTATCATACGAAATTATTGGCATGTATGGGTTGTATGCTTCGAGTTCAGTGTAATGTCAATTACACGCCATTTCGAAGGATACACACTACACATTCTTTATATATGGTGCTGCCAGAACAGCATGAAAATTTTTTTATGAGAAGTCATATTTGCTCTTTTTACAGGATGTGAGGGTGCCGCTGACGTCCTGCGTAGTCTACCCTGGACCCAGCCTAGAGCAAGCCTACTTCCTGAACCTCCGCATGGATAACCGAAAAATCTTCCGTGTCAGTAATGACGAAGAAGGAAGGAGTGACAGCACTGATGAGTTGATTTTTTTTTTATTTTCAACATTGTCTACGGCCGCAAGGCCTTTAACAACCACCGTGATTGAGCGGCTTTTCCTCGGCGTGAGTTTGGAGTTTATCAAAGAAGTTGTTCAGGCAGTACGACGCTGAAAATTTTAGTGTCACAATGCCTGAACAACTTTTTCTAGTGTGGTCATGTTAGATGAACAAATATTGTTATTTGTGTAAGTTATTTTGCTTAAGTATAGCTGGACCATTCCATGCCAAACGTCCCAGCCACTTTGACGACCATCTGAATTGTATTTGAAAAAAAAATGTGCTGACTTACTGCGTTGAAAACAGTGAACTGGTAGAATACTTCAGCGAGAAAAAAAGTTTTACTCATGTGGCTGGCTTATAACTTCCTGGCATAATGCCGTCTGTGTGCTGTTTGTGGAAAATTTTGTTTTAAAACCACCACTTATTTTTTCTAAAGCAAATTCGGTCTACCTGTTAAGTAAATGTGCTTCTGTAAGGTATTTGAAGCTCAATAATAATAGTGCAATTTTTTGCCACATTTGCTTCCAAGAATAAAGCCAAAATGTGTTATGTTTGCATTTTTATTGCAATATTGCACTTTGTATGAATATCTGAGCAGTGAATACTTACTCCACAGAAGGTACATTCTGAGGAAAAAATATCTATATACCTCTCAAGCTGCTGTAATATACGAGAAAATATCACGAATTTCACAAAATCGTGATTTTTGTCCATATTGAGATGCAATTTGCTCCATGTTGTGATACAATGAAAACTCATCATAATACCTAAACTGTAAGAAAATGAAACGTGTGACCATGACAAAATAATTTTACCGAGAAAAGAATACTCTTTTTCGGAAAAGATAAGTGAAGGTGTAGTGATGCATTGATCCTTGGCCTTCCTGATAAAGAGTTCTAAAATCTCTCATTTTTCTGCTTGCTTTTTTTTTCAAAAACCGTGTTTTATGAAACCTAGGACTACACTTACATTCTTTACGGTGTCCGGCCATGAGACTACTATAGCCCTTCTTATCATTTGAAGCATGCTGTCTTGCTTGATCATTGAAGTATTGCCCAGTTTGTCCTATGTTTACTTTTCCACGTGTTAGCGGTATCTCATACACATTAGATTGGCATTCAGTAAACCTATTCTAGTGACGAATGGTGCAAGATTGACTATTCCTGTTGCTGTAAGTACATGCACTTTTGAAAGCTTGCAAGGGGTGGAAAACAACAATGTCATATCTGCTGGCTCTTTTCCTAAAATTGTGAGACACCTTATGTACGTAGTACCATGTGACATGCAAAGGTGATTGGTCATTCTCTTTTTCTTTTGGTCCTGTTTCCTTTAGCTTTACTTTCTGCAGGAGGGTTTCGCAAACAATTGTGATGATGCTGTTAGGGTATTGGCTGGTGCTATCAGCCCAGGAGTGCTAAGAATGTTCTGCCTTTTGATAGTGGGCATTCAAAATTAGTAGAAAGAGGAATTGATACCACATGTATTCAGGCCACCCTTCAGAAGTCGTGTTAACACAAGGTGAGGTCAGGCTTAAAAACCAGATTAAAAGACTAAAAGATGCTGGGTATCCCAACAGAATCTTCACACCCGTTTGCAAAACCCTCCTGCAGAAAGTATAGTTAAAGAAGACAGGACCAACAAAAAACAATGACCAAAACCTTTGCATGTTATACCACATCACGTGTCTCACAACCAGAAAAATAGCCAGCAGATATGATATTAGCGTGTTGTTTTTCACCCCTTGCAAGCTTTCAAAAGTGTGTGTACTAAACAGCAACAGGAATAGTCAATCTTGCCCCATTCGTCACGAGAATAGGTTTACTTAATGCCAATTTAACGTTTGTAGAAATATTTTTTATCAGGTAAACCAATGATCAGTGCATCACTACACGTTCACTTATCCTTTCTGAGAGGGAGTATTATTTTCACAGTTAAAATTATTTTGTAGTGCTCACACGTGTCGTCGCGCATGAACACGGTTCTTGTACTCCGTATAAAAGCGCTCGTAGCACAATCATTAAATTCAGTTGACAGTCTGTGCTCTTTCCTGTCCTTTCTGTCTCTTCCTAAAGTTGTCGCGCTGTGACTAGCACACAACCACGATGAACCAACTCTCCCAAATTAAGCTCTTGTTACGTAACACGTAGACCGAGTTTCGTATGGAAAGAAGGAGCGGTGCTTTTAAAATAAAATTTTTCACATACAACACCTAGACGGCATTCCAGAAAGTTCAGAAGGCAGCCACGTGACCAAATATTTTTCCTCTCCTAAATATTCCAGAAGTTCACTATTTTCAATGCAGCACGAGTTTTCCGAATACATTTGAGATGGTTGCCAAAATGGCCGGGACATTTGGCATAAAGTGACCCAGCTGTGTCATAAGCCATAATTATGCATTACCTCTTTTGCTTTTTGTGTGTCCTGACTCAGTTTTGTGTTCGTTTTTAGCATATTGTGTTTCTGATCATTGTATTGGTTTCTTAAGTATTCGCTAAAGTTATATGTGCGAAAACCCGTATATGTTTGCATGTACATCATTTCTCATAACCAATTGTTATACATCCAGGAATACAAAGCTTAAACCACTGTGATTGTATACATTTGAAAAACACTATCCATATATATTTTTTGAGTGCATCACTTCTTGGGAACGATTGTGTACATGAAGGCGTATATAGTGAAATCATGGTGATTGTATATATTTGAAAGAATCGTAAGTATATATTTGCCTGTATTTCATTCCTATTAACCGATTGTGTACATGAAGGAGTATTAAACTGGAAACCACTGGGATTGTAGATACTTGAAAGAATTATAGGGATATATTAGCATGTACTTCATTTGTTGTCTCTATGTACTTGAAGCAGTATACTAAACTGAAACTAGTGTAATTGTATGTTGCGAAAAATTGTCAATAAAATGAAACTGAAAAAATATAATAAACATTTGAGGTGTTGCATGTGTAGTGTACGTATACATGAACGTATATCTGGTGAATAAGTTGTGTGGCAGAAGAAAAGTTTGTTTTATTTGCCTATAAATAAACGCAATATGCAAGGGCAGCAAGGCTTCATTTTCTGTAACGCGCATTATGCATATACACTGAAGTATATATAGATCCAGCACAAGTTCATACACGATTGTACGCGTTTATATTTTTGCCCACACGCAATGAATGGAGCTCGACAGGTGGTGCACCATCGATAATCAGGACCACTTTCTTCAAGTAGTGTTTAATCAGTGCATGCTGATATCTATTGGTGACAGTATTCGCCACCCCTGCCATGGGCACTCAACACCCTTGTGCACCCTTCTCGCACCCTCCTCAGAGGGTGCTAAAAAAGTGATGGACATCGAAGGCACCCTTTCATAAGGGTGTTTTTTAACACCCTACAGTTTTTTTACATGTACACCCTATTATAAGGGTGCATGGTAAAGCACCCTTTTTGGAAGGTGCTGAAATAACACCCTTAGGGTGTCGTCCACGGGACAAGCTCATTTACACCCTTCTGGGTGTAAAATTTTTACTGTGCACAAGTGATTGGCACTTAATCTCTACCCAGCAACGATGAGAACACACATGGGTACTTTCAACGCGTGCGCGTTAAGCAATACCCGACATCGGTAGCGTCGATTCAACGAAGGCATACAATAAATGTCAGTGTTAAGAAAAACCTGACATTGGCAGCATTGACCCCCCGACGAACGCAAATAATAAATTTCAGGATCCCAGCAGGAATCAAACCCAAGCAGTCTGCGTGGCAGTCAAGCATTCTAGTATAGAGCTACGCCAGGTCTCGGAACTACTTTTGAAATAGACGCTAATCTTCTCGAAACATGAATAGTGGTTGCAGTGCTGCCTAACGAATTTTATGCGCTCCTTTTATAGAGCTGTCACGTCGGGTTGACGTCAATTGTGGTTAGGTGTCATGCGCTGAAGTTGATTTATGTAGCAGTGTCCAGGGTCAGCATCTTTACGAGCATCAGCGCTTCATATCAGCTTCTGGTGTTGCTAATACGCATATTCATGTTGACATCAATGCGCAAGTTCAAATAACTGGTTATATACGCGTCTGCAACTCTTCAACATAAATCTGTGCGTGCAACATTTGTACCTATATTTAGCGTCATTTCATGACATGTCGCTCAATAAAAAGAAAAATATAAACATGGTCACCTTCCCTCCGCAAGCTTCGCATAACGCCGATTCCTAGGTACGTGGGATCTGCCACATTTTTTTGTGGTACGTACTTTAACCCGCAGCTGTTTCATAATGGGGTTCTCTCGGCCCTAATAGACCACCTGTCGTAAAGTAGAAAGTATTGCGCCGGCTGCTGCATGTGGACCCGTCCTCGCTCTTTTATCTGCAGGATGGGAGGTGTTCCGTGCGCATAAACCCAGCAGTCATTACTGTCCTCCCAGCGAATTTTACTGAACTTGGTCATACTTAATGGCAGTTTTTTTACCTCATTATGCGTGTCTCTTTCATATAGCTGGGATGATACAAACCTCAACGAGGCCTCCGTAGAGTGTTCTCTTGGCTGGAGGAGCGACGTCAGTGACGTAAAGGCAGACGCAGTTGGTCATGACGCCCACGCAAATGCCGATGGCCACACGGCTGACGACTATCATGCTGACCCTGTTCGCCAGCATCAAGGACACCCAGAAGCTAGTTAGGCCACCCGAACTCAGCAGCAGGGTCCTTCGGTGGCCCGCAAGGTGCAGCAGAATTCCTTCATTGCCAACAAGCATAAACAAACCAACGTGAAAAATACATATTCCCGCCACAAATCACTGAATGCATGATGCGCAATACACAACAGGGAGAATTTTACGAGAATAGCTTGTAGGCTTCATGCGTTTCTCGAAAAAAAAAGTCAGCGAGAAAACATATATACGTAATCGGCAATGTTCATGCGTGCAGAATTCAATGTGTTGAAGACATGTCAACAACCACGGCAGAGCGCTTTGTCGCACCCATCGCAGCAAGCATAGAATTTTGAATACTGCAGAACGACACATATGCTTTCGCGTGTTGAAGATCATAGACGAATGTTGGTTTCACAGTTATAATTGGCAAAAAATCACCTCACTACTGCACGACCCAACGTGACTCTCGACATGACATCGTGGGCATGCAGCCTTGCGAGAGCACACATACGAACGCTATAAAATGCGTGTGGTACCGCAACACCTGGCGTCATAACAACTGATTCTCTAAATTAGGGGTCTCAATCACGTGACCCATGGGCCGCATGCGGCTCACGACACCTCCCAGCAGTCAGGCCTGCACATCACTTCGTGCCATATATCTTTAAAAGATTTTGTTAGAAAGCATCTAGGTGAGCTCCACAGATATAATAGCCATCAGTATTATCTTTTACAAACAATCCTATGTAGCTCCTATGAGTTAAGACACAACCGAAAAAAAAGAAACTGTATATTCAGAATTGACATCTGCAGATTAGCGTTGCTATTTGCCCCGAAGAGTGCAAGGTCCAAGTTATCTTCAGAAATGATTAAACTAAACACTTCAACCATGAAAGTCTTCATGGTCTCGGCATTCACAGGAGAGTAAGGGTCCTGACGAACTTACTTGCGGATATGAGTTCAGAGGCACACACCGCCAAGCGTAGAATAGAACACAGAGAGAGTAGAGCAAAACAATACTATTTATTTGCCCTGTAGATAGCCCATACGTGGAGGCGGAAATGTTGTAGGCCCGTGTGCTCAGATTTGGGCGCACGTTAAAGAACCCCAGGTGGTCGAAATTTCCGGAGCCCTCCACTACGGCGTCTCTCATAATCATAAGGTGGTTTTGGGACGTTGAACCCCACATATCAATCAATCAGCCCATACGTGGATACCAAAGGTTCATCGGGGAGCCCTGCACAATAACCATTAGGGCCCCTTAAACTTCAGCTGTGCACTGCCATCACGCGCAGCATGAGAATATGTTGCAACGACTATCTGGAAAACCGTTATCACGATGGCATCACTGCTATGCCTATATACCAGACATGATATCTACAACTGAAACTCGCGTACCGGAGACAAGAGCGCCAACGGTGGCACCCAGGAAGAGGCTGTCGGGGATCCAGCGATTTTCGGGTGGGCTGGACGGTGCGTCGCGCCAGAAGCGGCGCTCGATGGAGGGCATGGCGGCCGAGGCGTTGCCGAGAGCCATACCGGCGGCCAACGTGCCTGAGAGAGCCATCAGCATGGCACGCACATGGTGACCACAGGGCCTGAAGCTGTCCATTTGGCTAAACGGTGTAGCACCTTTTACCGGATGCTTCAGCTTCTGCAGCGCTTGCATGGCCGTGTTGAACGGTGGCGACGACAGTGCATCCATGGAATGACTCATCAGCGTCGACCCCTGTGCGTGCTGCCGTGGTGCCAGGGATGTGTGTCTCGTCTTCGACGGCCTGCAATTAATGAAAAAAAAACGTGGCTCATCCTTCTTTCTGGGAATCGGTACAATGCGAAAGTGAAACGTGTTCTCGTAGAGGTATTCGAGCGTCTATTCTGCATTGTTTCACCCCAAGGGCGAAAAAGGTATGTTACAGGAACGAAATGCATTATGTCACAGGAAGAACGGCAAAAAGACCTAAACTTGTAGTGCCCACCCGAAGCATAAAGCACGCACAAAATGAGCGTAGACAGGATGAGCGTGGACAAACAACTGTCAAAGCTAGACACTTGAAGCGCGCTGGCCAAACTGGAAGACGCATGAAATGAGCGCACAGGTATGCACAGGACGAGTGCGAACTGTCACAATACATACTTTTTCGCCTATGAGCAGCATGCTCCTTTCGTAACGCGGCCGCGGCAACGAGCGAAGTGACGTTCCTGTTCTCTTTAGCTACTGTAAATTCAGAAGTAAACTTGCAAGGTATAGAGTGCCCGAATCTAGAGATATGCACGCGCGTGAGTGAGCCTTCATGCCAGAGAACTTCTATACGCACTTTGACTATGCCTTGTGGAGGCGCGTGCTCATAGCGACCAGTCGTGCAATCTTGCAACTGATAATGAAAAGGCACTGTGTTTGTTGAGATCAAAGGATTTCGAGTGGTAAATTGCGTATATAAATGGCTCGCCATTATTAAGTTCGAAAAGGATCGTTGGTTAGCGTCGTGCGCTGAGGAGCACGAGGTCACTAGTTGGGCGCCCCGCGTTGCGAGATACGCCTTCTCATTTGTTTCTTTCCGTTCTGCAAATAATATTTACAACGTCACATTCGTGACAGAAATACGTCAGCGGAGCCGTGGTTGACCCCCGCATAAAACACCTTCATGTATAAGAACTTATCTGTTGTGTCGTTTTCTTCAAATCTACGCTGACAAAATATTATTCCAAAATTGTGGGTGTGCTAACTTCCTTGTCACTACTCTAATTACGCCAGCAGGAAAAAGTAAAGGACTTAGCATTGATTGCACGGGCGAGGAAGGCACTGGCCTTTCAAACTACATATGTCTGAAAGGCTGAGCTCGCCTCCCTTTCCTTTGTTCTGAGATCGGTCACTTTGAGGGGCACCCTAGCAAACAAATAACTGCCACTGTTGAATAAAACAGGTCACTGACCAATGTCAAACGAAACAAGACGTTTCGGGACCCGTACGGGTCCCTTGTTCACAATGGAATGACGGCTGAGCAACAGGTTCTTATGTAACGTTGAGCGCATGACGCAAAGTCCGGGAGTACACGTGGTTTAGTGTGCCAGATGATCTATTGATTGTGTTACTTGCCGTCTGAATGATTAGTGATTCGAGGTTCAGTCTGGTTGTAAAATTCTTCTCCGTGGCCAAGATGCGTGCGTTGTCCCAGCTTATCCCGTGGCCCGTCTTCTCGGCATGCTCTGCGAGTGCATTTGTTACTGTGTGGCCCTTGGCGACGTCATTCTTGTGTTGCATCAGACGTCTGCAGTAATTTCCACTCGTGCCAATGTACACTGATTCGCATTCGGCGCATGGTATCTTGCAGATCACACCAGGAAAGTGTTGCCGAAGGAGAGGATCCTTCACGTTTAGCAACTCAGCTTTGAGCTTGCTTGCTGGAACATGCGCGATCTGTACACCAAGTTTTCTGAATAGACGGGCTAGGGCTTCGCTTATATTTCGAATACAAGGAATCGATGCACGCTTTGGCGTAGACGATGTGTTATGCATGGCTTGACTAGTTGACTGCCGTTTATGCATGACGGATTTAGTTGTTTTCGTAATAAAAATCTTGGGGTATCCATTCCTGATCAGGTCATCTTCAATGGTCCGGAGCTCCTCCTGCAGGCTTCCTTCATCGGAACAAGTGCGAATCGCTCGTTGAACTAAAGACCGAATCACTGAGCGTTTGTGGGCTACCGGGTGGACTGACTCATAATCGAGGTATCTACTGGAGTGTGTTGGCTTCCGGTACACGGCGAAGGCGAGGCCTGTGGGAGTACGTTTTACAACTGTATCCAAGAAAGGGAGGCAACCGTCTTTTTCTTCTTCCACAGTAAACTTGATGGAACTCTCGACGCCATTTAGGCAGTCAAGGAAAGCCTGGACGTCTTTTTTTCTTTATCACGCAGAAGCAGTCGTCGACGTATCTCAGAAAAACCTTGGGTCTCGGCTGAAATGTTCCCGATGCTTTCTGCTCAATTCCTTCCACTGTGATATTCGCAGTTGTGACTGAAATCGACGCTCCCATTGCGGTACCGAAATCTTGCCTGTAGAATTCACCCTTGTACGAGAAGTAAGTGTTGGATAGGCAAAACCGTAACAAGGTGCACAGCTCGGTGACGTCGAACGGTGTGCGATCGGCCAATGTCGTGTCCTTGTGAAGCAATTGTCTGGAAGTGTTTACAGCAAGGTCGACGGGAACACTTGTGAAGAGGGAGCAGAAATCAAATGAAACCAGTATTTCGTTGACATCCACAGTGATACTCTTCATTTTGCTTATGAAGTCAATGGTGTTCCGAAGGTTAGTTTCAGTCTTGCTTGCAAGGGGAGCCAGGATGCCGTGAAGATACTTTGAGAGGCTGTACAGGGGTGACCCAGTGAAATCTACTATGGGTCTTAGAGGCGTTCCGCTTTTGTGAATCTTCGGTAAACCGTATATCGCTGGAGCAGAACCATTGGTGCACAGCAGCTGGAAGTATAACCTTTTTGCTGATGCAGGAAGCACCTAAAAAATACTAGAGAGCGTCTTTTGCAGGCCAGTTTGGACTTTCGAGGTAGGATCCTTGTTAATCTTGGCGTACGTTGTACAGTCCCCCACTATCTCCGTCATCTTCGACTCATACGTCGACCGGTCAAGCACAACCGTCACGTCGCCTTTGTCCGCAGGAAGTACGGCAATCTTCTTGTTTTTGTGCGATGCCTTAATCGCTTTTTTCTCGTCTTCCGAGAGGACTTGCTGGCAGCCAGACTTGCGAATCCTCGATAGTATACCTACTGCTCTCGTACGGACTTCGTCTTCATCGCTTTCTCCAAGTAGACCAATAGCGTTTTCGACAGCACACACGACCTTGCTTGTGTCCGGCTGCTTTGCTTGGTTGAAGTTGAGACCACGGCTCAAAACTTGGCATTCCGCAGGAGTTAGCACATAAGTTCCTAACTTCGAACATGGGTCCTCTGGTTTTCCTGCCTTTTTTTAGCAAAGCACTCAGTTTGCGCTCTTGTGACGTTTCCAGCTTTTCTGTTCGTCATCGCGATGCTTGGTTCGCTACGAGATGTATTTCAGGGAGTGATTCAGGCATGATGAATTCCAGCTGGCGTGTTGTGAAGAAAATGTCAGTCTGAAGGCGCTTCACAGTCTGCTTGCAGTCTTCTATCCGTGCTTGAAGAAGCTGCCGTTCAGCTTTCGAAATGACTTGATGACCGAATGCCGATTTCACGGGGTGCTTTAACTGCAAACATTTTGGGATGAGTTGCTTGGACATACAGGATACGTTGAAGCGCAGGTGCGTCTTGAAGGCTGCCAGTCGTGTAGATGCACGCAAGAACTGACGAATCCTGGTGATAGCCGATTGTCCATACTTGTGGCGGATGCTCACGTAGTCGAGAGTTCGACGAAATGCCGTCTAGTCAGGTAAAGGCATTGTTGAATAAAACAGGTCACTGACCAATGTCAAACAAAACAAGACGTTTCGGGACCCGTACGAGTCCCTTGTTCACAATGGAATGACGGCTGAGCAACTGGTTCTTATGTAACGTTGAGCGCATGACGCAAAGTCCGGGAGTACACGTGGTGTAGTGTGCCAGATGATCTATTGATTGTGTTACCTGCCGTCTGAATGATTAGTGATTCGAGGTTCAGTCTGGTTGTAAAATTCTTCTCCGTGGCCAAGATGCGTGCGTTGTCCCAGCTTATCTCGTGGCCCGTCTTCTCGGCATGCTCTGCGAGTGCATTTGTTACTGTGTGGCCCTTGGCGACGTCATTCTTGTGTTGCATCAGACTTCTGCAGTAATTTCCACTCGTGCCAATGTACACTGATTCGCATTCGGCACATGGTATCTTGTAGATCACACCAGGAAAGTGTTGCCGAGGGAGAGGATCCTTCACGTTTAGCAACTCAGCCTTGAGCTTGCTTGCTGGAACATGCGCGATCTGTACACCACGTTTTCTGTATAGACGGGCTAGGGCTTCGCTTACATTTCGAATACAAGGAATCGATGCACGCTTTGGCGTAGACGATGCTTTATGCATGGCTTGACTAGTTGACTGCAGTTTAAGCATGGCGGATTTAGTTGTTTTCCTAATAAAAATCTTGGGGTATCCATTCTTGATCAGGTCATCTTCAATGGTCCGGAGCTCCTCCTGCAGGCTTCCTTCATCGGAACAAGTGCGATTCGCTCGTTGAACTAAAGACCGAATCACTGAGCGTTTGTGGGCTACCGGGTGGACTGACTCATAGTCGAGGTATCTACCGGAGTGCGTTGGCTTTCGGTACACAGCGAAGGCGAGGCCTGTGGGAGTACGTTTTACAACTGTATCCAAGAAAGGGAGGCAACCGTCTTTTCCTTCTTCCACAGTAAACTTGATGGAACTCTCGACGTCATTTAGGCAGTCAAGGAAAGCCTGGACGTCTTTCTTCTTTATCACGCAGAAGCAGTCGTCGACGTATCTCAGAAAAACCTTGCGTCTCGGCTGAAATGTTCCCAAAGCTTTCTGCTCAATCGCTTCCATTGTGATATTCGCAGTTGTGACCGAAATCGACGCTCCCATTGCGGTAACAAAAACTTGCCTGTAGAATTCACCTTTGTACGAGAAGTAAGTGTTGGATAGGCAAAACCGTAAAAAGGTGCATAAGTTTTGAGCCGTGGTCTCAACTTCAACCAAGCGAAGCAGCCGGACACACGCAAGGTCGTGTGTGCTGTCGAAAACGCTATTGGTCTATTTGGAGAAAGCGAACAAGACGAAGTCCGTACGAGAGCAGTAGGTATACTATCGAGGATTCGCAAGTCTAGCTGCCAGCAAGTCCTCTCGGAAGACGAGAAAAAAGCGATTAAGGCATCGCACAAAAACAAGAAGATTGCCGTACTTCCTGCGGACAAAGGCAACGTGACGGTTGTGCTTGACCGGTCGACGTATGAGTCGAAGATGACGGAGATAGTGGGGGACTGTACAACGTACGCCAAGATTAACAAGGATCCTACCTCGAAAGTCCGAACTGGCCTGCAAAAGACGCTCTCTAGTATTTTTCAGACGCTTCCTGCATCAGCAAAAAGGTTATACTTCCAGCTGCTGTGCACCAATGGTTCTGCTCCAGCGATATACGGTTTACCGAAGATTCACAAAAGCGGAACGCCTCTAAGACCCATAGTAGATTTCACTAGGTCACCCCTGTACAGCCTCTCAAAATGTCTTCACGGCATCCTGGCTCCCCTTGCAGGCAAGACTGAAACTAACCTCCGGAACACCAATGACTTCATAAGCAAAATGAAGAGTATCAGTGTGGATGTCGACGAAATACTGCTTTCATTTAATGTCTGCTCGCCCTTCGCAAGTGTTCCCGTCGACTTTGCTCTAAACACTTCCAGACAATTGCTTCACAAGGACACGACATTGGCCGATCGCACACCGTTCGACGTCACCGAGCTGTGCACGTTGTTACGGTTTTGCCTATCCAACACTTACTTCTCGTACAAGGGTGAATTCTACAGGCAAGTTTTCGGTACCGCAATGGGAGCGTCGATTTCGGTCACAACTGCGAATATCACAATTGAAGCAATTGAGCAGAAAGCATTGGGAACATTTCAGCCGAGACCCAAGGTTTTTCTGAGATACGTCGACGACTGCTTCTGCGTGATAAAGAAGAAAGACGTCCAGGCTTTCCTTGACTGCCTGAATGGCGTCGAGACTTCCATCAAGTTTACTGTGGAAGAAGAAAAAGACGGTTGCCTCCCTTTCTTGGATACAGTTGTTAAACGTACTCCCACAGGCCTCACCTTCACTGTGTACCGGAAGCCAACACACTCCGGTAGATACCTCGACTATGAGTCAGTCCACCCGGTAGCCCACAAACGCTCAGTGATTCGGTCTTTAGTTCACCGAGCGATTCGCACTTGTTCCGTTGAAGGAAGCCTGCAGGAGGAGCTCCGGACCATTGAAGATGACCTGATCAGGAATTGATACCCTAAGATTTTTATTACGAAAACAACTAAATCCGTCATGCATAAACTGCAGTCAACTAGTCAAGCCATGCATAACACATCGTCTACGCCAAAGCGTGCATCGATTCCTTGTATTCGAAATGTAAGCGAAGCCCTAGCCCGTCTATTCAGAAAACGTGGTGTACAGATCGCGCATGTTCCAGCAAGCAAGGTTAAGGCTGAGTTGCTAATTGTGAAGGATCCTCTCCCTCGGCAACACTCTCCTGGTGTGATCTACAAGATACCATGCGCCGATTGCGAATCAGTGTACATTTACAACGTCATATTCGTGACGGAAATACGTCAGGGGAACCGTGGTGGACCCCGGCATACAACACCTTCGTGTTAAAAAAAACTGATCTGTTGTGTCGTTTTCTTCAAATCTACGCTGACAAAGTATTATTCCAAAAGTTTGGGTGTGCTAACTTCCTTGTCACTACTGTAATTACGCCAGCAGGAAAAAGTAAAGGACTAAGCATTGATTGCATGTGCGAGGTAGGCACCGGCCTTTCAAATTACAGATGTCTGAAAGGCTGAGCTCGCCTTCCCTTTCCTTTGTTCTGAGAGCGGTCACTTTGAGGGGCACCCTAGCAAACAAACAACTGTCACGTAATCTGATGTTGAAAGTTAACGTATACCCTGTTTCTAAAGGGAACATTCTCTTCCGCGCGGCTTCGACGCATGCTGGTTTCACTGGAGCATGGCGCGTACAAGGGAGGATATTCGCATTTTGTGCTCTTGAATGACGGACCACGCTACCAATCAGCAAGGGCTCTGTAGCGTCAAGCTATTCCATCCGGTACTTGTTTTTTCTTGTTTACACAATTTTTTGTTTCCTTTTGTCTTTGATATCTCTCTACACCCATTTATTCTGTGGTCTGTGGTTGCCGAGTTGAAACCCTCGAATACAAGTGGACAGCTAGGTGAAGTAATTAACAAACAAGTGAATGAGGAGTAACAACCTTTTAATCGTAAGCCTTCCTGAAGGCGATTATGATAGTCACGCAGCGACAGAACTAATTCTCGTTGCTTGTTCCTTCATCGCCTTACCAATATAGTTAGCGATATTGAACAGGCACACCACATTGGCTAACGTCATACCAGCTTGCAGCATCCTATCCATAAAGTTTCTTAACCTTTAAACTGAAATAGATTCCCTGCGCAACTCGTATGGGCGTTAAAAACTGCAGACACCAAAAGTTTGCTGGAAGAAGATTTCTGATTGATAGATTGATACGCGGGGTTTAACGTCCAAAAACGACCATATGATTATGAGAGACGCCGTAGTGGAGGGCTCTGGAAATTCGGACCACCTGGGGTTCTTTAACGTGCACCGAAATCTGAGCACACGGGCCTACAACATTTCCACCTCCAACTGAAATGAGCCCCGCCGCGGTGGTCTAGTGGCTAAGGTACTCGGCTGCTGACCCGCAGGTCGCGGGTTCAAATCCCGGCTGCGGCGGCTGCATTTCCGATGGAGGCGGAAATGTCGTAGGCCCGTGTTCTCATATTTGGGTGCACGTTAAAGAACCCCAGGTGGTCAAAATTTCCGGAGCCCTCCACTACGGCGTCTCTCATAATCATATGGTGGTTTTGGGACGTTAAACCCCACAAATCAATCAATCAATCCATCGGAAATGCAGCCGCCGCAGCCAGGAATCGAACCCGCTAACTGCGGGTCAGCAGCCGACTACCTTAGCCTCTAGAACACCGCGGCGGGGGAAAGAGAATTTCTCGCTGATTATCAGATCGCTACAAAGAAGCTGTGGGTATTCGCCAGGAGCAACGTATGGACCACGCCATATATTGAGTTATCTTTAACAACCTCTACTGCAGGAAAATGTTTATCAGTTTGAGCCAATGGTTTGAGCTCGCCCACGTCTCGAGGGATAAAACATCTTCGGACTCTGAATGAGCTGCTAGAGCGTTTTCAGTGGCACACGATCAGCGTCCTACCCCTATAAAATCATTTTCAGTGCTTTTGGCCAACTTACGTTGCATGTACCATGAAACTGACATCTTAAAAGCCATCATACAAATGTGCCTCGCATTATAGGTACCTGCACAGTACATTGCACGCACAGTACATGTAGTGCTTCGCTCCTAATAATGTATTGGGTGTTTCACTTAGCAACACCACATCGTATTGCGTATTGCCGCGGTGAGGTGAGTCCCTTTCTGCTGGCAGTATCGAGAACAGAAAATCAAATCATTGCTTAATAGACATTAAACACAGAATGCAGTAGCATCCCTCAAGGCAGACTCGATACCGAACACGAAACTGCTATCGGAAGGGGGACCTTTCTGCGTTCATATAGAAGTCTATGACATCGTACTGCCAAAGTGTGCTCCCATGATAGCGACAAATGCAGTAAAGAACTCACACATTTGATTTTTTAAGCCAGTCCATTTTAGGAAACACAGCCTTGACTTTCTCCATCTCTTCTTCTTTACGCGTGCACTTTTTATGAGCGTGAGGCTGCTGGGTAATGACGATGAAAGTCACGAATAATGGCACCTACCCACAAGGAAGATCGCAAAATTCAAAAGTGAGAGGTAGAGAAATATTTAAAAAAGAATGAGATCAGGCGCAAATAGCAGTGATAGAAAATTAAAGCTGAAGAATTACTTGCAATGCTATTTATTCGCATATTGCAGTTTCTCAAGCATGATTTATACGCACCAGAGGTTGTGGTCAAACACTGCAGTGGAATTAGCGAAATATGCACTTTGCGAATGTGCATCCACGCGAAATGTGCACTTGCTTCTGTTTACTTAAAAATAAAATTTGAAAGCCGCGTTTACTTACAATGTATTGCTGCTTGTTATATTCGGTCCTTGAGATCTTTATTATGCCACTGCAGAGATATCTGCTACGCTGTTGAAAAATATTCACTGAACAGGGGTGGTTTTCAAACAAAGTTCGAAAATTAGCACTAATAATACTGAATGATCCCTTTAAAAGTCTTCAATATTCGTGCAATTCATCTGTTCTTTCCTGAGAGCTATTCGTTTCTTGGCCAATCACTCAGGGTGGGAGTGATCCGCATACGTGACATCCGCATACGTGACAATTATCGTGATCATTATCATGATCCGAAGCCATTAGCTTGAAAATATGCGCAAGGGCATGTTTCCTTGACGTAAATACTAATGAAATGCCCTTACAAACGAGTGAAAGTAAGCAAATACCTCCTGATGTGCAGTCTCATCACCGAAAAGTTGCCACTATTCTTGGTGCATTTTTGCGACACCATATAAAATAATTGAATCACTTTGACAGCTGCTTCAGATGTTCAGAGCAATGATTTCTGTTATGACATACGTCGTATAGGACGACACCGAATTCATTCAAGTCACTTGGGATTATTTAACGTGCACATCAAGCACACCTGTAATGGGGGAATTATTTTCAGGAATCAGCTTGGCCACCTCGTGCTCTGTAACAAAAAGCAGTGATTTCTGTAAGCCACCAGAGCAGATGGGGGCTTGCACATGAGGCACTCGTGTTCAACACGGACACTTTGCAAGAGGGTGATGACAGTAAAGCAAAAGAATGAAGGGTTCAATGTGACGCCATTGTGGTGGCCTCCACAGTATGACCCGACATAGGGAGATGGTGCCGATGAACCTTGGCTGATGCAGGCGGTATATGTTGATGCCAGTGGCATGACTAGGACATCCTCACCTCGACGGCATGGCCCTGATGAAAGAGGATGTCATTATAACGATGTTTCATCAGTATGGATGTCATGGTCATAATCATCATCACCATCATCCTGACTGCGGACCCTGCAGGTTAAAGGCCTCTTGCATGTTCCGCCAATCAACGCAGAACTGTGTTTGTTGCGGGCACGTCATACAGCAGAAGCAGAACTTCCCAATCTCATGTGCTTGTCTGACTCTCTGTCTTCCCGTCGCGCGTTTCCTGTATGTCATTCTTAAGAGGACTATAGAACACTTCTCCAAATAGCTATGGAATGAATTCACTAAAGGAGTTTATCGGCCAACGAATTCACCGTTACAAAAAATTACAATCTGTCCAGTACGAGCGAAGCCACAAATATATGTCGCACGCTGCAACTGCATTCTATTTTCTCGTCCTGACAAAAGCGCTGGAAGCTAAGCAGAGAGGGATGGCGGTGGGAAGAATATAGGTCACGTGCGCCTCGTGACACTAAGCACTTTTTCTCTTCTTTTTTGCCTCGAATGCGTGGTTCTCAGTGCGATCACGTGTGCACGCGTAGACAAGTCGCGGCCTCCCGCCACGGCGTCAGTAACGAGCGAGTGCACCATGCTCATATCAGCCAATGGCTCATGCTTGGCCAGTGACGCAGTTATTTTGGATCGTGTCGCGTAAATTGCCCAGAAGAGAGAAAGCGATTTTTTATCTGACCTTGAACATTTATTCCCAGTTTCAGGCCGCGTGTTCATATTTCGCTGGCATGACAATATTTAGCTCGCGCGTTCTCGGGAGCCTCGACTACAGATCGGCAACGTTTTCTGACCAGGCTCAAAACGTTTTGCAGGGACCCTTTAATGACCACCACTTCTTATATTGCTTATGCACGACATGCCCTTCCCATGCCCATTTCGCATTTTTTTTATTTTTTAAGCCAATTTGTCCTTAACACCCCTTTGTTTCATTACTTACTCGCCTCTCTTCTGGAACTGACCTAATTCCTCCATCACCCAGACACGATAAACTTTTCGCGAACTAGGTCAGTTTTCCCGTTTCCCATAAACGCCAGCTCTCTCCAGGTAGATGCAGTGGCCGTTGGGAAAACTAACGACGCTGCCGTGCCAGTGTGCTTCACGCCGCGTGCAGCGTCGGCTGCCAGCTGCACACTCCGCGTTGTCATCCCAGTTTTCGCCAGTCGTGAGAATCAGAACTTGCCATTTAGACTTGGACACGAAACTGCTTTAAAAAGCAGAATTCTTACATTTTTCTTCCATAATCACCACAGAAATTAAAGAGCTCTTCCGCTATCTTTGATATGTGGGCAAAAGAAGCTTGGCGTTGTCGTGCCCTACGTAATCTCCTTTCAATGACAATTTATTAATTGTTTATTTATCTATTACAATATTTATTGATTTTATTTATTTATTTTAATATTTTATTTATTCAAAGGGGTTGGAGCGTACGTAGGACACTGTTCGTGTGTGGAATCGGTGTGTAGTCTTTCACGTTCTTCCCTGCTTTCGTTGACCTGTTAAATAGCCCCACCAGAGGACCATTGTCCTATCATGGAAACGCTGTTTAGTTCAGTTGTCGACATTGCCATTGCCGTTAGATGTGCAGTTTCTTATATCTACCTCATGTACGCGTTGCCCAGTAGGTCACTCGTAGTCCACCAATAGTAAATATTGCAGTGAAGTGCCCAAAGTAAGTGTGCTGCTCTCCGAATGTTTTTCAAGGCGAAAGCCGTCGGCGTCTCATCCAGGGCGACGTTTTACAGCGAGCTTCCCGCGTTGGTGACGTCGGGGGCAAGTGCTGCAAATAAAAGCACAGCATATTCACGGAGTTAACAATGATGAGTTGGGCGAAGCCTCCGTCTATCCATCCGACAGTCCATCAGTCTGTCTGTCCGTCTATTTGTCTGTCCGTCCGCCGTTCCACCCATCCATCCGTCTATGCTTCCGTCCACGCTTCCATCCATTCGTCCATCCGTGTCTCCATCTGTCTGTCTGTCTGTCTGTCTGTCTGTCTGTCTGTCTGTCTGTCTGTCTGTCTGTCTGTCTGTCTGTCTGTCTGTCGTCTGTCTGTCGTTCTGTCTGTCGTTCTGTCTGTCTGTCTGTTCTGTCTGTCTGTCTGTCTGTCTGTCTGTCTGTCTGTCTGTGCATGTCTGTCTGATACTGCCGGTTACGTCCGATGCAAGACAAGTTAAACTACGAAGAGCTTCGCCCCTAAAATTACTATCACGAGAGGACCTAACCATACGACGTGATGATGGCGTCAGATATCGCGAAGATTTGTGACGTCGTTATGACGTGATAATGACGCCCTGTCAAACTTTAAATGATGAGGTCTTCACATAACGTGGCATAGCTTGCTGCAGAGTGCTACACAAACATATCTTGGTCAGAGGTGGTCCAATCAAGTACAACAGACTAAATAGAACTGGCAGAGCTTTCGAAGTTGATTAATAGGCGTAAGGTATGCGATGTAAGAAGGTATAACATGGAGAGAATTAAAAAAACTCTCAAAAACGGAGGAAGCGTCAAAGCAGTGAAGAGGAAACTGGGGATAGGCAAAAATCAGATGTATGCACTAAGGGACAACAAAGACAAATTAGCTACCATTATGAATAGGATAGTTAAAATAGCGGAGTAGTTTTACAGAGATCTGTACAGTACCCATGACAACCATGACCTTAATACTATAAGAACTTGCAGTAACCCAGATGACACCCCACCAGTATTGGTAGAAGACAGAAAAGTTTTGGAGAGCATGCAAAGAGGCAAAGCTGCTGGTGAGAGCAGAGTGGATTAGGGTTCAAGCGGGGGTTAAGGATATCATAGTTGAAATCAAGAAGAGGAAATGGACATGGGCCGAGCATATAGCGCGTAGACAGGATAACCGCTGGTCATTAAGGGTAACTAACTTGATTCCCAGAGGAGGCAAGCGGGCTAGGGGGAGACGGAAGGTTAGGTGGGCAGATGAGATTATGAAGTTTGCGGGTATAAATTGGCAACAGCAAGCACAGGACCGAGTTGACTGGCGAACATGGGAGAGGCCTTTGTCCTGCAGTGGACGTAGTCAGGATGATGATGATGATCCGATCAGTGATGTAATGTGAAACCGGGTAAAGTGCTTCTGATTTCGGAGGCAGTGCAGGACCACATACGATGCAGAAAGCTTTCCAAGTGTGGTTGGTAGGGGATCAATGCATCGACGAGCAAAACAAAAAAGGAAGATGGCTTTCGTCTTCGAGTCGTATGAAGCAAATGAATAAGGGACCCTGTTAGTATCTGCATCGGCAGTAGAACGCATTCATGTGATTCAGTTCAGTTCAGATATTGCGGGCTCGGCATAGTGTTCAAGGCGCTCGTTTTCAAACGGAAGAGTCTCGGTTACAACCCCTCTTCTGAAAGAAAACTCATTTTGTTTCATTAAAGTAATGAATGCCTCCTCAAACGCAAAAATTCACCGTTGGTGTGGTGGCGTCAACAAAAGTGATGCAAGGAGTCGTCACGTGATGACGTCAAATATCTACCAAGTTTGAGGCGTCATCACGATGTCACTGCATGACATTTTCAATTTGCACTGCCATTGGGATCGACCCGCCGATCATGGAGGCATCGCAAAGCCAGATAGGGTGTAGAAAGCTTGCAATGTCTCTGATCTCGGAGCGAGTCAGGGCAAAACCAGGTTAGGAGCTGAAAGCTTTTGGTGGCGGGGAGGGTGAGCAAGGATCAGTGGATCGACGGAAGAAAAAGAAGACGGCTTTCGCTTATGACTCATTCTGGGCGAGCCCATTAGGGACCCCGTGGGTTCTACATTACTCCTATGGCTCATGGGCCACCTATGGGCGAGGAGAGTTTTTCGTAACACTACCAACTACCCAGGTCATTCAATACAACCTTCGCTCGAACATAATTAAATTCTAATCACAACAGTGGTTTTACTTTCACTGTACTGAAATATCAGAACAAATTTTCACATGCCTGCAACCCGGGTATTCTAGCGCTGAGTTGATAAGCTGTCGAAAAACAAGCCGGTTCTTTTATAATTTACTGTATCAATGAAAACGCTGAGACTTTCTTGCACTCAAAAATATTAGCTATCTCACGTACACTCTTGGCTCATTGCCGAACACCCGTTATTTGACAGTCATGAAGGGTGTGTGTTTAGTGGAGAGCACATAGCTGTCAAGAACCCCAGCCACGCAGATGATCACTATTTATGGGTATTTTAAATAGCGTAAATAGTGATCATCTGCGTGGCTGGGGTTCTTGACAGCAATTTGCTCTCCATTAAACACACACACACGGGTATTTTAAATAGTGGAGAACTGGCTAACCTCCCTGTCCTTCCTCTTTCGTTCCTCCTCCTCCTCCCTTAAATAGCGGTATTATTGAAACATGTCTGATTTCCTTTAGTGTGTGTTCGCAAAGAAAAAAAACAACAGAAGTGAAGTAGGAAATCGTGACCTGCTGTGAAGAACACCACTCGTCATCGATGAATTCTCGGCGCCAATGCGTGAAAGCCAATGACATGCAGGTTTGCCACTTCATTGAGTGTGAACGCTATGGCTGATGGGCTACTGACATGCACGGAGATGTGTCTTCGGAAGATTCACTCGACCGACTCAATAACGGCACGCAATTATTTAGCCTGAAATAAAACTCATCCTTGCCTGTTACACTGGTGATCTCCCGGTCGTCACTTGTGGCTTCGAGATGCGCTCTGGCACACCAAGAATCAGGCGAAGCGATGCCCTGGGTGCTCGAGCATTTCCGCCTTCATTGCAAATCCCAGCCGCCGTGGCAGGTATTTCAACGCGCGACCTGCAGTTCAGCAGTCGAGCTCCATAACCCCAAGAACACGGTGGCGGGTTTTTCTCCCGAGAAACCACAATTCGCAAACAATAGCAGTAACCGACCGCATGGCAACGTACTCTGCAACGCCTGCATTTGAGTCTAAGCATCAGAACGTGCATCGCGACTCACAGCGTGGCACGCGCCGCAAATCTAAGAAGCCTTGGTGTAGGTTTATTTCTTGTAGGGTGGGAGGGCGGCACGCATCGATGCACACTATAAGCAAAACGCGACAGCGGCACCTTTCGTTCATTCGTCAGCCACTCGCGCCGTCATGCGCACAGATGTATCAAACTGAACTGGTTCTATAACCATTCTACACGATGGTGTCACGTCAACTGAATGAACACAGCGTGCTGTCGATAGCAGCTGAACGTTACGACTTTGACATCATAAGGCTAGTGGCTAGAGTACGACAGTGGTTCTGTTACAATCGCATGATGGCGATGGCCTGATGAGAACTGATTGACGGTAAAGTAGTGATGACACTGGTATGAGATGGTGATGGCGGGTCAATAAGAAGACACGAATTCAGGTAAGGTAATAGAATCACGCATCTCCAGGATGTGAATCTTGATGGGTGGGCGAAGCTCTGGGAATCGTTCTTACCGTGAATCAACCCTGACAATGACCACTCGCGCCTGCGAATGAGACAGAACGCGTGTGTACGATATATGCAATCTGTTTTTGTCATTGAGCCGCCGTTTCCCACGCCCTGGATTCCGGAGCAGTAGCTTGTTGTCGGTGCTGCCGTTTTAGCGCAGCTTCCCGAGCTCTCACATCCGGGTAGCTTGCTGTCGGCCTAGACGTTGAGCCACCACATGCCGTTCTCTCAACTCCGGAGTAGCAGCTTGTTTTCAGTGTTGCAGCTTTGCTTCTGCTTCGCGAGCTCTCACCTTCAAGGCAGTTTGTTGTGAGCGTCGGTGTTGCTTTTCGCGGGCGAGTGCACGTTCATCTTCGTTTCCATCTATGGCAGAAAAAGAGTGAGTTGTCTAGAATACAGTTACTCTTCACCGTCATAAGCGTCATCGTCCCTGCGAGCATGGACGATGGACAATCCTAAATCCTAAAGTGATTCACCCTTCAGAATAATTACGGGATGACAGTGAAGGCACGATTCATGATAAATGACAATACCTTATAGTTAGAGCTCTGTGTTTCCTTACAAATAGGGAAAAATAACACGGCTGAGCTGTCTGTCATCAAAAAAAGTAAAACACGAAAGTGAAACTTGTCTCAACAGAGCTATATGAGTGCTTATTGTGCACTATTTCGCAACTAGGGCGAAAGAAGGAATCTGTAGCAAGGAATTGTAATGTCACGTCAACAATGACCATCATCTTGAAACTTACAGTGTGCTCCTCAAGCGGAAAGCGCACACGAAATGAATAATTGTTGGGGTTCAAGGTATGAGGCAACGTTAAAAAATTATTCTTTTTCAAAATGCCATCTTTATTGCTCGTTTTCAATGCAAAATTCATTGCCCATCATATTGCTGCAGACAATTTTTGTCTACGCAATTTTTTTTTCTTTTTCAACAGAAAGAAGAAAAAATGTTTTATGACCCACCACCTACGAAACCGAAACTGAAAGGGCCAGTTTTGTCTGCATCATTAGATTAGCTTATATGGTGTGCTTTAATATCAATTTAGTATTTTTATCAAGCGTGAACATGTGAAAATGCTCCAAAGGCTTTGTCAACACGTCGTTTTCAGGCATAAAAGTCATAAACTTCTCACCAGGTGAACGTGTAACGTGGTGCATGTGTTGTGCACGCTTAACGGCACGTATGTGAGCTTAAAAACCATCAAACTTGCTTTGGTTGATGCTGTCTGTCATTTCTCTAATGACAGCCGAAGCACATTTATTATTTTTAGGCAAATATGGATCGTGCCTGGCTTCTACACTGCAAAAGCTTACCAGCACCGCAGCGCGTAAGCGCCCCGTAATGGCAGTGACGATACATAACAAGCTAGAAAACAAAAATTCTGATTTGCCACTCGAGCTATAAGGTACACAGTAATAAGTTACACGATGGAACTGGCTGCCCATATGGCAAGTTCCGCTCCTCCTGAGTATCGTGTGTGAGCTTCGCATCGATCTCAGATCTGTTTTGTTGATTTTCTCAGAAGTCATGTTTATGGTATTTTTCCGTACGCGATTAGTCATAACTCCTTTCCTAATGAACATTTCTCATTAAAACTTGGCAAACTTTCATATCAAATTAGTAGAAGTGCAATGAATCTCAGTAGGCGAAATCGCGCCAAAAGACTTTATACGGGTGCCTGTTATACTTGCGGGCCCCTAATGCTATTGCATACTTTTGGGGGGGATTTATTCACTTTGTTTTTATTATTTATCAGATAACGTTTGATTTAGTATATTGCATAAGACAAACCTTTTTTATGGCTTTACAAGAAATAGTTTTTAAAGGTTAGTGCTACTTGAGTTAAAGTTTTTCGTGTAAGGCCCACTTTTAATAAAATTTTACTTACGAAAAAATAACGAAAATGGGACATTATTTAGAGTGCTCACGTATGCCTGAAAAGTTGTTCTCTCATATTGTAGATTATTATTCTCTGGTGAGTATATCTTAAAAAAAAACTTTGCGACACTTGTTCTAATACCTCAACGTACCATAAAATATAATTTAAAAGACGCAATAATAATAATAATAATAATAATAATAATAATATTAATAATATAATAATAATAATAATAATAATAATAATAATAATAATATATGTGGTTTAAGGTCCCCAAACCGCCTCATGATTACGAAGGACGCTGTAGGGGAGGTCTGCGGAAATTCGGACCACTTGGGCACAAATGAACACAAACACGAGAAGCGTGAACTAACCGTCTCATTTGTTTGTTCTTTGTGCGTTAGCAACGCACTCCATTCACGAACTCGGCCACCGCGACAAGCGAAGTACAAGGTGGGAAAAGAAGAACAAAAAATAGGGTCATTATGATGTAGGGGACGAGAACGGGGATGTGAATTTACCGTGTCTTTTTTTTGAAGGGGTGGAGCTCCTTGTGGTCGAGGCTTATCGCCCCATCGTGGTAGCCTGCCACTGATAACGCTAACGATGACGTTGATGCCGATGAAGAACAAGAGCGTTCCAGACCACACATTCTCCTTCTGCCATCACGGCACAGCACATGTAAGGCACCCGCTATACGTCCTGACGATGGAGATCACGGACACCGACTGGCTTGTGGAGAATATGACGTCTCGATATGGTTATGCATTTTGTATGATTGGAAGCAACCAACAGCAACCAGGGGAACGTGCGCAGACCTCGTATTTCCCAACTTCACGCTAAGTATACGATACGACAAAGTAGTAATAGTGAAGGAGACGCGCTCACTGGATTCCGCGCCGACCGATTGTGCCCTCGCGATCTCCGAGGACAGTGCAGCTCTGGCCGACTGGGTTGGTCCTACGCCACCTCCTGACGCCGGTCCCCGACGACGACGACAGCGTAGCTCTGGCCGACTGGATTAGCCCTACGCCATCTCCTGACGCCGACAAGAGCTCTCGCCAATGGTGCCCCGTCCTTAGACTGCTGCAACCTTGTCCATCTTTCCTGTCTTCTGCTTACTTCCGTCAATCGCTGTCCCTGCGCCTCACTCTCTCCTTCCTCTCTCTCTATCTCTTTACCTTTTAATGCTAACCTTTTAATCCCTTCTTTACCTCCATTCCTTGTGAGCTACTGTTGAGGTGTCCTCCACCTGAGAGACAGTTACGGGGCTCACTTTTCTATTCTTTTCATTTAAAATCACTCCCCCCCTTAATAATAGTGAAGGCAAAACGCAATTCACAACTCCATACAACGTACAGTTTATTACTTATAAACATTGTATATAACTGTACACCGCTTTGATATTCATGCACACACGTGAGTGTTCAATCTCACGGGGTCATTAACGGTAACCCCCAAAGATGCCACTGCTTCGGCTACCCATCATTATTCAATTCGTGGATATGCCGCGAAATTTCGGTTCTACGATTAGATAGATTTATTCAAAGCTGACATGGCGTTAGGCCATCTTATACTCAACAGGGAAATATTTTTCGTAGAGCCTGGTTATAAATGGGATGCTCGTAGTATCTATTCATCCATCCAGCCTCCTACAGCGCTAAGATGATGCACCAGTTGGGCAAACCAACGTGGGGCTGTTGTAAAAAATGCAGCCGAAGGCCGACAGAAAGATCATTCTCCAATGTTTTCATTTTTTTTTCATTTTTGGTGACATTAGTGTAAATTACACGTATGCACGAAAATAAGATGTATGAACCGACAGTCCTACAGGTGGTAGTGTTTCTAATGGCCGAGTATTTGTGCACCTGTGCACATGTCAGGCACATATGACAAGAAGGAACCCACAACCAAAGGGAAGCATGGATGCAGGTTCACTGCGGCGACTCGCTTTCACTGTGAGTCAGGCCTGTAAAACAGGGATATGCAGCAAATTCGAAGTCTGTGGTAGAAATCGGGGTAAGCTCCACTTCTTCTTTAAAGGACACTATCTCTCCGACTTGTCAACACGCGAATCACGACGCAGAAAGCCCAGCACCGACTTTTAATCTATGTGTCAATTAAAAGTCATGCACCCTTACAGCAATGAGTATGGATGTCTTGCTTCTCTGAGTCAATTAAATCATATTTTCTTTGTTGCTACAATAGCAATTCCAGCTATAAACCATAAAAACACACTAGATAAACGACATTTTACAACACTACTATCATTTGTAGGATACCACTGAAAAGCAATTATTGCAATGGTTTTAGTAGAAATTGACGCTAGTAAGTAGAATAAGTAAGTAGACGCTAGTAAGTAGAACTTGACGCTAGTAAAATCCTATGTGCTGCTTTGCGCGCCGATGGCGATGCTTTTATCAATGAAGTTGCTGCGGTATAGTTGTTCCAGCTACTTTGTTTGGTATTAAGATGTTCTAGATAGGCACCTGTCTAGTTTAGCAACTTATTGGCATAGCGGGAGCATGCGTGTTGTATCGGCTGCAGGTGTGATGTGGCGAGAAACCTCGTGATGAATTTCTATTTTCAGCTCGTATGCATATCTGATTTGTGATCGTACACGTCCAGCCCACAACGGAAATAATCTTGTTGATATCACACCGATCTGCTGGCGGAATTTCATATAGCCAGAAATGCACCTGCAAAGACCATCTCGATCACTTCTGTTGTAATCTATCGAAATGTAATTTTCCGCTAGGCATTCTGACGGCATCTAAAAGTGCTGCTTTTGCCAGCAAGTGTTTCCAAAGGTGCGGCAAAAGCCTCATCTTGAACTTTCCCTGGACTACGACGAAGATGATAAAGGTACACGCTTCAATGACACTTTTCTAGAAGTACGCGGAACCTAACTTCTGCTTTGCAGAGATTTTCTTTATTAGAGTGCTTAGAATTAGCTACTGCACTGCGATGTACCGTAAATTAGGTATGACTTGAGACTTGATTTTTTTATTAGGTTGCCTTAAGAAAGTCTAGTTCTATTATTTTCAACATGCTAGCTGTTTGAAATCGACTACAACAGCACTTCTTGAATTCGTTAGTCTTCTAAAGGGTGCATCTGTGTTATATTAGCATATACAGTACTTTGTTTTTGGCATTGCAGTTTTTTAAGTGATTGCATCCTGCAAGTCTATCCCCTGTTTTTCAACTCGCATTCTCAGATTCCACCACCCCCCACCGAGGTGTCGACGCTTATACGTACAGTCAGAAATAACGCTTCAGGGCGCAATATTTCTCAGATTAACGAACACACACTAATGCGACAAGATTTATAAGACACATGTGCAAATTAATAGTGAGACCTAGAAAAGCATAGAAGCATTGGTTTTATGTCGTTTATATTCATTGTAAATTGGAAATCAAGACATTAGGTGAAAATGGCTTCAAGTAATTGAAGAACAAACTTGACGCTTGTGGAAAGCGTATAACCTGGTGCTTTCTAAACTTATGAACTCAATCTCCACCGGCGTTGTAAACAGATATATATATATATATACATTTACAATTCGGCTTTTAAACCTCGGTGGGTCACAAGCCCGGCGCTGTGCTTCGCGCACTAACGTTAACAAAGACAGGCGACCCTGAGTGCGACCTCAGCGTGGCAGTGCCGCGCCAGCGGGAACCACTACACGAGAACCGTGGGGCGAGGTGGGCTACCCGCTGTTCCCTCCCTCTTAGTCGTGTGAGCATCCGACTCCACTCACACGTTGCCCGTGACGGACCTGTAGGAGGTGGGGAGGGCATGATCCGAGGTCGTGGCTTCAACTAAGCTGGATTACATGGGCGCGCCACCACCCGTACCGTCCAGGCACCTGGATCATGGAATGGACCGGAAACTTCTCTGCTAGGTGTGCAAGGACCGACTCCTTATCAGCGGCATCCACAAACGCTGGATTACAGAGGGACGCAAGCAGCTCCTGCCAAAGCTGCCTAGTCTGTCAGGTCCTGTCTCGAGGAATGCGTTGCTAATGCTATCGCTTCTGAGTCGTCAGATTACAGGAGCTTACCAGTCTGCCAGCCATTCCGGCATTGTTCTGTTCGCAAGGCGAACTTTAGTGTTAGCCTTCCTTGGGAACACACCTTGGCAGAGTGGACCAGTGTCCCCTCGTGTGAACTTCATTCTGTAAGGAACCTCGCCCCCAGACGCTGGGTAACGGAGGCTCACCACCACCTCCGGCGTGGATATATATATATATATATATATATATATATATATATATATATATATATATATATATATATATATATAGAAATGCTCAGAGTATAACCAACCACTATACATAGCCTTCATAGATTACGAGAAGGCGTTTGATTCAGTAGAAATATCAGCCGTCATGGAGACACCGCGGAATCAGGGCGTAGATGACGTATATATGAACATTCTGGAAGACATCTACAGGGGATCAACTGCTACCATAGTGCTTCATGAAGAAAGCAACAGAATACCAATCAAGAAGGGTATAAGGCAGGGGGACACAATCTCCCCAATGCTATTTACCGCGTGCTTACCGGAGGTTTTCAGAAGCCTAGAATGGGAACAGTTAGGGATAAGAGTTAATGGAGAATACCTTAGTAACCTGCGCTTCGCCGACGACATTGCATTGCTGAGTAACTCAGGGGACGAATTGCAACTCGTGATTACGGAGTTAGAAAAGGAGAGCAGAAAGGTGGGTCTTAAAATTAATCTGCAGAAAACGAAAGTAATGTACAACAACCTCGGAAAGGAGAAGCGCTTCGAGATAGGTAATAGTGCACTTGAAGTTGTAAAAGACTATGTCTCCTTAGGGCATGTAAATACCGCGGAGCCGTACTTAGCTACGAAGAGAAACCTGGAGACTTAAAAAGAGGGTTTATTTATTTATTTATTTAATAATACTGTCAACCCTCGCTTGAGGTTAATAACAGGGAGGGAGTACAATATGAGTACAAACAGAACACTTAAAAAACCGCTAAGCAATGAACACAGCTTCAAGTTCAGCTTAAATTGAGGACGACGCAGCGAGCAATAGAAAGAAAAATGGTAGGTGTAACTTTAAGAGACAAGAAGAGAGCAGAGTGGATTAGGGGACAAGCAGGGGTTAAGGATATCATAGTTGAAATAAAGAAGAGGAATTGGACATGGGCCGGGCATGTAGCGCGTAAACAGAATAACCGCTGGTCATTAAGGGTAACAAACTGGATTCCCAGAGAAATGAAGCAGGTTAGGGAGAGACAGAAGGTTAGGTGGGCAGATGAGATTAAGAAGTTTGCGGGTACAAATTGGCAGCAGCAAGCACATGACCGGGTTAACTGGCGGAACATGGGAGAGGCCTTTGTCCTGCAGTGGACGTAGTCAGGCTGATGATGATGATTATGATGATGATAATATATATATATATAAATTGTAATGAATTAATGAATCTGAGTAACGGACGCTCTGCTGGCAACGAAGAAGACGATGATGATCGGTGGCTGCAGTAGTAGCTCGCGCACGCCGCTCGCCATTAGCCAGACCTGCCTGATAAAGGACATTTTGCTAAGCTACGTCTGAACCTTTTTCGACGTACAACACCTCTATTTTAAGTGGTGGAGGAGCCGGTGTTCCCATCAACCTGGAACTTCGCAATCGGACGTTACCCTCACCGTTCACCATGACTGCTCCTGGCCCTTCTCAAGCTGCCTTACCAACGACAGTCTACTGTACTGGCGCGCCTCGGCAACGTGACCCACCAATTTCTCACGGCAACGATGAACAAGACGTCGAGGACTGGCTCGTCGAGTACGAAATCGTAAGCGCTTCCAACAAGTGGAACGCCTGCGACCAGCTCACAAACGTGCGCTTTTACCTCGCTGATGTGGCCAGCCTCTGGTTCAAGAACCACGAAGGCGAAATTACCGACTGGTCCGCCTTCAAGACCACCATCTCCGCGGTCTTCGGCCGTCCCGCCGTGCGCCGGCTTCTCGCAGAACAGCGTCTCCGTAGTCGAGTCCAGCGCAGGGACGAGACCTTTACGAGTTACATTGAAGATGTCTTGTCCCTTTGCAAGCGCGTCGATGAATCTCTAACCGAACGCGACAAAATCAAGCACATCATCAAAGGAGTTGACGACGACACCTTCCAGATGCTCGTCGCCAGGAATCCACAGACCGTCACCGATGTTGTCCAGCTCTGTCAGGAGTACGACGAGTTGCGTAAGCAGCGTGTCTCGACACGCAGGGCCGCAGAAGATACGGCTGAAGTTTCCGCCCTCGTACACGACGTCGCTGCTGATCACACCGTCTTACTGCCCCAAATCAAACAATTCATTTGTGAGGAAGTTGCGCGTCAGCTTTCTCTTGTGACCGAAGCATCCGCGCCAGTGACCTCGTTAGACCCACGTCTACGCCAGGTCATTGAGACACAGGTCACGCAAGCACTGCCTCCATCGCCACCTGTCCCTACGCCACTGACCTACGCTGCCGTCGTTGCTAGACCCCCAGCCCCACCTGTCTCTGGCGCATACCGGGGCACCGGGTCCTCCTACCCTACGACGCTGCCTACATACACGGCACCCCATCCCGTGTCGCCCCCTGCACCTTCTGTCGTTAACCCATGGCGCACCTTGGATAATCGACCCATCTGTTTCGCATGCGGTTTCGTGGGACATATAGCACGCTACTGTCGCCGTCGCAACTTCCAGCCTCCAGACCATGGGAATTCTGCTAATTACCAGGCTGCCCAGAATCTCCAGTGACCATCTTCTCCTATCACCGACTCATTGTCCCCACGACGCCCCGTCGATTCTCGCCGGTCATTACCACCCCGTCGCCGATCTGTCTCCCCGATGCTTCGGCGCACGAGCCCCGCTCGAGAGGAAAACTGACAGCCGCAGTTCCGGAGGCAAGAACTGCGTCGTCGTCGAACTTTCTAAGACCTCCTCTTTGTCCGACCAACGAAATTGATGTGCTCGTAGAAGGTGTTGCTGTACGTGCACTTGTCGACACAGGCGCTGTCGTTTCTGTAATTAGTGAAAAACTGTGTCGCGATTTGAGAAAAGTTACAACGCCGCTTACGAATCTTGCTCTGCGTACAGCCACCTCCCATTTCATCGCGCCGACAGCTCAGTGCACAGCACGCGTTCTTATTCAAGATGTTTGGTACGCCGTCAACTTTGTTGTTCTCCCACGTTCATCTTACGACGTCATACTAGGATGGGATTTCCTTTCTACCCATCAGGCCCTCGTCGACTGCGCTCGTGCTGAACTCACGTTGACGAATCCGTGCCTTGATATCGACCACCACAGTCCCTCGAAAGTGTTTGCCGCAGCTGACGTCCGCATCGCGCCGTTGTCCGCCGTCCTAGTGCCTGTGTTTCCCCTGCTGCCACTAACTCGACGCTCCTGTTCCAACCAACTATAGCTAGTGTGCAACACCGAACCATCGTCCTCCCGTTTGCCGTCATCAACTTTTCCAATGGATGTATTCCGCAAGTCCATCGATTGTAACCTCACGCCTGGGCAGCAGAAACAGCTGATCAAGCTCCTACAGCGTTTTCGAGCCTCGTTTGACCACAATCAGCCTTCCTTGGGTCGAGCGTCATCTGTTGTTCACCGTATAGATACCGGTCAAGAGACGCCATTACGGCAGCGTCCATATCGTGTGTCAACTACCGAACGCCGTGCCATCAATGAACAAGTTGACGACATGCTGACACGTGGCATAATAGAACCGTCAAGCAGTCCCTGGGCCTCTCCAGTTGTGTTGGTGAAGAAGAAGGACGGATCCATCAGGTTTTGCGTGGACTACCGGCGTCTCAACCGAATCACGCGCAAGGATGTCTATCCGCTGCCACGCATTGACGATGCCTTGGACTGCCTACAGGGAGCCGAATTTTTCTCTTCTTTAGATCTCCGCTCTGGATACTGGCAGGTACCCATGGCAGAGGCCGATCGGGAAAAAACTGCTTTCATCACGCCCGACGGGCTTTACGAATTCACAGTCATGCCCTTCGGCCTCTGCAACGCGCCAGCTACTTTCGAGCGGATGATGGACTCTATCCTTCGAGGCCTCAAATGGAACGTTTGCCTTTGTTATTTAGATGATATTGTCGTCTTTTCAACTGATTTTGCAACCCATTTAACCCGCCTCGAGAAAGTCCTCGCGTGTATTTCTGCCGCGGGGCTGCAACTGAATCTGAAGAAGTGCAATTTCGCCGCTCGAAAGCTTACGATCCTTGGCCACGTGGTTTCAAAAGACGGCATTCTTCCTGACCCTGCCAAACTTACAGCAGTTTCAGCGTTTCCCAAACCGACCACCATGAAAGAGCTCCGAAGCTTCATAGGCCTTTGCTCTTACTTCCGGCGCTTCGTCCGCAATTTCGCGACGATCATCGCTCCTTTGACCAAGCTCCTCGCCGGCTCCAGAGACCTTTCAGCCTGGTCTGCCACCTGTGACGACTCTTTCAATGAACTGCGCCGCCTCCTCACGTCGCCGCCTATTCTGCGACACTACGACCCATCGGCACCCACAGAGATCCACACCGACGCTAGTGGTGTCGGGCTAGGCACTATTCTTGCACAGAAGAAAGACGGCTTCCAAGAGTACGTGGTTGCCTACGCAAGCCGAACTCTCAGCAAAGCCGAAAGCAACTATTCTGTCACTGAAAAGGAATGCCTCACCATTATTTGGGCGATAGAAAAATTTCGACCTTACGTGTACGGGCGCCCTTTTGACGTCGTGACTGACCACCACGCCCTCTGCTGGTTGTCGTCATTGAAGGATCCAAGCGGTCGCCTCGCCCGATGGGCATTACACCTCCAAGAATATAATATTCGCGTGGTCTATCGCTCCGGCCGGAAACATTCGGACGCAGACGCCCTATCCCGTTCGCCTCTACCCCCTGACCCGGACTGCTGCGAAAGTCTAACCTGTGATACCACTGCCGTCACCATCGCCGACATGCCATCTGAGCAACGCAAGGACCCTTGGGTTGCTTCGATTCTAGACATCCTGGCTGGGCGGACGGCTTCCCCCCCTTCTCGCACGTTGCGTCGGCAATTGGAGCACTTCGCCACTCGCGACGACGTGCTGTACCGACGCAACTACGCACCCGGTGGACGTCAGTGGCTACTCGTGATTCCACGTCATCTGCGATCCGAAATTTGTTCCACGTTTCATGACGACCCCCAATGTGGCCACGCAGGTTTCCTGAAGACTTATTCTCGCATACGTCTCCGATATTACTGGCGTGGCATGTACCGTTTTATACGACAATACGTTCGGGCCTGCTCGACGTGCCAGAGACGAAAAACTCCCCCTTGTCACGCCAGCGGTACCTTGCCACCCTTACCATGCCCATCCCGACCATTCGACCGCGTCGGCATCGATATCTATGGTCCTCTTCCCAACACTGCTGACGGTAACCGCTGGATCATAGTTGCCGTCGACCATCTCACGCGGTATGCCGAAACTTCACCCCTTCCCTCGTCTACAGCAAAAGACGTTGCGACTTTCGTTCTTCACAACATCGTATTACGTCATGGAGCACCTCGGGAGTTACTGAGCGATCGTGGTCGCGTATTCTTGTCAGACGTCATCACAGCATTGCTGCGTGAGTGCCACGTCGTTCACCGCACTACAAGCGCCTATCATCCCCAGACCAATGGAATGACAGAGCGCTTCAACCGCACCCTTGGTGACATGCTGTCTATGTATATCTCGTCAGACCACTCCAATTGGGACCGAGTGCTCCCGTTTATCACGTTCGCTTATAATACCGCCATTCAAAGCACTACTGGGTTCTCTCCTTTTTTCCTCCTTTACGGACGCGAACCTTCTTGCACTATGGACACCATTCTTTCGTACAAACCTGACTCCTCAGAGTCCACGACTTTGTCTCAAGCCGCTACATACGCTGAGGAATGCCGCCAACTGGCAAGATCATTCACAACCCAAGACCAAGGACGCCAAAAGCACCACCATGACGCATCAAATAACACTACTTCCTACGATCCAGGTTCACTCGTCTGGCTGCATGTTCCTTCTGCTACACCTGGCCTTTCTACCAAGTTGGTCCCCAAGTATCACGGCCCATATCGTGTGCTACAAAAAACGTCACCGGTGAATTACCTCATCGAGCCACTGGAACCATCTTCTGACCAACGTCGTCGTGGCCAGGAAATTGTCCACGTCTCGAGACTTAAGCCCTGCTACGACCCTCCCGTGTTTACTTGTCCATAGGTCGCCAGGATGGCTCCTTATTTCGCGGGGAGTAATTGTAATGAATTAATGAATCTGAGTAACGGACGCTCTGCTGGCAACGAAGAAGACGATGATGATCGGTGGCTGCAGTAGTAGCTCGCGCACGCCGCTCGCCATTAGCCAGACCTGCCTGATAAAGGACATTTTGCTAAGCTACGTCTGAACCTTTCTCGACGTACAACACCTCTATTTATTATATATATATATATATATATATATATATATATATATATATATATATATATTTATTACGGAACTTCTTTTCATGTGGCCCACTCAGCATCGAGTCACGCACTTCAGGACTAACGAAGTTTTCATGTGTTCATTCATCTGACCACCAACACCAAACTTCATCTGATGCCACCGCGTGAAGTGAATGATATGAGATAGTCGTTTCTTGTGTAAACAGTTGCATGTGAAGGAAAGCTGTCTTGTCCGCAAGCCTTGTGTGTGGCCACGTTCACTTACACCTCCGAGCAGTAATAAAAAAAAACCCTCGCGGTGAACACTCGATGCTGAGATGCCTCTGTTTAACTTGAATTGTGGCAAAAGACTGGGTTCTTGTGGCGAATGAAGCAGCACTATACTTGAAGCTTAGCTTTCTGGAGTCAGCCGACGTGGCAATATTTTTTCTCACTGGCTACCGGGACTAAGTAACGTCGGAATTCGTGCCTTGCTAGGGAAGTATCGAATGTCTTCGATTTTTACTCTTTCTTTTGTTCACCTAGCACACAGATTCAGTTTTTTCGCTTGCCTGTGTCGGCCTGAAATGAAGGTGTCTGTTCAACATCTATAATTGCTAGGCTTTCATGTGCCAATCAAGATATCATTTTGAGGTTCGCTGAAGTGGCCGTATCGAGATTGTGACCACTTGGGGTTCTCCGATGCACACATACATTTGGGTTCACAGGTGTTCTTTTTATAATTCACCTCCATCGAAGTGCGGCCGCCATGGTCGCTAATCTATCTTGCGTCCTCAAGAATAGAAGCATGACACCACACGTGCTATGATGCCACGATGGGTTGCTTGATCTCTGTCCCCGTGCATAGATACCACAGACGAGGTGTACAAACGATGACAGAAAAAAAAATGACGCAGCTACCACTCACTGTGCTTTTGATTTTTTTTACCGGAGATGTTTTGCAGCGTGGTACCGTCACAGTGCTGTCTTATCAATGGGGGAATGTCAGCAAGCATTACCATTAGCCAAAAACCTAGCATGCAAGCAAAAAAGGAGGACGAGGTAGTTGCCATATCACAGCACAACACTGTCCCTTCGATATCATGTGTATAGACGCAGTCCACTTTGCAGGGCTTCTCTCCAGTTTGTAGTGCTTTTTATGTGACAGTAGCCTTCGGACCAGGTTATTTTTCTAAACCACAGTGCAGTATTACTGGCGCAATGGCTCTTCGAGCTGTTCGTTCCGAAATGAAGCACGGCAGTGGAGCACGCGCGTGCTCTCAGTGTGGCCGGTCGGCTGGGTGCAAGCAGCTGAGCTGTGCTGCGACTCTCCGCCAGGTGCTCTTTTTCGGCGCGCCACCTATCCAGCACTGCTCTCCCATACCCACCTGGATCTGCGAGTCACACAGATGCTCCCGCGAAGATATTCTCCAAAGAGCTTAGACAAAGAGCTTAGAGAACTGAACGCTGGGCGAGTTGGTACTTCATAACTACAAAACTGCGCAAAAAAAGCGAGAAAAAAACAAAGAAGGCACGCACACGCGCAGACTAGCAACTGAAAGTTTACTGAATGATACACATATATAACTAGCAAGAAAAATTATGACATGAAAGGTCAGAGGTTGGCAGTAAGATAATCTATCTCTAGTTGGTGCAAAGTCACCGAAGGCCTCGCAACATACGTTTCGCAATACTTGTGTATATAAAAAAAGCGATTCAGCAACTTCTCTCACTTTCCTATCTCTAGGCACCCTTGTTTCGCGAAGTAATGGGTAACACTTCCAAATCCTGCAATGTAGGCACAGCTTCGACAAAGGGTGAGTCTTATCATTTAAAACGCGCGCGCGCGTGTGCACACACACACACACACACACACACACACACACACACACACACACACACACACTCACACACACACACTCACCAAACAGAGAAGAATGGGAAGTGATCTTAGGTATGACAGACAAGCACGGCGTAGTACTGAAAAGTGCAGGTGTGATAATAAAGGCAGCATCGCATACCGAACGTTTCAAGAAAAGTTCTACAAAGTTATGTTCATAGACATTTTGAGTGACTTATAGTTTTTAAGTGGCATAAGATTGGTGTTCAATAGGTGTGAGAAATGTATAGTTTGCTAGAACCTCAAGAAGTTGTTTCATCACCCATTAATTCGATGTGCTTCGATACGCTTCGGAAGCACATCACCCAGTGCTTATGGTGATGGCCTTCAGACCCAAAAGTTTCGACCTCGATTGCAGCCACGGTGGTCTACTGTCGATGGTCGCGAAATGCTGCTGGGCTCATGTACTATCAGTGCGCCGATGAAATCAAGGTAGTCGAAGTTATCCGAAGAGCTAAACCATGTCACATCTTGTAGCCTTAATCTCCTTCGGATTCCAACGAATCATCAAAGAACTCCAAGGAAGGTCCCCAACAGCACACAAAAACGCACTTTTTACTACCGTTTCGATAGGAGGGATTTGGTCAAAGAAAAAATTGTATATATATATATATATATATATATATATATATATATATATATATATATATATATATATATATATTCAGGTGGACGTATTTCAACTTATTCGTAATGAAGCAATGCATACCTATCCTATCGATGAAAATTCTATAGTGCTCTTTATTGTTTACTGAATGGAGTTCGTGCGTACTTTGTGCCATTGGCCACAGTGCAGGCACAAAAACCAGGAGTTCATATATAACAATTCAAAGCTGCGACCCGAAGCAAGGGTTTTGTCTTTATTACAATGCACTGAGTATCAGTGAAAAAATAGACAGGGCAGCAATTACCTCACTGATGGAAAAATGAACAGACGCAGTAGGACTGCGAAAGAAATATTTCATGCATGAAAGACGTAGAAATCAGCAACATAATTACATAGAAGATACTCGGCTTAACACCGTAAACAACATCACTTCCTGCCTACTCCACGTTGCAGCGGCAAACCAATATTTGGGCCACGTGGAGCAACGGCGGGTACGACGCGGCCGACGTTCTGTCAGGCGGTTATCTATGAATGTCCGTCAGCGTGCGTCCTTCGGTTTCGGGGATGAGAGCAATGGCAGTGACCGCCACCACTGCGACCACCACGCTGAGCGTGAGCAGTGTTCCCCTGTTCTTGAAAGCGGCGAGCACGTCCTCGTCGAAGTGGATCATCACGAAGGTCAGGGACCACCGCGACGCCCACACGAACGAGGAGCCGACGTATCGCCGCCGCAGAGGGATCAGCTCGCCGGTGAGCAGTGCGGGGATGTGGCACAAGCCCACCGAGTAAGCCAGCACGAGCAGGCCCACCGAAAGCAAGACCGTCCAGCTGGCTCTGGTGGAGTCCTTGTCCACGGTCCAGTCTCTGTCCGGAAATCAGTATGCATAGTGGTCATTTTTGAATAGAAGTGTTGCTTCATTTGCTTATAATAGAGAATAAAGGAAGTGTGGATGAATCTCGGTGCTGCTGCGTTATAATTGAATGTGATTTTTTTAACTTCTCCTACTCAACAGAGAAATCTCCAGTGTTTCTTGATTTAATAAATAATTTCTGCCAAGATGAAAACATTGACACATTAAAGACTGTAGCCTATTTAATCTGTTCGACAGTATGTACGGGTAATAAGATAAATGGAAGAGATATGCACATTTAAAAAGATCGGACAAAGGTATGCCGCTTTTCAGCCTGCTATTTCGGAAGTTAAGTAAGCAATTTTTTTCCTTACTGTAGAGGGCTAACGTCTGCGAAGCACTTCATTTTAATTTTATTAACAGAATATTTCACAGTACTGAATACACGCATAAATATATATATATATTCATTTTTTTACAAAACTCGACGGAAACCAGCCACTTAAGAAACATTTCGCTGAAATCAACATATTCATGAGAAGCCCCTCTGAATGTCCTTTTCCGGACATACACGTGCACAGTATTACGCCTACTCTACAAAAAACTGAGAGAAGCGTTACCTAGGTCCCGGTGGCAGAAGCGTCATTCCTGATTAGGAAGAAAGAGGGTAGGGTAAAATGGAAGCGGACGAAGTGTTACTCTAACCTATCTGCCAGCAGTTACTTCTGTAGGCTACAAATTTTAAATTAAATGAACAAACAAACTTGTGCACCTTACGAACCTACGAAAGTTGTTCAGAATTTTGTTTACCACAACGAATTAATGGAAGAGAAAAGAGAGAATGCGCAAAAGTGCCATTGTGCCGGAAACTTGGCAGAATTGATTTTGTATGAAACAACATGGCTTGACTTATGCGCGAAAACATGATGCGAGAACAGTACTGCGTTCTTATACAGCACGAAAACGACTAAATGGCTCCTAAATATTGGTTTCACCAACAAAATTACTTATTTTTGTATAGATGGCTCCTGCCTAGACCCCCCCCCTCTCTTTAATGACTCGGGCTTGTCTATATGCAGTTACGTTCTTATCAGCCTATCACTATCTGATAAGCAGTGTGAGCTCCGTTGATTAGAGAACCTCAGGCATTGAAAAGCTCAACAACATTTTCAACGTTTTCACTAAAGGACCGAATGCTGGCGTTGTTAAAGAAAAAATCTCTACCATAAAATATGATGGGTCGTCTCCTTATGCACGGGCTTATAATAAACTGTTAAAAATTTACACCCTCAATGATGTCACGTTGTTCTATAGGTTTTACAAAACTTTATCTTTACAAATTCACTACGAACGATGTGGGGCTCAAGCTACATGTATTATGAGCATCAGTGTCAATAATTTTTAATGCTTCGGATAAACAGACATGCATACCTCAATAAGACATGATCTTTCGGCAGGGATGGCCAAGAAGATAGTTATTGGCATATGTTTCACCATTGTCGGAATTGCTAGTTACAATGAAAACTCCTAAAACAAGGAAATTATTATCACTGCTGCCTACGAACTGATCGTATGATTTCTTTGTGAACCAAGGGCCTTTTAACCGTTTCTGTTCTTCTAGACGCCTACGCCAGGATGCTCGATTGATCTTCTCGTTGATTTGGTCTATACTAAACCTGGTATATTTCTCCGGGGGGGGGGGGATGATGGCTGAACCATGAGCACAACTAACAGCTAATGGCACAAATAACATGACAAACCTGTCGTCTACGTCATTAAAACCCTTTGCGAAAGTCCCTGTCAATCGTATAGGGGCATAACATGCTCCATTGTACGCGGGTATGTCGCACAGCTGACTCTCACTCAACATCTATTCAGGTGAGTGAAAATAGGCATCAAAACATTATTTTAGGGGGTCCAACATATCATACGTAAGAGATCGCTCTGCTGCTGTAACTCTGCACTTGTTGATTTGTACGCATGTGCTTCTGCCATTCAAGATATAGTTCGGCACTACTCACCCCGTCAAGAAAAACTCCGACGAACGCTATTTGTACTTGCACTTTGTTTCGAAAAGGGGAAGTGTGTGCTGCAACTAGAGTGTTTGCATTGCGTCAAAGAAAAAAACAACTATTCCGTAGGGGGCAGACTCTAGACGGTATGCCTGGTAAGCCCATGATATATATGCACGCAACAACAGAAAGTAAGCAATTGTGGTAATCGTCTTGGTAATACCTAACCGAAAGCGGGGTTAAGCGGCTACAGCCGCAGACTGTTTCGCATAGCAATGATTCTCACAATGCGTGGTATATACAGTTATTTCTCACACTGACAAGGTTCTTCAAAATTTTCGTTTGTAGGCATGCCGTCAAATTGTCAAATTACGCTGAAGAAGCTACGGGAACAGGTTATACGAAGTCCGTGTTATTTAATAGGAGAACGCTTACATGAAGCCAAGATGATCCAGTGGTCGCAGTTTGAACAAAACAGCTGCGACCAGTAAGGCCGACAGACCAAGCAGTCCACGTCGGCTGGCTTTTTTTGTTGCGGTAATGGCTAAAGTGGCGCATCCTATGTGCAAGATGATTAGGAACATAGCGAAGGCCTGTGGGGGCACGTCTGCCACTGCGCCGGCCATCACCTGCACAGCTCGAAGCAGGCAAAGCTGAGCGCAGGAGATGTTCTGAAGAAGGTAGAGTAGCAGACAAGCCGTGAAATTCCTGCGATTGTTTCAAAAAGAGCCATACAGAAAACAAGTGCAATTACAACAGAAATCCATTAAAGTAAATTCATTGTCAGATTATTTTCTCGCTCAGCGAGGCCATGACGCACTCTCTGGTGCCCTGCTGGAGTCAGCCCCATGTGCACGAAAGATTTTTCTTCCAGGTTATTTCTGTAAATTATATTACGATAAACCTCATTCGTTCATTTCAAGGCAGTGTCGATCATTTCTATCCTTGTAATGACCTGTATAGTAGCTCCCCTTACCTGTATTGAACGCAGTATACCATGAGCGTTACGACGCCTCATGATATGGATGGAGGGACGAAAGGCCGCGTCCGTGGAGCGCTCCGAATTACAAAAAATTGTGGGAATGAAACTCAGCCATGCAATGGATGTTGCATAAAAAGAAGGCAGTTAAAACAGCGTATAGCATACACTAATTCTTCCTTAAAATGTTGAGTAATTGTTATACTTAGCTATAACCTTACCGACACTACGAAGTCAGTCAAAGGTCAGGTAAAAGCTGTCACTGTAGGTGTCATGTGATTACACACATTAAGTAATTAAGGGAGGCCTCTACTAGGGACAAAGTTCAATCATAGTAATGGATCAAGCCCTCTTACAGATAGATAGTGTTAGAGGCCGCGCAAGGCGTAGTCTTCAAAGTATTTTCACCTGGCTTCCTTCGGCCATCGGCTGGCATCTGCGGATCTCTGCTGGTCCGAGGCGCCCTCGACTTTGCGCTGTCGGAAGTCAGCGGGCGGGTCGATGCCGTACAGTCGCAACACGGCCGTGTCAGCGTCCAAAGAGCGGTCCCGTGCAAGCAGCCAGCGCGGGTTTTCGACAATGTAGCGCTGCATCGCCAGCATGGGGACGGCCGTGAGGGCGCAACCGCCCGCCTGCACTTCCCAGGGAAATCCGGACAGCGAGTAAGCCGTCAGAAGCCCGGCGCTCATGGCTACCTGCAGGTATACCGACGTTAAATTCACGAGTGGCCAATAACACGCGGTGAAAGATCTCTCTTGGAAGAAAATGCCGAAAGTCGTGGCCACTTCGAGGTGCCTCACTGGCCACACGATCACCAGCTGATACAGGAGATGCAAAGTACAATTTCCGATCTGTGCGAGTACATTCCAATGCTAGAGAAGTTGCATTTAGAAATGCAACACCTGCGTCAGAACCTGTGTGTAAGTAAGGCATGATCCGAAATGACGCGAGTAGGCGATTGCATTACTTAAAAGATACATGTCGTGTTCATACTAATTATTTTCATACTGCACACAACGTACTGTGTCAATGTGCACAGTGTTTGCTATAACTTTCCATGCTTCTATAAATTCACATATCAACAGTTTGGTACTGCGAGATGCTTTGGTTCTATTAAAAGGACGAAGAGTGGCACCTGGGGCATGGTCACATAGAAAAAAGAGAGAGCGAAAAAGTGGGGAGCCTTAAGCTTCGCGTTCAAAAGTTGAACACGATAGTGATACTCTATTCCGAGTGCGCACTTCAAACACTTGGTATATGAAATATTTTCAAGCTGCCTGTGCACGCACTACGTGACCATAAGGTTGCAGTAGCGTGTGTGTTTTTATTAATGGGTGACTGACTTTAAACTATGAAGTTGTTATATTATTCCATGTACTGACCCCCAATAGCAAAGTAAGCTTGTACCACGCATTATTGCGCAATGTTTCATGGTGTATATATACAGGACACGCGTGTTAGTAAAGTATGAAAGTTATTTCCACTGCATTTTCATGCAGATAAAGATATTTTAACTGTACCCAGGAGCAGAGACATTGCTGTGTGATAGCACACCCGCTTGCCACGCAAACGACCGCGGTTTGACCCCACTCAGTACCAGAACATTTATTTTATTTTATTTGCATCTTTCTCAATTTTTCGTCACGCAAAGAAGCTTGTTTATTTTTTTTGGTCACGCAACGACGATGATTTCTCGCTCACAGCCAACGACACCGATACGGACTCCGTAATTTCGGCTGAACGAGCTATTTAACGCTATCGCGTAAAAATGTTTAGCATAAATAAACATTAAATTAGAAGCTGCCCCACGGCACTACCACTGGAAGGGTTTCAGAGCAATTCGCGGTTCAACTATAGCTCTTCGAGCTCTCAGGGGGCTGCCGGGGGGGGGGGGCGAGTTCCTTTTAAAACGACCCAGCCGTGTATTGGTGTGATCCAGCGTTGTCAGTCTCAAAGTAACATTTTCTTAGTAAAAGTAGTGTATGACATGTCCATTGCAGATTGTGCACTGTGATTCGATCAGACGTGCCGCAAGTGCATCACTTGGAATCTAGTGGTATATGAAGGTACTGGGCTCTGGGTGTACTGGCTAGTGTTCGGGTGCTCAAACAGCAGAGCGGAGCAGGACGAAGAAGAGTGGCGGAAAAGCGCGGCTTCCAATATTAGCTCCGATAGCTCACCGCAATGGCCCATGCACTGCTGGTGATAATCGTGGAGTTGTCACCGAGCTGTTAGCGAGGTGCGCGACCCAGCCATAGTTGACAATGGAGAACAGTGGTGGTAGGTGGTTTTCATGCCAGGCTAACTGGGAACTCAACCACACAAATTTGATTTGCTATTCTTGTTATGAACATTCGGAAACCTATATAGGGTACGTAGTCTAGATCAAAGTACGACCAGGTATTATGACTGTCGAGATGTGCGGCATCGGATCGAGCTGGGGTCGAAGCCCCTGAGGGAGAACGAGTCGCGGAGCGAGCTTAAACCGGACGGCATAAAGTAGTTCAGCGTACCTCCGGAAGACCTCCAAAAGTCGTTCTCTTGGCTGGAGGCGCGACGTCGGCAACGTAGAGACAAACGCAGTTGGCGACAACGCCCACAAAGAGACCGCAAGCAACTCGGCCAACCAGTATCACGCTCACGCTGTTTCCCACGGCCAAGCACATCCACGAACTGATGAGGCCGGCGGAAGACAGCAACATGATTGTTCTGTGGCCGACTAGATGCATTAGAAAGCCTGAAACGTGCATCACGAACGAAGAAATGGTGTATTACTTAACCACACTAAAGAACAACGCAGTGCATGTTATTTAGTTTTTAACACATGTGCGTGAAGTACCGTACCATAGTTATGCAGAAATACTTCTTCTAACTTATGATTTACAACGCGTTAAAAGAATAGCCATCATAAAACGATTTCGAGCAGCTTCTGCTTCGTATTACGAAGAGAGCGTCTTTAAGGACATAAAAAAGCAGAGCAGCAAAATGCATATCACTCGAATATTTTAGTACTTCAATAAAATGTAGGTTGATTTGGAAGCGAAACGTGAAATGGCAGCTGAAGCTCGCCGTCCTGGCTCAGCTGATTTCCTCAAACAAAAACATGCACTGCATACCATAGAAGTAAATAAAAAGCTCACGTAATTTCTCGGCTGCGTCTCAGGCGGAATCCGTGGCAGGTCGTACCAGGGTTGGCGCTCAATGGATTCCATGGCGGCCGAGGCGAACCCGAGTGCGGTTCCAGCAGCCAAGGTACCGGAGCATGCGACCAGCATCGCGTAAAAGTGGTGACCGCAGGGCAGCGCGCTGTCCGGGTCCGTGACCGGCGTCGCACCCTTGGCCGGCGGCCGCATGCGCCGCAGCGCCTCCATTGCCGCATTGAATGGCGGGGATTGCGGCTCATTTGGCGAGCTGAACTGGGCGGGTGCTGTCGTGGTATGCCGCGAGGACGTCGACTCGTGGCTATGCCTCGACGAGCTACGAGTAGGACAGTATAGTGATAGAGCCACAGCGTTATACAAGTGTGGGATGGTCACGAACGCCTCCATGCGTCTCCTCACATTACCCTAACCCAACCTAACTTCATGGCACATCTAATGCTCGAACTTTCTTCTTGTTCTCTTGTGGTGAAGTTCCATGGCACCACCTAAGTTCGGAGACCGTGCTCGGTGCATCGCTATACGGGCCACGTGTTGTGCATCTAATAAAATGCTTTTATATGGTGGATCCATGGGCACCTTTAGGCTACATGACCCAGTGTGTTGCTGGGCAGTATTAAATGCGAAGCATTCCTTAACGAACTTCAGCGACTTAGCGCGTATCTATCTATCTATCTATCTATCTATCTATCTATCTATCTATCTATCTATCTATCTATCTATCTATCTATATCTATCTATATATATATATATATATATCTATCTATCTATCTATCTATCTATCTATCTATCTATCTATCTATCTATATCTATCTATCTATCTATCTATCTATCTATCTATCTATCTATCTATCTATCTATCTATCTATCTATCTATCTAGCCGCCTACAACATTTAGCTTTCCTGGCCGTTTCAATAACGGTATCGATATCAAACTTGGTATGGCATAACATGACTGTATGAGAACATATTTGACTAGTCATAACATGAAAAGCATGATACGGATGTCATGAATGTCATGATTCACATTCCATGATACCGCAGCTCTTACAGTGATTTCGTTCACATGGCATGTTACAAAACTGGTATGGCATGACATGATTGCATGGCGAACACAAGGAACAGACCATAACCTGAAAATCATAACATGCATGTCATGTAACAACATGACTACACGCCAAGCTCATGATGCGCTCGCGGGCGTTTCGCTAGCCTCACATTTACCAAATTTGGTATTACAGTACGCGAATAGATTAGGAAGGTATGTGACTGGTGCAAACATGATAATCATGAGATGCGTGTCATTTAACAACATTACTACATGCCACGCTCGTGATGCGCTGGCAGCCGTTTCGATAGCTTCACTTATACCGAATTCGATATTACGTGACGCGAATGGACAACATAGGTAAATGACACATAGAAGCATGATAATCATGACATGCGTGTCATGTACCAACATGAATACCTACAACACTCATGATGCGCTCGCGGCTATTTCGCTAGCTTTACATATGGCAAATTTGGTATTACGTGACGTCGATGGATTACGAAGGTATGCGACTGGTTCAAACATGATAATCAAAAGATGCGCGTCATGTGAGAACATAACTGCATGCCACAGTCAAGGCGCCGATACATTTCGACGTGACGGGTTGCGCGTGCTAATCGGCGTTCATTTCGTCGGGTGACGCCGGCGTTTCCACGCCAGGCGCCAGTCCTGCCATGAACTCGCAGGCGCGCGCCGCGCCGCGTTGCTTTGACGCATGCGCGTTCAGCGCGTCCGGCGTCCCTCCATCACGAAACGTGGGAGACACAGAGTTTTCTGGGCAGCGCATCAGTGCGAAACGAAGCATGTCTCATTTCGCGCCGTTTGCTGTCGGTCGCACCTTGCATCAGCCTATAGAGTGCTCGCGTTTTGCTAAGGTAGCGTCGCTGTGCCCAGCGATCGCGCACGTCGACGCTACATTGGAGTATATTGGGTCCTTCATGATGTGCTCGTGGCCGTTTTGCTAGCTCCACATAAACCAAATTTTGTGTTACGTGACGTCAATGGATGACGAAAGTATATGACTGGTGCAAGCTTGATAATCCTGACACGCGTGTCGTGTAAGAACACACCACGCTCATAGCATGCTTGCGGACGTTTCACTTCTTCCACATATACTAAATGTGGTACCAAGTGGCGTGAATAGATGACGAAGGTAAACGACACATCCAGACATGATAATCGTTACATGGAAGCCATGTACACCCCGCCGCGGTGGTCTAGTGGCTAAGGTACTCGGCTGCTGACCCGCAGGTCGCGGGTTCGAATCCCGGCCGGCTGCGGCGGCTGCATTTCCGATGGAGGCGGAAATGTTGTAGGCCCGTGTGCTCAGATTTGGGTGCACGTTAAAGAACCCCAGGTGGTCGAAATTTCCGGAGCCCTCCACTACGGCGTCTCTCATAATCATATGGTGGTTTTGGGACGTTAAACCCCACAAATCAATCAATCAATGGAAGCCTTGTACGGCATCATTTACCTCCACCTCGAAACGTTGGGCTGATTTTAAAGTGGCATATCAACCTTTTTTATTCGTGCTTCGCATATCAACGATTCGCACTTTACGTGGGATCTGCCAATTTTGTTCAACCAATGCGAACAGAGACAAACCAGTCCTGCCGGCAAAAATCAGTTGGCCGCAAGATTCTATTGATTTCAGGAGTGCAAATACATCTTCGAAATAGACGGTGGCGGAAACAGTAACTGTCATAAAAATTACTTATGCTCTCGTAACATCCTTAGGATATATGCCGCACACTACACCTGTGTCACACTCGGACAGCTTTCGCACACGTCCTCCGGTTCTTCTGGCATCATACGGAGCCTTAAAGATCAACGGCGAATATCTGAGAATATTGCGTGTTAGTTCTGCGAAACTAAATTATACTCGCGTGCCAATATCTCTGTGCTTTATTTGCGAACATGCCTACTTCGCACAGAAGTAAGCGAAATGTCTTTCGGTTTGGCACATTTGTGGAGGAGTGCTTGTCAGGATGTTGCATTCAAAGGTGAAGTGTGAAATTTGTTTAAGGGAGTGGAAAATGCTAGGCAAGGGTTAACCCTAATAGCTCCTAACATTGGCTACAATGGCTGTCTTGCCGCTTATTCTGTAGTTAAGGCACCCAACTTAAACGCACCTCGGCAACAAAACTAGTCCTCTCCTTTAAGGTAAATATAGAAGTTATTACCTGCTCGATCTCCTTCTGGACGCCAGGGCAGCAGCGGTTAGAGACAACGTTCTTGCCTTTCGTTCTTCTTCTTCTTCTTCTTCTTAGTCTCTTTTGTCGCATGGCAAGCTTGCTTGCTTGGCCCGTGTGATTCACCTGTTACCGAGTTGGGGGGATTTGCTCCGAACCCGTGGTTATTATAGGCATAATGTTTAGAATTGAGACGAAGAAAAAAAAGTCTAATCGGTCAAGGTGAAAGTATATAATTTTTTAAGATGATTGTTTTATGTACCTTTATACAAGGCATAGAACAACGCAGTAGCACATGCAACCACCTGACAACAAAAAAGGCTGACCTGCAATAGTTGGAACGAAAATAAATTACCAAGGAATCCTCTCTGTGTGATCGATTGATTGATTAAAACTTTATTTTTGTCCTGAGAAGACGCAGGGGAGACCCCGCGTCACCCGGCTAATCCCACGTTGGGACCTCAAGCCGAGCTTGGCGGCCCGTTCACGGGCACTCTGGACGGCCAGGGTTTGATCCTTAAGTTCGGGGCTGCGTAAGAGCGCAGCCCACCAGTTCTCGCTGAGGGCGGGGCCGATGTCTTCACATTCCCAGAACACATGATTGAATGTGGCTAACAGTCCACAAGCGGGGCAATCCGCACTTGGATACCGTTCAGGGTAGATGGCATAAAGAGCCACAGGGTTAGGATACGCACTGGCTTGCAGTAGTCTTAGGGTGACTGCCTGCGCCCTACACAAGGCTGGGTGAGGGAGAGGGAATAACCTTCTTGACAGATAGAAGTGCTTTGTTATTTCGTTGAACGTAAGTAAGGGTTCCCAGCGAGGCAGACGAACTGTGGATGCGGCGCGGTCAGTGAGTCCTCGCGCGGCCTCGTGTGCGCTCTTGTTCGGGTTAGAGGTAGAGCCCTCAATAGACCCAAGGTGAGTGGGAAACCAAGCGAGATAATGGGGCGTGATACTCTTGACGCTTTGGAGAATGCGGAGGGCTTAAGGGGCTACCATCCCGGTTTCTTAGGCTTTGATAGCCGCCTTGGAGTCGCTGTATATTGACTCTCTGTGACTATCTAGCATAGCCAGCGCGATTGAAACCTGTTCGGCTATCGCGGGCTTCAATGTGCGTACTGTGGCGGAGCAAGTGAGCCTGAAATTTGAGTCGACGATAGAAACAGCGAATGCTTCTTGTCGGACATATGGCGCAGCATCCACAAAGCTTGCATCAGTGTGGTTGCTACGGACGTGCTCGAGCAAAGCTCTACCCCTGGCCCTACGCCGACCGACGTTGTGCGCAGGGTGCTTATTGCGGGGAACGGGTGCGATGCGCAGTTGAGACCTGATGTTTCTGGGAATCTGCATGGAATCGGGGCACTGGTTAATGGAGTTGAGGCCCAAATCATCGAGTATCTTGCGGCCCGATTTGGTTCCGGAAAGCCTGAGCAGCTGTGAGCGCTCTTGCGCCTCGATTATCTCTTCGAGTGTATTGTGAAGACCGAGCTTGAAAAGGTTTTCAGTGCGAGTGCTTACAGGCAAGCCGAGAGCGAGCTTGAAGACATTTCTTAGGAGGGAATTGAGCTTACTTCTCTCTGCAATATGCCAATTATACATGGCCGCCGAGTACGAAAGGTGACAGAGCACAAACGCATGTATGATGCGGATGCGATTGTCTTCCTTGATTCCGCGGTGTCTGTTGATAATCCTCCGGATGAGGCCGAGAGCACTTTCCGTCTTGGTAGTGATCTGTCTCTGTGCAGCTCCGTTAGCGCCGTTGGACTCGATATACATTCCCAATATTCGGAGCGAATCCATTCTGGGCACTGGGGACCCGCCACTAGTGGAAAGCCGTATTTCTATTTGAGACGCAGGTTTCCAGTCACGGTGGCCGCCGCCTCGGGGTCTTTTCTTGTAGAGCAGAAGTTCAGATTTCGATGGGGAGCACCTGAGACCAGTGGGACGGAGGAAACGTTCGGTCACGCCGATTGCGTGCTGCATGGCTTCCTCAACTTGACCATCGCTCCCGCCGATGCGCCAGATGGTTATATAATCTGCGTAGATGGTATGATTGATTCTTTGAATCTTCGCGAGTTCCTTGGAGAGCCCGATCATCGCGATGTTAAATAGTGTTGGTGAAATAACTGAAACCTGAGGCATGCCGCGTGAACCGAGGCTGATCTCTAATGAGAAGTACCCTTCGATCTTGAGCTTGGTAGTTCTCTGGTAAAGAAAGGATCTCACGAAGTCGTAGACCCTCTTCCCTAGCCCTAGGCTGGCAATAGACTGGATAATGAATTCGTCAGAAACGTTGTCGAAAGCCTTCTCCAGGTCTACTCCAAGGATGGCTCTGGTATTTTCAGTACTCCAGTCGATAATCTGATGCTTTATCAGCTTCATGACATTTTTTGTCGAGAGACCAGCTCTGAAACCAATCATATTGTGGGTGTGCATGTCATTGGTCTCGAGGTGCACCTTGAGTCGGTTCATAAGGGCGTGCTCTGCGACCTTACCGACGCAGGAAGGTAATGAAATCGGTCTTAGATTATCTATTCCTGGTGCTTTACCATGTTTCGGGATTAGAACTGTGTAGGCCGTCTTCCATTGTGCGGGAACCTCCCCACTGTGTCACGCCTCATTAATCTTTTCCGTAAGAAATTCGATGAGGTTATCATCAAGGTTCTTGAGCATCTTATTGGTAATGCCATCAGGGCCAGGAGCGGATTTGGCATTTTCGGAAAAGAGAGCCTGCCGTATCTCGGCCACAGTATTTCCACGTTCCATTACCCAAGTTTTTGTTATCGTCCCAAAACACCACACGATCCTCAGCGCAAACCGCGCCTGCAGTTTTCGAGAAGGTTCTGGACTGTAGTACATCATTTGGATAAAATCACGCCCGCTGTGCGAACGGTACAGATCGTTCTGGAACCTACGCCACCACCAGCGATAACGCTAGAACATTCGACGGGAAGAGTATAAATGCCGACGCGCTTCGCCGCTTGTCAGTTGTTGATCGAAGGCCGACGCTCCGTTCGCCGCTATCAGTCCGAGACTGCTATCTGTGCGAGACTGCTGCTGTAATTGTACTTTCCGTTTACCGGGCACAGGTTCGCCCAAAAAAACAGTTAAATCCCAACACAAATTCTCCTGTCTTCAGCCACGTCACGACCCTATGACATCTGGTGGAGATGCTGCTTCGTTCATGTACCGGACGCCCTCGTCAAGCTGTGAACACAGCCGGCGTCGCGGAGAAGACACTGACGCCAACCAGGAGCAGGGAACAAGCCGCCGACAGCAAGGGCTACCACCGGAGTACGGGCTTCTACAAGACAAGGCGCGGAAGACCAAGACCATGACCACGACTGCAGCGACAATGACAACTGCAGCGGTCCAGCCCACGATATTCATGCGTCAACCCAGGGAACCACCAATTTTTCATGGGTCATCGTTCGAAGACCCGGAGTCCTGGCTAGAAACATACGACCGTGTGGCCGCCCTCAACCACTGGGACCATGACGAGAAGCTGCGTCGTGTGTTCTTCTATTTGGAAGACACCGCAAGGACCTGGCTCGAAAATCGGGAGTCCACGCTCCGAACGTGGGATGTTTTCTGCGGCGCATTCCTGCAAACATTCGCGAGCGTCACTCGCAAAGAGAGAGCCGCTGCTTTATTGAAGACCCGGGTTCAGCTACCAAATGAAAATGTCGCCATTTTCACAGATGAAATGACCCAACTATTTCGTCACGCTGACCCAGACATGCCTGAGGAGAAAAAAGTTCGTTTCTTCATGCGAGGGGTCAAACAGGAGCTCTTCGCGGGACTGATGAGAAACCCACCGAAGACCGTCCAAGAATTCGTAGCCGAAGCGACCACTATCCAAAAGACCCTGGACATGCGCCCAAGACAGTACAGTCGTCGCCTGACTGCAGACTGCGCTGCTGCTCAAGCCAGTAACTCCGGATACCTGCGTGAAACAATCCGAGCAATCGTGCGGGAAGAGCTGTGCAAGCTGTTGCTTTCGGCGCAGCCTCAAGTGGATTTAATCGCCGACATTGTGCGAGAAGAAGTTCGGCGATGGCTTCAAATTCCCCACGCACCGCTGCCCGAGCCGGAAGCTATGAGCTACGCCGCTGCACTGCGCCACAACGCTCCTTCCCGTCCACGCCAAACCGCCGCCCCATCGCACTTCCGTTGACAGACACCACCGACGCCACCACCCCCACCGATGCCATACCGTTCGCCAGCGGCCCAGCGCAGTGCGCCGAGGAAGACTGACGTCTGGCGCACCCCTGACCATTGCCCGCTCTGCTACCACTGCGGCGAGGCCGGACACACATACCCCCGTTGCCAGTACCGATAGATGAGACAGCGTGGCTTCTCCGTCAATGCACCGCGTCCACAGCCAGGAGAACGACCACGTGACATTGCCGACTACCTGACAGGAACTCGGTGGACACCACGAAGCCCTTCGCGTTCACCGTCGCCAAGCCGCGGCACGTCACCGCACCACCGGCAGTACTCTGGCCTAACGCGGGGCCGGTCTCCTAGCCCGTATCCGGAAAACTAAGGGCAGCAACCGGTGGAGGTGCGGTTGCTGTGCGACGAACTACCGAAGATCCTCCGACGACGACGACGCCGCGACGGAGCTTTCCGAACACAACGCCAACCAGGCAAAGCCCTGACGGCGAAAGCTCACTTACCGAAGGTGGCCTGACGACGCAACATGGAAGCAGCGGAACAAGCTGACGCAGCCGTGACCCGATGCCACGCCGTAACCGTAATGCGAGATGGCGAACGAGCGACCTCGACGTTCTTATCGACGGCCACAGTGTGACCGCTCTCGTCGATACTGGAGCCGACTATTTTGTCATCAGTGGGTCGTTCACCGCGAAGTTAAAGAAAGTTAGGACAGCTTGGAAAGGCCCTGAAATCGGCACAGCCAGAGGTAATCTCGTAACGCCTGCAAGAATCTGCACAGCGAGAGTCACCATTAACTGCCGTATTTATCCTACAGACTTCGTAGTCCTACAGCGTTGCTCGAGAGATGTCATCCTTGGCATGGACTTCTTATGCCTCCATGGTGCTGTCATCAACCTAAAAACAAAGTCGATAACGTTATCCACAGAAGAAGCACTACCACCGTGCACGCCGTCTGGACACTATGCCTTGAATGTGCTGGAAGAGCAAGTCACCATTCCGCCTCGCTCAAGCGTCATTATTTCAGTCGGCGCTCCTAAATCACCTGACTTGGAAGGCGTCGTTGAAGGTAGTCAGCATCTGTTGGTCACGCGAAATATTTGCGTCGCAAGAGAAATTGCAGAGCTGCGGGGAGGCAAAGCAACGGTTATGCTCACGAATTTCAGCAATGAGTACAAACATGAGAACAAAGAAACAGCGGTCGCATACATCGAAGAAATTGTCGAAGCCACCAGTGCTTTCGCCCTCGCCGATTCTGCGGAACCTGCTCAGAGGAACCAAGCCCCTCCAATAGCTTTCGACGTCAATCCCAGGCTTCCAAACGATAAGCAAGAACAGCTCAAGGCCCTGCTCCTGCAATACGAAGATTGCTTTTCGTCGTCATCGAAAATTCGGCAGACCCCAATCACGAAACATCGCATCATCACCGAAGAAAATGCCAGACCACTCCGTCAGAGGCCGTACAGGGTTTCGACGCGAGAACGTGAGGGCATGAATAGAGAAGTTGATGAAATGCTGCGGGATGACAATATCCAGCCGTCCAAGAGTCTATGAGCATCCCCCGTGGTGTTAGTGAAGAAAAAGGATGGGACCCTACGTTTCGCGTCGATTATTGCCACCTGAACGAAATCACAAGAAAGGACGTGTATCCTCTCTCACGAATAGACGACGCACTTGATCGGCTCCATAACGCCAAGTACTTTTCGTCAATGAACCTCAAGACTGGCTATTGGCAAATCAAAGTCGAGGAAAGAGACCGAGAGAAGACGGCGTTTATAACACCGGACGGCCTCTTCGAGTTCAAGGTGATGCCCTTCGGCCTTTGCTCAGTGCCTGCAACTTTTCAACGCGTTATGCATACAGTACTGGCAGGATTGAAGTGGCTGACTTGCCTTGTGTACTTGGACGACGTCGTCGTGTTTTCGTCTAGTTTTGACGAGCATCTTCGGCGCCTTGAAGCTGTACTTCAAGCCATCAAGACTTCCGGACTCACACTGAAGCCAGAAAAGTGCAGATTTGCGTATGAGGAGCTCTTGTTTTTGGGGCACGTTATCAGCAAGTCTGGAGTTCGTCCCGATCCACTGAAAACAGCCGCCATCGCCGACTTACCGCCGCCCACTGACAAGAAAGCCGTGCGCCGATTTCTGGGCCTGTGTGCCTATTATAGGCGGTTCGTGAAAAACTTCGCCCGCATCGCTGATCCTCTCACTAACCTTACCAAGGCCGACGTGGAGTTCAAGTGGGAAACGCCGCAGGAACACGCTTTCCAGGAGCTTAAACATCGCCTCCAGACGCCTCCGTTACTTGCCCATTTCGACGAATTCGCCGAAACAGAAATACATACTGACGCAAGCAGCGTAGGTCTTGGCACCGTTCTTGTGCAGATGGCTGACGGACTTGAAAGGGTTATCAGTTACGCCAGCCGACCGCTGTCCAAAGCAGAAGCAAATTATTCCACAAGAGAAAAGGAGTGCCTCGCCATCATCTGGGCTACGTCGAAATTTCGCCCCTACCTCTACGGCAGGCCCTTCAATGTTGTGAGCGACCACCACGCCTTGTGTTGGCTAGCCACCTTGAAGGACCCTTCAGGTCGCCTCGCACGATGGAGCCTGAGACTTCAAGAATATGACATTACTGTAATTTACAAGTCCGGCAAAAAACATTCCGACGCCGATTGTCTCTCTCGTGCGCCTGTCGACCAACCGCTACCCGACGACCCGGATGACGACTACTTCTTGGGAACGATAACTACTGACGACTTCGCTGAACGACAGCGGGCCGACCCGGAACTTAAGGCCCTAATAGAATACCTCGAAGGCAGGACCACCGAAGTCCCGAAGGTATTCAAGCGCGCACTTGCGTCGTTCTTTCTACGAAACGGTCATCTACAATGTAATGGAATGAAAAAAGTTTATTTAAGTCCTGCAGGACGCGCTTAGCGCGTAGCGGGCGTCTCCCACGTAGGGACCGACAGGGAGTACCAGGCGGCCGCTTCGTGAGCCTGCTGGACGGCCCACTGCTGGTCGGCGAGAAGTGAGCTCCTGAGGGACCTTTCCCACTTGCTTGCGGTAGAGTCGGGAGGAGTTGTTCTACACTCCCAGAGCATGTGTGCGAGTGTCGCTGTGTGTCAACATGATGGGCATGTGTCGCTGGGGTATGCATCGGGATAATAAACGTGAAGCGTGGCAAGGTTTGAGTACGTGTGTGTCTGTAATAGGCGTAGGGTTAATGTCTGCGGTCGGTTAAGTTTTGGATGTGGGGGTGGGAAAATGCGGCGTTCCAAGTAAAAGTGCTTTGTAATTTCATTGTATGTGATTGGTGTATCCCGATTGGTATCTAACCCAGCAAGATGAGGTTACCCTGTGGCAGTGCGGTCGGTAAGTGCGCGCACTGCATCATGGGTGATCTCGTTGAGGTTCGATAGGGCACCCGGCACCTGGCCCGTCAGAGTCCGTACATGGTTTCGACGCGAGAACGTGAGGCCATGAAGAGACAAGTTGATGAAATGCTGCGGGATGACATTAACCAGCCGTCCAAGAATCTATGGGCATCCCCCGTGGTGTTAGTGAAGAAAAAGGATGGGACCCTACGTTTCTGCGTCGCTTATCGCCGCCTGAACAAAATCACAAGGACGTGTATCCTCTCCCACGAATAGACGACGCACTTGATCGGCTCCATACGCCAAGTACTTTTCGTCAATGAACCTCAAGACTGGCTATCGGCAAATCGAAGTCGACGAAAGAGAATACGAAGGTCTTCTACAAAAGAAAAGCTTTTCACCGCTTCGAGCTAAGTACCTCCTTGTGGTGCCTTCAGCTCTGCGACCAGAACTCCTGCAGGCCCTGCACGATGATCCGACGGCAGGGCACCTCGGTGTTTCTCGCACGCTCGCGAGGATACAAGAAGGTACTACTGCCCACGTCTTACCACCGACGTCACTCGTTATGTGAGGACATGCCGGGACTGTCAGCGACGCAAGACACCGCCGACAAGGCCAGCGGGACTTCTGCAGCCAATTGATCCACCTTGCCGACCTTTCCAGCAGATTGGTATGAACCTACTGGGGCCATTCCCGACGTCGGCTTTCGGAAACAAGTGGATCGTGGTAGCTACCGACTACCTCACCCACTACGTCGAGACAAAAGCCCTGTCAAAAGGCAGTGCATCCGAGGTAGCTAAGTTCTTCGTCGAAAATATCGTCCTACGTCACGGCGCCCCGGAGGTCTTTATCACCGACAAAGGAACGGCATTCACTGCCGACTTAACTCAAGCGATCTTGGCATATAGCCAAACAAACCACCGCCAGACGACAGCGTACCACCCACAGACCAACGGCCTCACCGAGCGGCTTAACAAGACGATCGCCGACATGCTGTCAATGTACGTCAATGTCGAACACAAGACGTGGGATGCCATTCTTCCGTTTGTGACCTCCGCATACAACACGGCGGTGCAGGAGACGACACAGATATCTCCATACAAATTGGTCTACGGAAGGAGCCCGGCAATGACGCTCGATGCCATGTGACCCAACGTCACCGACGAAGAAAACCTCGATGTGAGCGAGTACCTTCAACGCGCCGAAGAAGCCCGACAACTTGAGCGTCTCCGTATCAAGAATCAACAGACGACCGACAGCCACCGTTACAACCTTCGACGACGCTTCGTGGAATACCAGCCCGGTGAACGTGTTTGGGTGTGGGCGCCGATACCCCGACGTGGACTAAGTGAAAAGCTTCTGCGACGGTACTTCAGACCGCACAGGGTGGTTCGACGTCTCGGCCCACTTGATTACGAGGTTGTCCCCGACGGCATCACGAACTCTCGACGACGCTGATCGCGACCTGAAGTCGTCCATGTCGCGCGCCTCAAGCCGTTTCATGCGCGTTCACAAACTGAAACAGTGTTTTTTGTATTATTGTTGTATCGTGATTTATTAATTGCACTTTCTTGCATTATTATTGTACCTTCATCTTTAGTCAAAGCATCGGCACGATGCCTTTTTTCAGACGGGGGCAATGCCACGTTTCATTTCCCAAGTTTTTGTTATCGTTCCAAAACACCACACGATTCTCAGCGCAAACCGCGCCTGCAGTTTTCGAGAAGCCTCCGGACTGTAGTAGATCATTTTGATAAGATCACGCCCGCTGTGCGAACGGTACAGATCGTTTTGGAACCTACGCCACCGCCAGCGATAACGCTAGAACATAAGACGGCAAGAGTATAAATGCCTACGCGCTTCACTTCTTGTCAGTTGTTGATCGAAAGCCGACGCTCCGTTCGCCCCTATCAGTCTGAGACTGCTATCTGTGCGAGACTGCTGCTGTAATTGGACTTTCCTTTTACCGGGCACAGGTTGACCCAAATAAACAGTTAAATCCCAACACGAAGTCTCCTCTCTTCGGCCACGTCACGACCATGTGACAGTATAGTCCTGGTCAAACTCTGGCACGTCGCACCCCGCGTAGTCCGGAAACTGTGTGGGTGCAGAGCTATCCGCGACTCGCAGGTACCTGTCTATAAGCTTGTTGACAACCAATTCCTCCGGGGTAGAGTCAGTAGCAAGATGGATGGCTCACGCGAGCGATCACCTCTGACTGGACCTGGTGCTGCCATGATCGAGAAGGTGTTTGAGACACCCCAGCTTTTCCTAGATCTGAGCTGACCCTCCATGCTCTCACTGAGCTCATGCCATTGTTGTTTACACAAGGTTTTGCAGTGCTCCTCGATCGCCCTGTTAACCTCGGAAACCTTCTTGCGGAGCCTCCTGTTATGCTTCTGTCTCTTCCACCTCGTGAGTAGGGCTTGCTTGGCTTCTAGTAGGTGTGCCAACCTGCTGTCCATGTTTTCAACATCGAGGTCAGTGACGACCTCCTTGGTCGCTGCCATGGCGTCATCCCTGATTCCTTTTCACCATCCTTCAAAGTCTGTCCCAGCCGTCGGTGCTCTCTCAGCTCTGAATTCGCGAAAAACGTCCCAGTCGACCACCTTGAATTTTTTCGTCCTAAAGCGGGCAATCGCGAAGGATACCTCGATGATGTAGTGGTCACTTCTGAGGTCTAGAGCCGTGTTGACCCATTTGACCCCATCTATGTTCTTCACAAAAGTCAGGTCCGGGGTGGTATCCAGACATATGGAGTTACCTCTCCTAGTGGGAAAATCCTTGTCAGTTATAAGCATCAAGTCGGCTTCTGTCGCAGTCTGCCATAGCTCCCGTCCCTTGGGGGTATCATACATGTATCCCCCACACGCTGTGTGGGGCGTTGAAATCCCTTACAACTACAAGGGGGTAACTACTGGCCATGCTCACAGCCCTTTGAGGAGAGAGTTTGCTCTCGCCCTGCGATAACTGGGACTGTAGTATACGCTGAGAATAAAAAGGCTATTTCTTAAAAGACCCTTCTTGGTTGAATTCATTATAATTGCAGTCATTACGTACTCAATGCCATCGACAACTGCACCGAGGTCACGCTATATGTAATTGTACCTTTTGCTGATAAGTGTGGCAACTCCCCTACCTCCTGAATGTGATGACGCTAATAGGTAACCCGGGAGTGTGATGGGGGGGCCAGACGCAACTTCCTGAACAGCGATGATTTGGGGCTTAACCTCGAGAGTTCTTAAATATTGCTGTAGAATGGGCGTTTTGTCAGTAAACCCACCACAGTTCCATTGCCAGATTCTGAAGTTTTCGTCCACACTATCCATGTTTAGGCTGAGGGGATGGTTGAGCCGCTATAGCAGCCCCGAGGATCGCGCCCTCAGTCGGTGGCGCTAGTATATTGCGTTTTGCTGGGACCTGCAAAGGAGTCGGACCGGAGTCTTTCCTCACATCGACCTCTTCTAACTTGCTTATGCATTCACTCAGTGCTCTTAATCCCATCTTGGGGTGCTCCACGGCTTCTTGAATTTTCACTAAGGTAGCCTGCATGTTCACAAAGGAAACCTTGAGTTCCGACAGTAAGTTTACCGCCTCTTCTTCTTGTGTGTTCTCAACTGCTCGGCGCTTGGTTCCGCTAGGCCTATGAAGTGCCTCAGACGTATCCATTGCGACCGGGGTTGGGGAGGGCTGCGCCGAAGTGGGCGAAGACGCGATCTTTCTAATCTCCGCTATCTCCGCTGCTAGCCTGCTCATTTCTTGCTTAAGCTGCGCGTTTTCCTTCCTCAGCTGCTCGTTAGCTCGTTGCATCTTGTCGAGCTCACTCGCGTGGAGAGAACCGCGATTCGATTCGTCGCCTCTAGGAGACTCACATCTTCCTCGAGCCTTGTCGGCCCAGGAGAGCGTCGGCTACTTGCTGTTAGAGGTGGTGGGCGTGCGGGAGCGGGACCTGGTCGGTCCCGACGAAACGTGCCCCGGCTTTGAGTTGGAGCGAGGTTGAGAAATGAAACTTCCCCTGGCACGTTCTGTCGACCTGAAGTGCGAGCCGGAACATCCCTTGGAGGCACCACGGTGCCTGAATCCGGAGCGGCCTCCCGAGCGTCCCCTGGAACGGGGGCGTCCTCTGCGCTGAGCATCCGTGGTGGGTGACGAAGACTGGAATTCGTCCGCAGTGTTGAGGTGACGTTGCGGGGATGGTGACGCAGCACCAGTCATTCTGGCACGCCCACTGCGACGACGGCGCACAATGTACGGGATCTTGAACCTTTGAGCACAGTTTTTGCTAGCCGTGAGATGCTGGCCACCACAGAGTTTGCACTTGGGAGTACACACATGTTGTTTGTCAGGGCTTGCGGCACCACAGCCTCGGCAAATCGTGTCACCGGGAGTGGGGCACACATCAGCGCGATGACCAAGATGGCCGCACGCATAACACACATCGATTTGCTTGCGGTAGAGTGAGCACTGCATCAGCACTGGTCCATAACTGACAAAGTTCGGTACACGATACCCGTCGAAAGCGATGATTACCGTGCCAGTTCGGGCTATTCTCTTGGCTGCTAAGGCGAGTATATTATTTGTGTTGACCATCTTCGCATCGATGACGTCAGGGCCGTCTTGATGTGGGACGTTGCGAATGACCCCTTTGCAAGTGGAGTGTGGGGCAGTCTCGTGCACCTTGCCTGAAATGAGTATTTGCTTCATCCGAACGTATCGGTCTGCGTTTTCGCGCTTGGGAGTACTGGCAACCATAATATTTTGCTGCAGATTCGGGCATAGAGTATCCTGGCACAAATCATCCTGGCTTATGCCAGCGGCAACTAGTATTGCGTCTGCTACCGTAGGTGCACCAACTTTCGAGATATTAAGTCCACCTCTCGGCCAGATCACAATCTTGATGTCATCTTGAGGAAGGGAGGGCATCTTTCCGCCCGTATTACTTTGGACTTCAGCGCAGCGCCTGTCGATTTGCCGCGACGTGCGCCCGGCTGCGACGATGGCACGTTAGTGTCAGCAGTGCGTGTTTTGGCGCCAGCTTTTCTGGTCCAGCGGACTGCCAACCTTTACCTTTAGTAAACTCTTCTTCTGAAATATCCTCTCCATGCACTTCATACTCCATCGTGAGCACATAATTCCGCGCACCGGGACTCCGAAGGGCCGGCCGCATGCGAGAACAAGCCCAGCAAAAGCGCGGTCTCCCGAGCCACTCGTTAGGGTTAAAGAGGGCACTGCTCCACAGGAAAAGAAATTGTTCTTATTTTGACAAAAACTCACTCGCTGTGATCAAAAATGGTATCGGTAGTATCCTGATGACTTCTCGGAACCGATGCGAGCAACAGTTCATGAACACTTGAAGAAAAAACTCTCTCCTCTCTGTGTCGCCGAAGAAATCACATATGGGTAACAAATGCTCATTTTTTTTTTGGGGGGGGGGGGGGTGCCAGAGAAAAAGCTACAAAGAAATAATATTTTCTGAGTGAAGAGTTATTCCAAAGTGTCTCAATAGAATGTCAAGATATTTTTTCCTGGCTAGAGAAAGGACGGCAAGTTAGTGAATTGTGATCAATGTTTTTTTTTTTGTTCTGGACATTTAAAGCATAGTGAAAAGGGCACCGAACCAGCCCTGTGTAAATGAAAATGCATGTGTGTTTTTTTTTAATTTACTTTCCTTTTCTATCTCTAAGATGCGAATCTAACATAGTATGGACGTTTTCGCCTATTTTAGAACATACGCATGAACCTCCCTTCCTTTATCTTTTGTCGCTGCATTCGTGCTTGAGGTTACTCGAGATATATCTGTACCAGCTGGCGCTTTGTTTGGTCCTTCTTGGGGTATTGCTATTCAATTAACAGAAAACGGTCATTTATCAAAGCCCCAGGTATTATGCGGATAGCGACTGAACAATATATGCAGGTAAGCAATCCGGCCTCTTATTAGATGCGAAGCAGCCTATGGTCAGAGCTTTTCCCTTGCACGTCGTCATAGCCACGCTAGTACTTGTAGAACCCACTAGATGGTTCTGTTGTAGAGCGCTCGCTCCATTCCAGCGCGTGCTCTGGTATCAGTGGAGACCGCTATAGTGACACTGCGCTCCTTTCCAGGAGCGCTTACTCCTCCTATCTAGGAGCGCTTACTCCTAGGAGTAACTAAATTTCTAGAAGCTCTCACTCCTCCTATCTAGAAGGAGTAAGCGACAAGCGCTTACTCCTCCTAGATAGGTCTGCGGTAGAACGCTCGCTTAACTCCTGCAAGTGATCTGGTATTAGTGGAGATCGCTAGAGGCGCTGCGCCGCTCTGTATAATAAAAGCGTTTACTCCTCTTTCTCTCTCACACACAGCGTAGTAGTATGAATGAAGACATGAGCATAAGTGTGGGGGAGGCGAGTGCTCGGAAAGTGGCTGTGCGCGCAAATTATCAAAGTCTACAGTGACGAATAAAGAACACCTCTTTACAGAACTTCAAGTGAACCCAAGGCTGCTTTGCATGCTGCGTATACTTCGCATACTACACGCTCGTCTGAGAGATGTGTTCAATTTTTCTAACTGGTGTTTTTGTAGAGTCAGCCACAGCCGAGTCAAAGCGGCTTCGCGTGCATGTACAAGAACCACGCTGCGCATGCGCGAGGAGCAGCCACAGTGCGCGCCTTGCTGGTGTGCGCATTCCAGAGGAGTGACGTCATAGCCGTTGTAGACGCTTTCTGATCGTACTCAGTGGCTCATACACCTCAAGCCGCACAGCCCTCTTTGGCCGCGTCTGCCGCAGCAAGATTAAAGAAAAATTGCTGGAGTGAAGCACCTGCAACGCTTTGACAGCAAACGTGAAACGAGATTTCACCCACCAAAGATTTCGGAAACATGCTCTGTTCTGGCAGTTTGCACTTGAAGATCAAGCAATTTTGATTTGTTAGTGTAACACAACGTTAATTACGATTAAAAATACAGTTTTTCCCGACAATGTAAAAGAAGCGAGTATTGGTGACTTCATCTTCAATAAAGTTTGCTTAGAAATAGAGGCTTACTAAGAAAAACTAGTAACACGAAGACGCCCTTTGAGCACTTTGTGACCCAAAAAAGTTACATTAAACTCGTTCAGCGCGTGACCAAAGTGCTCTGTTTCAATCGCCGAACGCCGGCAGTATATCACACCCCTAGTAGCCGCAGCCGCCATCTTTTCATCTTTTCTGCCACCTTTTCATCTTTTCATCTTTTCGCCATCTTTTTTGGAGCGCAGTGCTCTGCGCTCTAGAAATTTTTGAAAACTTCTTTGGGCGCTACGTACATATAGCGGGACCTATTTCCCTATGGTATAGCCATGTAGACAGAGAGCGGAGAAGCTTAATGTCGAAGTAGTTGCTGGGCAATTAATGGTTGAGCATGGGAAGAACAAACAGGAGAAGGCTAAGCTTGCTGCGCCACCCGCCACAGAGGTCTAGTGGCTAGGGTTCTCGGCTGTGGACCCGCAGGTGGCGGGATTGAAGCCCAGCCACGGGGGCCGCATTTTCGATGGAGGTGAAAAGGCTTTAGGCCCGTGAGCTTACATTTAGGTGCACGTTAAAGAGCCTTAGGGGGTCCAAATTTGCGGAGCCTGCTACTATGGCGTCTCTCATAATTATATGAAGGTTTCGGGATGTTAAACCCCAACAATCATCATTAAACGTGCTGCGGAGACACTGGAGCAAAAAGGAGGAACGTCTAACAAAGCGCTGTTGAAAAGAAGCCGATTGACTGATTATGCGGTCAAATTTAGCGAAAGAGCCAGTTTGACTCGAACCTCCCCAAGCAACCTCGTATTAAACGCGTTTGGGTGCGTGTACGACGTGTGTGAAAGACTTCACGCCTGTAATTAGTACCATGCGTGAAACGTTGATTTTAGTGCGGCTCTCTTAGCTCACACTACGTATACATTCGCATAGACCAGCTAAGCCACTGCTAGCCATCCGAAAGCTTTTTGCTTGCAGATAGCGGAAAAAAATGGGCATTCATGGCTACTCATTTCAGCTACGCATATAGCGAGTACATGGAATGGGAGAGAAAATCCTTCATCGATGTCAATTAAATTTGGTGGTTTTGTGTATATTAGGTCAGTATTATCAAACAAGCGGTTTTATTTGTAGCATTACATGTAGTTTATAAATCATGACTATTTCGTCATGCCGATTCAGAAGGATAACTTTGACTAATCTGGGATATGTAAAAAGTACTTAGGCATGTTACATTATTTTGAAATGAGAATAGGCAAGCAAAAAAAAAAAGATGGGGCAATGTGAGTGTCTTTGAACCGAAGGTTGCAACATGGTCAACATGTTGCGTAGACTCATGCGTAGATGTTGACAACATGGTCAACATCTACGCATGAGTCGACGCTTTACCATGGTCAACACGAAGCTGAGGTTTGACTGGTAGTTGAAGATAGCATAAGTTTGTTTATGAATAGGTGTAAAATATTGATTTTTTGTTTATTGTATACAGTTCTCATATCAGTTTACTGTGATAAGCCTATTGACAGAGCAACTATCTCAATGAACAAAAAAAACGTGGCTCACGCTAAAGTACATCATATGTTTGAGATTTTTAGGTAACTACACCAGATCTGCATATAAAGACTCGAAAATTGCTAGAATACCTGGAAACTAACAGCACACATATTATCAGGACAAAAATATATATAAACACTCAGAGTTTCACAAATTAGGCATTTCATTAATTGATTTATTGAAATCTGGGGTTTAACGTCCCACAGCCACCACATGATTATGAGAAACGCTGTAGTGGAGGGATCCGGATATTTCGATCACCTGGGGTTCTTAAACGCGCGCCCAAATCTGAGCACTAGACCTACAGCCGTTAGTCAGGTATTTTATAAATATTGCTACGGTATGAGCCGGGCTGTAGTATGAGCCGCGTAGGTAGAAGAGGAAAACGACGTTGTCTGGTGCGGCCTAAGGACTCGATGTATGAGCCAAGATATCGTAGGGGACAAGACAAGACAAGACTCCATCTTTACCGCGACTGCCGAACTGCATCCTCACCCTGTATATAAATCCACCTACCCTTTATTTCAACCATAACAGTTTTGTGGTGGAGGTGCTGGGTAATCAACCAAGCAACACGACGCTTCAAGCGCCTGATCTACGACAAAGTCACCGCCTCGCTGGACTGCCCCCGTTACCACTAGCAGCTGAGATGTCTCACGGCGAAGAAGGAAACCGGATCCCCGCAGCTTCAGACCTTCTACCAGTCCCAGCAGCACCGCTAGTACCAGGTTCGCGTGCGGCTGGTCCCTGGTTGCGTCAGGATTTGATAGTGCCTCGCACATTCGGTGACGAATCTGGCGAGGACGTGGATGGCTGGCTCACACACTACAAATGGGTGAGCAAATACTACCAGTGGGATGCGGCGACCCAGCTGACCAATGTAGTATTTTTCTTAACGGACACAGCACTCGTGTGGTACGAGATCCACGAAGATGCCCTGACGTCATGGGATCGCTTCGTTTCCGAAATAAGAGCGTGCTTCAGAGACTCCGTAGCTAAGAGAAAGCAGGCGGAACAAATGTTACTGCAGAAAGCTCAGATTCCAGGAGAGACGTGCACGACCTATGTCGAGGCAATCTTGAAGGTCTGCAAGATTGTCAACCCTTCTATGTCAGACGAAGACAAAGTCGGCCACCTGTTGAAGGGCATTGCTGAGGACGTGTATCAGTTCCTCATCAGCAAAGACAGCCTTGCTACGGTAACCGACGTCCTAAGCCACTGACGCACTTTCGAGACAATGAAGATGCGACGTAGCACCCCCAAGTTCAGTCACCTACCAAATGTAACCACCGTGGCAAGTGTTGACAAATACACGCCGCTTGATCTCACGTTGACAATACACCAGATCGTTCGAGAAGAGCTCACTCGACACGCTCGCCCGACGCCATACGAAGCTACACCCCACCGCCTCCCTCTCGCTCTTCCGTGTCAATTGCCGCAGCAAGCAACGATGACTGCAACTACAGGCCACCCTCACCACCGAGGTCACAGCGCAATAACTACCCGCTGCCGAGGTACGAAGACCGCTTCAGTTACCCCCATCAGCCAGCCAACACCTTTTACGGCCAGAACGAAGATGTACCCGTACCACCACCACGTCAGCCCAAGGCCTTCCAGGAGTACAATGCATACCGCCAAGCCCCTGTGTGCTACCGTTGCGGTATCGCCGGGCATATAGGTCCGTTCTGTCGTCGACAGAGAGAGCCGACATCCCGATATCGTTCCCCATCAGAGTTTCCGCCAGCGGGCACAGGTCACAACAACGGTTATTTGTCCGCCTATTCCAGGGGTACCTCACGGCGGGGAAATCACCGTGGCAGTTCTCCCGCTTCTGACCGTAGTTTGACGCCTCCATCTGGCCGACTGCATCGTTACCCTTCGCCGGGACGACGCCTGTCATCACCGCCGCCGCCGGAAAACTAGCCAGCGCGACCGATGGAGGTGACGTTGCACAACAGGATTCGCCTCAGATGCCTCCGCCAGTTATAATGTCCAAGAACAAGATACGTGTGGAAATAGATGGCTTTTGTACAAGTGCTTTGGTGGACACTGGTGTTACGATATCAGTTATGAGTCTTTCTTTCAAAAGTCGCATTGGCCGCAAAGTTATATTTTCTTGGGGCGAATCAACAAGGTCTGGTGGTGTTGGTGGGGAAGTACTTCATCCCGTCGGAGTTTGTGCCGTCAATGTCTTATTGGCAGGAAAAGTGTTCCCAAAACAGTTTCTTGTGCTGCAACGGTGTACCCACGATGTGATTCTCGGTCTTGACTTTCTCCAAGGATGTGGCACTTTCGTCGACCGTAGAAGCGGTGAACTTTCCGTCAGCGGTGACATTGTTCCTGCCCTCATCGATGAGGCGCAGCAGGTCGCGAAGGACGCTCTGATTGTTTCCGATGAGCTGACGGTGCCGCCATGGTCAATGAGGTTAGTTGCGGTGTTCGCCCCAGAATCTGCCACATCTTTAACGCCATCGTTTAAGCTGCCATCGTTCAATGTGCTAAGAAAGGCATACTCGTCCCTCGTTGTTTGGTATCTGTTGATGAAGGAGCAACCTTTCTGTGGGCACTGAACTGTTCGCCAATGCCGGTTGTGCTCTCTCGAAGAATGAAGCTTGGCGTCTTCGATGATTCTACTGAAGGTTCTGTAGCGGTCGTTAACAACGATGAAAGCGAGAATCTGACAAGCGCAGTTGCTCTTACGAGTCGCAGATGGATGGATGAATGGATATGGCTGTACCCTTTAGATCTGGCGGTGGCTAGCGCCACCAAGCCGTAATACTTAGTGAACCAAAAACTAGATTTATTTTTTCCTTAAAAAGTGGGTTTGAGGATTTGTACTTGCAGTGAAGAGTTTAATTTTTGCTCGTGCCTTGACTTTAGCCACAATCAGATAACCTCCTTCTAGTTAAGTCTACCCGTTTAAAGTCTATTTTGGCCTCCCAGTCTCTAAACCCCAGTGCTTTGAAAAACTATGCGCCATCATCCTGGACTATAGGGTGAAGCCCTTTACAGAACATTATCAAGTGTTCGGCAGTTTCTTCTTCCTCTCTGCACGCACTGCATACTGTGTATACCCCTTCGTATTTGGTCCTATATGTCTTGGTTCGCAGTACTCACGTCCTGGCCTCAAACAGTAGAGAACTACCCCGAGTATTATCATAGATCCTTTCCCTGGCTATTTCCTGCTTAAAAGTTTGGTAGATGTCTAGTGCGAACTTCTTAATCATGCCAATTTTTCACATATCGGTTTCAGCTTCTTTCACCTTCTTCTTAACCGATAATTCTTTTTGGTTTGACCCCCTGCTATTTTCTAAGTATTTACCAGTCGATTTCCTGGTTCGCTTCTTCCATTTTGTATCGACATTCTTCATGTACAAGAAGCTGAAAGCCTTCCTAGCCCAACGCTCCTCCCCCATTTCTCTCAATCACTTGTCAAATTTTATCTTGCTGCTAGCTTCCCTGCCGTCAAATGATGTCCATCCAATATCACCTTGCACTCCCTGATTTGGTGTATTCCAGTGAGCTCCTAAAGCAAGCCTACATATTGCACGTTGCTTAAATTCTAATCTTGCTTGAACTTCTGATCTCATGCACAAGACCGCAATGCCGAACGTCAGCCCAGGAACCATGACCCCTTTCCATATTCCTCTCACAACATCATACCTATTGTAATTCTACAGTGCCCTATTTTTCTTCACTGCTGCATTCCTGTTACCTTTAGTCGTAACGTATATTTCGTGTTCCCTAAGGTACTCGGCCCCATTGCTTATCCATACGCCCAGATATATTTTTGTATTTGTCTGTTATCTCTAGCGTGACCACCTGTATTCTAAGCTCACTACCTTCGTTGTCATAGAAAATCATGACTGCTGATTTTTCCTTCCTGAATCTGAAATCTAACCTATCTCCCTCATTACCGCAGATTTCTAATCTTGCTTGAATTTCTGATCTCATGCACAAGACCGCATTGCCGAACGTATCAATCTCTGCAAATCTTGTTTGTTGTTGGCCATTAGCACTATATCATCTGCATACAATAATGCTGGTAGTGCCGGATCAATAAGTTTTCTTTGTTTGACTAAAGAGAGGTTGAAGCCCAGTCCACTTTCCTCTAATTTGGCCTCTAATCCTTGTAGGTAAATCATGAATAATAAGGGTGACAGGGGACACCCCTGCCTAAGCCCCCGTTTTACCTCTGCAGGCTTGGATACCTGTTTTTCCCACTCTATAACTACCTTGTTACTTTTACAGATATTCTTTAAAAGATTAGTGACTACATGTTCAACGCCTAGTGTATCCAGTATTCCCCACAATGCCTCTTGAACCACGCTATCGTACGCTCCTTTGATATCCAAAAATGCCAGCCACAGGGGCCTGTGTTCCTTTTCTGCTATTTCGATGCACTGCGTCAGTGAAAACAGATTGTCTTTCAACCTCCTGTGTTTCCGAAACCCATTCTGCAGTTCCCCCAGCACCCCCTCATCCTCTATCCAAGCCTGCAGTCTTTCCTTTATAATCTGCATCGCCAGCCTGTAGACCACTGATGTCACTGTTATAGGACGGTAGTTGTTTATGTTAGCTTTCCCCCCTATTCCTTTATATATCATGCTCATCCTGCTAAGTTTCCATTCACCGGAAACTTCACCATCGATTATTATTTTGCTCACTGCCTCTCTCAAAGCCAGCTTAGACTTCGGACCTAATGTCTTTATCAGCACAATTGGAATGCCATCTGGGCCTGTTGATGTACTACTGGGAACCCTTTTCTCAGCCCTTTCCCACTCTCGTTGTGAAAATGGAGCCATTGCACCACTTGATTTGTCCTTGTCCATTGTGGTGCATAAAGTGCTTCTTTGTTGAAATTTTCCTGTCACCCTTGTTCTTATATATTCAATAGCTTCGTCCCCTTCCAGCCTAGCACCTTGGGCTGTGGTTATAAAACTCTGCTCTAGGATCGTCTCATTTCTTAGGGAGTTTAGATGGTTTCAAAATTTCGCAGCTGCCTCTATATTTTTTATGTACTACTGCCAGCCACTGAGCTCCCTTTCTTCTAATCTTTTCATTGATCAGAAGGGATGCATTCCTTCTACAGCTTACAAAGGTTTCCCATTTTCTTTCAACATCATCTGTCGGTTCACCCCGCTGCTTAGCATGTCTGTGTTTCCTAGAGGCTTCCTGACGTTTTGCTTTGGCTCTCTTAACTTCCTCATCCCACCAACTTTTGTGTTTGTGTCTTCTTTTCCGGGGTGACTTGTCACGCGTCTTAGCAAGTTCTAGCTCAAAGAGTCTAATTAGATTCGTGTATGTCCACACTGTCTTATTATCCTCCGTGATCACTTTCTCAATTTGTTTAGTGGCTATTTTAATTTGCCTTTCTGGATAAAAATTTTCCTGTAGTTGCTCATCTTCTCTCCTTCCCACTCTCACTGCTCTTCCAAAACTTAGCTTGATACGTTTGTGATCATCACCCAGACTTCTGGAGCCACCTTCATCTATGTGCATTCCTGTGAGCTTATCATACATACTATGTGACATCAGTGCGTAATCTATCGTCGACTGCAGCCTTCCTACCTCCTATGTTATTTCCCCTTCACACTTCTCGGTACTGTTGCAAATGATCAAATCAAGCCTTTCACACATATCCATAATCATTTTGCGTGTCGGGTCGGTATACCCATCTGTATCTTCTATGTGCGCATTCATGTCTCCTAGTTTAATTATATCGCACTCTCTACCTAACTCCTGACTGTCCTTAGATATACACTCTATCATTGCCTGGTTTTCCTCTCTGGCCTTTGCTCCCGTCTACAAGTACCCGAAACCAAGGAGTGCCATTTGACCTGCCACTTTCCCTTTTAGCCATACATGTTCCTTGCGCTCCTGCTTGACCCTTTGCCAGTCTGTACTTTTATGAATGAATGCCCCAATACCACCCCCCTTTCTGCTGCCTTCTGTTCTATTACAATATTCCCACGCGTAGTCCGGATTGATCGGAGGTTGTTCCACGTCCCTGAGATGTGTTTCTACAAAACCGTATACCATCGGCCTCTCTTCTCTTAGCTGTTCTTCCATCTCTTCCCACTTCAGCCTGTTCATACCACCCTGCATGTTAATATACCCTATGTCTGAATTGACTCGGCGCTCGTGGCTACGTCTATTTCTGCCCCGGACTCTACCTATCGTAGATATTGGTGCCACTTTGGAATCGTATCTGTCCATACCACCTGTCGAAGAGTCTCCCTGGTTGTTTTCCTCGTTACTAGCTATCAAGCACCCCGAAGGGCTCGCTTGCCCCCCAAAAAGCTACTGCGCGTCCTGCAAGTCGCCAACCCTACTTATGACCTAGCCGCCCATCGAAGTGAATTTTTTCTCGTTGAAAACCACCCCACCTATGCACCTCTCTGTTTATTTCTACCATCTCAAAGCCTTTCTCTCGACTCATCCGCCATATCTCTTGGTTTGCGTTGACAACCGCTCTTTGCAGGTTGCCATCACGCACCGGTACCTTCGGTATCGTGCATATCACTACCTGTACCTTAGGAGAAGTGGCGCGCATGTCGTCGACGCCTTTCGCCACTGTGGTTGCTAGTCCTGCTGTATCTTCATTTCAGATATCGTTTAAACCACCTGAAATTATCACGAGGTTTCGTCTATCAGCTGTAGTTTGGAGTTTTGCGCTCGCTTGCCTCATGATTGCTTCAAGCTTGCGTCCTGAGAACGCCCCTACTGCAACCGTCTTGTCACCTCTTACCCTCTATTTGATGGCTTCTGTGCATCGATTTAAATTCAAGTCCCCGGCGATTATCACATGCTGTGACTTTTCAGCTGGAGCGTCCTGCACCTGGGGGTACTTGCACCTGTGACGCCGGCTGCTTTCTCCCCTCCCACCTCGCTGAAGCTGGGCCTTGCGACAATTGAGCCGGCTGAACCTGTTTTTTCCAAACTTGCTTGCTCTTCCTTCTCCACCGTTCTGGTTGCCGGTTCTCTACTGTTCTCTCCGTAGGCCGCTTCTTTGTTCAGCTTCGCTAGTGCTTCCTCGGCGGACTTCAGTCTTTCTTCCATTGCCCTCGTTTTCTCTTGCTCTGTCGCCAACGCAGTCTCGAGCTCCGCGATTCTCATCAGCAGTTCACTCTGGGCAACCATCATCTTCTCCATTTTTTCCTCGACCTGACATTGCCTACACTTCGCGTCAGCCTCTCCTACCTCCGCTTCAACGCTTGGATCCACTATCAAACCCCGCTCCACATCCTGAACACTTTACAGTCTTTTTAACTATGTCTTTCTGACACCAGTTGTCCCTATACTCGATAATTACTAAACTCGAGCCCTGCACTACGAAAAAAAGAAAGTCTAAGCTCTACTACAAAAATTTGCGTGTTCAATGTACGCGCACCTCCCCCACGGGGTGGCAAAACAAAAGAAACAACACACCCGCACTATTTAATAAATACCTGGTGGCTGGCCCCCAAAAAAGCCATACCATAAAATAAGTGCTACGAAGATTTCGACCGCTGTCTTATAATTATAAAGATAAGCTCAAAACATGCAAAAACACTTATCTGCGCAGTCGATCCGGAGCGCTCAAAAAACACGTCCATCCACCGTGACAGCCCGAACTGAACTCATAGGCAAGATCCTAGGCATGATTAGCACCACTTTGCGGTCACACGAGCAGCAGACGTTACGCCATCTGTTGAGGCGACATGCTTCTGTGTGACTTTTGCAAAGAGGAGAAGCCAAGCCACTACCTTTACCATGTTCTTGCGCTCACCATAGGATTGACACCAGCACTGCCCATCCGATCCGACAAAAGCCTTACCGAGTGTCGTTATCAGAACGAAAAGTTATTGCCGACCAGGTTCGGGAAATGTTGAAAAGGGGTGTTATTGAAGAGTCGTGTAGCCCGTGGGCAGCACCGGTCATCTTGGTTAAGAAGAAAGATGGTGCCTGGCGGTTCTGCGTTGATTACAGAAGACTCAACGCCTTGACCAAAAAAGATGTATATCAGCTGAATAGGATTGACGGTGTTATTGACTGCTTACACTCGGCTTCGTACTTTTCTTCAATAGACCTACAATCAGGATATTGGCAGATACCTATGCACCCTTCAGACAAGGAGAAGACCGCATTTGTGACGCCTGTTGGACTGTATCAATTTAATGTGATGCCGTTAGGGCTTTGCAACACCCCACCACTTTTGAAAGGTTTATGAACTCTGTCCTTCGTGGTCTTAAATGGTAGGTGTGCTTATGCTACCTGGATGACGTCGTCATTTTTGGGCGCACCTTCGAAGAGCACAACGTCCGTTTAAGCCTTGTTTTAGACTGTGTCGGAAGGGCTGGCTTGATTTTGAACTCTAAGAAGTGCCGGTTTGGTGAACGACAAGCTTTAGTCCTCGGTCACCTAGTTGACAAAGATGGTGTCAGGCCGGATCCACGCAAAATCGAAGCAGTCGGCACATTCAAACCACCCCAGAAACTGAAGGAACTTCGCAGCTTCTTGGGCCTATGTTCCTACTTTCGCCGCTTTGTGCCCTGATTCACGGATGTAGTACACCCACTGACGAGCTTGTTGCAAAACAACAGCCCATTCGATTGGACACCTGATTGTGATGCCGCATTTTCTGAACTGAAATTTCTACTAAAATCTGAGCCTATTCTTCGTCCTTTCGATCCTTCTGCTCCTACAGAAGTGCACAGTGACGCAAGTGGAATTGGCATCGGAGGTGTGCTCGTTCAGCGCCATGATAATGCAGAGCATCTTGTTGCTTATACGATTCGATCTCTAAGCAAGGCTGAAATGAATTATACGGTGACAGAGCAAGAAAGTTTAGCGGCTGTATTCGCCATTCAGAAGTTTCGACGTTACCTCTACGGTCGTCCATTCACAATTGTGACAGACCATCATTCATTATGTTGGCTTGTTACCCTCCGAGACCCTTCTGGCTGCCTTACTTGATGGGCTTTACGCCTTCAAGAATTTGACTTCAGCATTTCGTACAGAAGTGGACGACGTCATTCGGACGCTGATTGCTTTCTCGCCTACCAATGACCACGACGGAGGACAGTGCAGATACCCTTGACATCTGTTTTGCTGCGGTCTCTCACACGTTTTTTGACGCCAGTATCTCCAAACGACCACAATTGAATGATTTATCTTTAGAACCTTTGTTCGTTCACGCTCGGAATCTCAAAGCCAATGCTCGCTTTCGCATTCGTGATGAACTTTTGTGCAAAACGCTCAGCAACTGGCGCACGTTATTTACTGGTTGTACTTCAAAGGGTTCGATGCGACGTTCTCCATACTATGCACGATGATCAAACGCCAAGGAACCTCTGGTTCATTCGCACCCTGCATCGAGTGCAGCAGCGTTTTTACTGGCCCCAAATGCGAGATTTTACGAAACAATACGTCTCGAGCTGCGAGAATCGCCAGCGCCACAAACGACGTACCAGTGCACCGCACGGCCTTCTTCATCCCGTAGAATCGCCTACGACATCTTTCGAGCAAGTGGGCATCGACCTATTGGGCCCGTTTCCGCGATCTTCGAACAACAACGGCTGGATAATAGTGTGCGTCTACCACCTTACCAGATACGCCGAAACCGCTGCGATACCATCTTCTACAGCTGATGGCGTCGCTGCCTTTTTGTTACGCTCCATTGTTCTTCGCTTTGGTCCACCTCAAGTAATCATCAGTGACCGTGGTCGCCAATTCATCGCTGACGCTGTGGAAGAATTGCTTCGCCTCTGCACTTCAGACATTCGACACCATACCATCTCCAGACGGATGGTCTTGTAGAACGTACCAATCGAACTCTTACTAACATGCTCGCAATGTACGTCGCGTCCAATCACAAAAATTGTGTTGAGATCATACAATTTATTACTTATGCATACAATACAGCGAAGCACTAGACTACGGACTTCACGCCCTTCTACCTGCTCTACGCTCGATCACCACGCAGCTCCCTTGATACAATCCTCCCATTTAAGCTCCATACCGATGAGTCCGTGTCCGAAACATTGTGCCGGTCTGAAGAAGCCCGCCAAATTGCTCGCTTGCGCACACTGGCATCACAAGATCGCTCCAAGCAACGATACGATAAACGCCATGATGCCATTTCATTCCGCAAAGGTGAATTCGTGTGGTTGTGGACCCCTCAACGAAAGCCTGGTTTATGTCAGAAGTTTTTACCGCAGTACACAGGCCCCTACGTCATTGTAGATCGCTTGACTGATTTGACGTACGTTGTGGCACGCTTGATGACACCTTCTCGTCGGTCAAATCGAACGCAGTTGGTGCACGTGGCTCGCCTCAAGAAGTTTCATCTCTCCAGTGACATAAACTCGCCCAGCGGGCTTCGTCTGTGAACCAGGGATCGCTACGGTATGAGCCGGGCTGTAGTATGTGCCGGGTAAGTAGAAGAGGAAGACGACGTTGTCTGGTGCGGCCTGAGGACTCCATCTTTACCGCGACTGCCGAACTTCATCCTAACCCTGTAAATAAATGCACCTATCCTTTATTTCAACCGTAATAATATATTTTATTAGGCAGTGTTCTATTTAAAGGTGCACCGTTATATTGAAAAAGAAGCCTTTGAAGAATGCAGTGTGATTCCTGTAGCCTTATGCTAACACAGCCAAATTTTGAGCGGCTGGTTGTTTTATATGTAGTAAATCAAAGTATAAAACGATGCTGGTAACACGTACTTTCACTCCAATGCCACCTAGAACATTTTCTGAGCAGTGTGAAGAAACTTCGCATGTGCTTCTCAGTTGTAACACACAGAGGCGTTTGCACAATATTTTAAGGGCATAGAGAGTCCCCAAAGAGCAAAACGATCGATTGAATTGTGGGGTTTAACGTCCCAAAAGAGCAAAAAGATTTTCCCCGTATTAGAAAAGTGCACTTTCACAACCCCGAAAACACCACTATAACCGCAAAATTACGCTTGGTAAAGCTGAAAACGTGCGAAAAGAAAATGAGTTCAGAGAAACTACCGTGAAGTTCTTGCACCAAACACCATTCCGTCGTAAATTTTTAAAACTGCCACTTAGTTCTGCGTAGCTTCTAGCCAATAAAAATGAAGCGCATTCTCTTCTGTTGGCGCCATGTATGGAGTTTCCTAAAATAAATTATAGGGGCTCTTGCGCAGCGATCATTCAGCAATCGTGAGAATAATGGGTAGCACACAGATTCGCCTTATTGCGAAGCGCGAGATCCGACGACGTTACGAAGGGCGCCACGAAGCTCACCGCTGCAACCGCTGTTTCGAAAGACGGTGACGCCAACACAGTCCCGAAGGCGCCACTGCTTCGAATTCCACCGGGAAGGTCACCAGCCGTTTGGTACCGTAGGTTTCTCACCTCGCGACTGCTTCTGCGCAGAGCTGATAGACGAGCGGACAAGACGACGGTGAGTTAAACAAGGTTTATGTACAGCATATTGACACGTGCGGTTCTTTTGGTTTACGAAGAAAGCCGCTATCACTTTCTGTTAAGCGCAACGCAGGCCGCGTTTATCTTGTATGCCACTCTGGAACGCGTTATGACGCGTGTATAAAAGACTGACACGTGCGGTTCTTTTTGTTTACGAAGAAAGCCGCTATCACTTTCTGTTAAGCGCTACGCAGACCGCGTTTATCTTGTATGCCACTCTGGAACGCGTTATGACGCGTGTATAAAAGACTGACACGTGCGGTTCTTTTGGTTTACGAAGGAAGCCGCTATCACTTTCTGTTAAGCGCAACGCAGGCCGCGTTTATCTTGTATGCCACTCTGGAACGCGCTACGACGCGTGTATAAAAGCCGGCGCAGTGCGCCACTGGTCAGTCTTTTTCCGTCGGCCGACGACTGTTCACGCCGCTGTTGCTGTGAGTTGTGTTTGGCCTTGTTTTGCTGGGCACAAGTTCACCCAATAAACAGTTCGCCTGACACCGCCCTGACTCCTGCGTGCTTCCTCTCAAGTGCTGCGTGTATCACAACCTCGTGACAATATATAAAGAGGCGTTACAAATTTGGCACTGGGGCCGACAGCTTAGAGACCCGAAGAGCCGAGCTCTCCTCTCTAACACATACGTCTGCTGCTAACGCATAGTTCAACTGCTCGCGACGCGCTGCAGGGCTTCTTTTATATGCACCGGGTGGATTCTTTCAGTAACCAGATGGTCCAACCAGACGCGTATAGTGAGGAGATGGAATGGGAGGGAAAATCCTTTATCGATGACGAATAAATTTTGTGATTTTGTGTATATTAGGTCATTGTTATCAAACATGCGGTTATATTTCTAGCACTACATGTAGTTTAAGAAGCATGAATATTTCGTCATGCCAATTCGGAAGGATAACTTTGACTAAACAGAGATATCTAAAAAGTACATAAGCATGTTACAATATTTTGAAAAGAGAATAGGCAAGCAAAAAAAAAGATGGGGCAATGTGAGTATCTTTGAACCGATGGTTACAACATGGCCAAGATCTACGCATGAGTCGACACTTTACCATGGTCAACAGGAAACTGAGGATCGACTGGTAGTTGAACATACCATAAGTTATGTTTATCGATAGGTGTAAAATATTGATTTTTTGTTTATTGTATACAGTTCCCATATCACTTTACTGTGATAAGCCGATTGACAGAGCAACTATCTCAATAAACAAAAAAAGAAACGTTGCTCACGCGGAAGTACATCATATGTTCGAGATCTTTAAGAAACAACACCAGAACTGCATATAAAGACTGAAAAATTGCTAGAATACCTGGGAACTAACAACTCACGCAATAACAGGACAGAAGTATGCATAAACACTGGGAGTTTCATAAATTAGGCATTTTTTTGATTGATTGAAATCTGGGGTTTAACGTCCCGAAACCACCATATGATTATGAAAGACACTGTAATGGAGGACTCCGGACATTTCGATCACCTGGGGTTCTTAAACGGCACCCAAATCTGAGCACACAGATCTACAGCGGTCAGTCGGGTATTTTATAAATATGTTTTATCAGGCAGTGTTCTATTTAAAGGTGCAAGGTTATACTGAAAAACAAGCCTATGAAGAATGCAGCGAGATTCCGACAGCCTTATGCTAACACAGCCAAATCTTGAGCAGCTGGTTGTTTTATATGTAATAAATCAAAGTATAAAAGAATGCTGGTAACACATACGTTCACTTCTATCCACCTAGAACATTTTCTGAGCAGTGTGAAGAAACTTCGTATGTGCTTCTCAGTTGTAACACTCAGAGGCGTTTGCACAATTTTTTGAAGGGCATAAAGAGTCACCAAAGAGCAAAAGGATTTTCCCCGTATTAGTAAAGTGCACTTTCACAACCCCGAAAACACCACTATTACCGCGAAATTACGCTTGGTAAAGCTGAAAACGCGCGAAACTAAAATGAGTTCGGACAAGCCACCGTGAAATTCTTGCACCAAACACCATGCCGTTGTAAATTTTGAAAGCTGCTACTTGGTTCTGCGTAGCTTCTAGTCATTGAGACTGAAGCACATTGTCTTCTGTTGGCGCCGTATATAGAGTTTCCTAAAATGAGCTAGAGGGGACTCTTGCGCTGCGATTATACAGCAACCATAAGAATGATGGGTAGCACACAGATTCGCCTACAGTCTTTGTACTTGCGGGTGGCGAATCGTACTTGCGGCTTGTTTTATTGCTGGTTTCGGTTTTGTTTTGAAGGAACGAAACTTCGTGACCCGATTCGAAATAGTAAGCCTGAAAGAGATAAGGTCGCAACCGCTGAACATTTGCAGATTTTTGTTTCGTAAGAAAACAGCTCCCAGCCACATGAACACATACGGAGCTAGAAGCAAGCCAGAAGTACGAAGATTATACAAATTCGCGAACTACTCATCATTCCCACGCTCGCTGAAGCACCGTGCGTTGCAGCTCGCATAGGCACCAGTGTCCGAGTTCACTCTAGTGTATATTATGAAATTCTATGGTTGGTGCCATAGACCTATAGCATATCAAGTTTCAGAAAATTTCATGGAGCCAATGCCGTGTAATTACGAAGATTGCATTGAAATTCGTTACGTCCCGCGAGGATATTTCGGCGCGAAATTTAGAATGAAAGTTGAACCTTGATTTGCTCCTCTAATCATGCACTTATGAGAGTAAAACTTATGTAAATAAATTTTCAAAAGTGCAGTTAATTTATCTAAACCAAGTTATTGCTTCTCTGTAGTGTTCCTTTATATACTGCTTGATTTAAATAAGTTTAACGCCCTACTGAAAACATAGTTCTTCACCGTGAACATCGAGCCCTAATGTCACATTTAGTTCTTCCCCAATTCAAGTGGCTAAGGTACTCGGCTGGCGACCCACAGGCCACGGGATCGAATCCCGGCTGCGGCTGCTGCATTTCCGATGGAGGCCGGAATGTTGTATGCCCGTGTGCTCAGATTTGAGTGCGCGTAAAGAACCCTACATGGTCGAAATTTCTGGAGCCTTCCACTACGGCGCCTCTCATAATCATATGATGGTTTTGGGACGTAAAGCCCACATATCAATCAATCAATCGATCAATCAATCAAACAAACAATCAAATCAAATCAGTTCATTCTATACACGCGGTAAGCAAATTACACGGTTCATGCCACACCCTTGCATCCACTCTTGTTAGGGCGTGTTAGAAAACACCAGGTGATCGCTATTTCTAGAGCCCTCCCCTGCGGCGTGCCTGATAATCATATCATAGTTATGGCATTTAGAACCTCACGAATCATTTACCTCCAAATGAACGAGAGCTGTTAAGTTGATTAATGAATTCTGCTATGATTTCCCTGTAATGTGCGGATGAAGGGTAAATGACGAAGCGAGCATCACGCTGAATGTACGGCAGAAAAATAAGGAACAAAAAAATTTCTATGCCTCAACAACAAAAAAATGAACTACTGTCGTGGTACAATTTTTGGGCTGTTGCAATTATTTTTTACCTCGTCGTAAAAATCGAAGCGAAATTGAAACGTACCATTCTAGGTTGAAAAAAAAATAATACTTCCCGAAAGAGTTCTGGAAGTGTATGAAACAAACTAGAAAAGACGATAAAGTATTCCTGCTCTGACCATGGAGGGTGATACTTTGTGCACCGATGAAGAAAAAGCTGAAGCTTTTAACAATTATTACCAATCAGTTTTTACTCAAAGCACACCTGGCGATGTGGGGGCGCTTCCAGTCACGTGGCCTTCCATGAAAGACGTGGAGGTTGACATTTCTGGTGTTGATTGCTTGTTACGGCAGATAGATACAACTAAAGCAGTTGGACCAGATGGTTTATCAAGATTTGTTCTTAAAAACTGTCACAGCGTCATTGCAAAGTATTTGTGCGTTATATATAAAATTACACTAAATACTGGAGTTGTCCCACATGACTGGAAAGTAGCAAACGTTATCCCGGTTCATAGATAAGGTAATAAAAAGATTGTCGAGAACTACAGGCCCATCTCTCTAACAGCAATTTGCTGTAAGTTATTTGAGCACATCATATACAGTGAAACAGTGAAACACCTAGAGTCAATCAACTTTCTCACTCCATCTCAGCATGCTTTCAGAAATAGACGCTCATGCGTAACTCAACAAGTCGAATTTCAGCATTACATCGCACAATCTATAGATAGTGGCGCTCAAGCAGATGCAGTGTTCCTTGACTTCCGGAAAGCCTTCGATACCGTCCCACACAATCTGTTAGAATTTGCAATGCTCTCTGCAAACATAAACCTTAAAGTTATCAATTGGGTAAAGAACTATCTAAACGATCGACAGCAGAACGTAGTGCTCAACGGATCAAAATCATCTGCGGTAACCGCTACGTCCGGTGTACCACAGGGGAGCGTATTAGGACCTTTGCTTTTCCTTATTTATATTAATAGCATAGTCGATGGTATTACCTCTCCCAATAAGTTATTCACAGATGATTGTGTAGTTTTTAGAGTGATTAAATCGCACAAGACTGCTGAAATTCTGCAGCATGATCTGTACCGAATATCAACGTGGTGCCAAAAATGAAAAATGAGTCTAAACGTCCATAAATGTTGCTGTGTATCATTCACCAACCGGATTAGTAAACTAGTAGAAAAAATTCAATAATTAGCAATGACTCCTATTATAAGTATCTGGGCGTCTATTTTTCCGACAATTTCAAGTAGAATAAACACATTGACATAACTGTGACCAAGGCAGGCCGGATGCTATACTTCATACGCAGCCATTTAAGGCAAGCTTCACAGACCATGAAACAAACCCTTTATCTCATGTAAGACCTATCCTAGATTATGCTTGCATAATCTTGGATCCCCATCAGTAATACTTGATTGACGCATCGGAAAAAGTTCAAAACCAAGCAGCCAGATTTGTTAGCAACAACTATAATTCCTTTGCAAACATCACAGAAATGAAACAAGCATTGAAATGAGAGACACTGACGGTAAGGAGACAGAAACTGAGGCTTAAATTCGTTCATTGTATATATTATAGTGGAAATGCCATTAACCCTCTTGATTATCTGTTCACACCAACGTACGTCTTTAATCGTCAAGACCATTCACGAAAAATATTAGAATACCGCTACAAAACCCACTCTTTCGGTAGTTTTTTCGTAAAAACAATACAGGAATGGAACCGTCTACCGGATGATCTCGTCAATGAAACTGATAATGAATCCCTTTTTTCTTCCTTGTAACAACTCCTACAATATCACTGCCACTAAGAATGATTTGCTGTCTCGAAGCGTTTGGGTGTTTACAAATGCATGACTGTGACGTTGTTTTCGCTCATCAATATTCGAGTGTTTTTTTTCTTCTCTTAAAATATTTTGAGTGCTGTATTATTTGTTGAATCAATTGTTTCGATTGAAAACTATGTAGTCAAATTATTATGTGCACCTCCCCTACCCTAATGCCTCACGGCGATGTTGGTGAAATGTAAATAAATAAATAAATAAATAACTACTTTTTTTCTGCTTGGCTGGTGGTTTTTGGCAAAAAACTGAATCTGTTGGCCAATTTGGGAATTATCTAAAAAACTTTTATCGAGATAAAAAAAACATCTTATGTTTTAAACGCGTACGCAGAAAATACAGCACATCAAAACCATCGCATATTCGTACTTATTATTCCATTACTGCATAGACAATAAAAAATCGAGCAATGTTTTTTTAAGGTAATGGCCATCATCAACACGTATTATCAACTGGCGGATTGCAAGCGAATGCTCGGCCAAAAAGAGCCGACGTGTTGGTCGCGAAGCGCAGGAAGCCGATGTAATCCTCGCCGCAGAAGGTGCGGCCAAAGCGCACGAAAAAGAACTGGTCAAAGACGAGCTTATCCACGTAATTGTGGTTGCGTTTCATGGCCATGAACGCCACTTCCAAAGCCCACTTCATGACAGCGTAAACCTTCCATTCCTTGGGATCAAAAGTAATATTTAGTGCTTTTTTCGCATACGACGCGAGGCACCTTCCGTAATCTTCCACCTCCTGGTCCTCAGCGTCTCGCGATGATGGTTGCAGGGCGGCTTCAATTAGCATGTTTGCGATCATTACGCCCATCGTGGCGTAGTTTATACTTGGCTCCGGGGCCAACGGGTACATGAAGTCTGGCCGCACGTGGATGGCGTCGAAGTTCCCGTGTGTCAGAGGCAAGGACGCCAGCCCCCGGCTGATGTTGATCTGGTTCCCCGTGAGTCTCGTGTTCAGGACGAGGTTGCTGAGGAAGTCCAGGCCATAGGCTTCCTTCAGCGAAGGTGCATCTTCATCGCTAGGTTCGAGTGCATCTGCAAACGAAAAAGTGGTGAATATGGTGTACGCTTGAAATACCCCTCTTATTACGCGCCGCCCTCGTGATTACATCATAGGTCAGTAATAAAACTGTAGTAAGAGCTGTAAAATGATGAAACGCTCTGGGCACACATGACAACCAGCTATATCATCTAGCAGTTATAGCTATCGTCAGCCAGTTTCTGGTGTGGAAACATCAAGCAGATGATAGGGCCTCTCGATAGATCAAAGTTGCCATGACGAAAAAAATAAAGCTCGTCAAAAGCATTAAAAACGAATTAAAAAGCTGCATAAACTTCAGCCAAGGGTGGAAAAAGCTGCCAAAAGTAGCCACGCGTGTTAAAAAACAAACTCACCATTTTCTTCATTAAATGCGAATCATTTCTTCGCGTACTACAAGCACTTTGAGTGGTGTCTGTCTGTCACCTACCTACCTACCTACCTACCTACCTACCTACCTACCTACCTACCTACCTACCTACCTACCTACCCTACCTACCTACCTACCTACCTACCTACCTACCTACCTACCTACCTACCTACCTACCTACCTACCTACCTACCTACCCTACCTACCTACCTACCCTACCTACCTACATACCTACCTACCTACCTGTACCTACCTATCTATCTATCTATCTATCTATCTATCTATCTATCTATCTATCTATCTATCTATCTATCTATCTATCTATCTATCTATCTATCTATCTATCTATCTATCTATCTATCTATCTATCTATCTATCTATCTATCTCTGGGTGCTCTAATGATCACTCCCTTAACTTGGGGTCAGGCAAAATTAGTATGGGAGTGTAAGATGGTTTGACGAATATGACTTGCTGGTTGCAGCGGGCATAAAATTGGCTGTCTATCTGCGTGCTTCGCTGGCAGAGCTTGTTGAAACACGATATTCTTCTGTCTGGAGAGAGAGAAAGGAACGTGTATTTGTCGTTCCGCGCTAGAAAATCTGCGAGTAGGCGCTGCGTAAAATATGGGCGAAATCTAGCAGTAATTTGAAGAAACTAAATTTTTTATAGAACGCAACGTTACTGGTAGGTGAGAGCACCATGTAGTTCTAATGAAGCGTAGGAAACACAGTTTTTCTTTTCGGTCATAGCATCACATTGCCAGCGCCGCGTAATATGCACTGCAGTGTTTATAATTACGTATCTATGCAATTTTGAAATAAAGTAGCACAATACCGAATGACCATGTACTGCTCTCGGTCCAAAACATGAATAATATTTGTTTTTTGATTGACAATGTTGGCATGTATGAGAGCAGATACCGTATGAAGATGACTGGTCACTTGAGAAAGGGTTAAACTTTCACCGGGCTATAGAATTCGGTGAAAGATAAAAATGCTACGTCGACGTGTCCTAAGGTGAAGTGACAGGGCGGCTTTATGCTCTCCCATAGTAGAGTACCTAGTACTCGATATCGTTAACCACTTTTGTAAACACACAAGAAAACATTTGTAGCCTTGACCTCGTCTGCTTGTTTGGGACGGCTTTTCGCTCCTCCATGGTAGAGTACCAAGTACTCAAAATCGTTAGCAACTTTTTCAAAGCACACAACTATCGCCTTTAAATCTGGTCATGCCGTGGGTTATGTCACAAGCTAGTCCCGTACGTCGTCAAACCCTCTCCGCCGCAGGTGTGGCACTTACTCGCAGGCGTGTATGTGCCATGGCTATGCGGAAACAGGTACCCCAGCTGATTGATTGTTTATTAGTACTATGAGGAAGAGCTTTATTCGAGGCGAGCTCGAGCTGGCACACACTGATGATGATATCTACAGATGAGGAAATTATACAAATGATGATGACACGTCCAATTGATAAAGAAGAGTCGGTGACTGCGCTCACACTAATTCCCCGTCACACTGGAAGCGGCCTCCTGGCCGCGCGAGAGACAATTATTAGGAATTGCGTCGGGTGTACAGTTTCAGCCGAGAAACGTGCACAATTTCTGTCCCACGGCAACGGTGGTCGGAGGGAGCGTTAAGTGGTGAGATACGGTAATTAACGGGGGACGTTTGTTCAATCACCGTATAAGGCCCTATAAAACGACTGAGGAATTTTTCACATAAGCCGGGCACACGCACGGGAGTCCACGGAAGAACTTCGTCTCCTGGGGAAAAGGTGACAGCACGGTGAGTTGAGTCGTAGCGAGACTTGCGAGCTTCCTGAGAGATGCCGGTGTTGATTCGGGCCAGATGACGGCAATGCTCGAGGCGGGGCAAAAATTGTGTGGATAAAGGGCTTGCTGAGGTAGCAGGAGCCGAAAGGAAGGAGACGTCCAGAGTTACACTTGGAGAGCGGCCATGGACCAGAAAATAGGAGAGAAAGCCGGTGGTGCGTTGCGTAGCTGTATTGTAGGCGAACGTTACGAATGGCAAAATGGCGTCCCAGTTCATGTGGTCAGGGTTAACGTACACGGCAATCATGTCCGAGAGGGTACGATGAAAGCGTTCCGTCAAGCCATTTGTTTGAGGATGATAAGTAGAAGTTGTTTTGTGGATGGTGTTGGCGGCACGTAGAACCTCAGCAACAATAGAGGAAAGAAAGACCTTGCTGCGGTCACTGAGCAGAACACGTGGAGCTCCATGGCGTAAAATTATGCTACGCAGAAAAAAAATCAGCTACTTCAGTAGCTGTACCAGCGTGCAGTGAGGCGGTTTCCGCGTAACGAGTGAGGTGGTCAACAGCCGTTACAATTCAACAATTTCCATTGGAGGTAATGGGAAGGGGGCCGTACAAGTCTATCCCGACGACTTCAAATGGCAAAGCGGGACAAGGAAGAGGTTGAAGAAAGCCAGAAGGAGCAGTAGTGGGTCGTTTCCGCCGTTGACATAAGGCACACGAAGAAACATATTTGGCAATCGCGGATGAGAGGCCAGGCCAGGTGAACCGACTGCGTATTTTGTCGTACGTTTTGTGATAGCCGAGATGCCCAGCAGCAGGATCATCGTGGAATGTCTCAAGAACCTGACGTTGTAGACAACGTGGTATAACGGGGACCCATTTGTTTTCTTCAACGTGGTAAATATAGCGATGTAAAACACCATCGTGAAGCTTGAATGTTTTCAGTTGTCGGCAAAGTCGGGCGTTCGGAGGAGTGGATGTACCTTATAAGCGTGCTATCATGGAGCGGCAGTAAGGGTCAACGCGTTGATGCGACACAAGGGTAGAAGGGCGGCCGGATCTTAGCCAACTGAGACCTGCGATGGGTAATGCTACGGCGGAAATTGGTGATGGTGGGCTATTACGGTTGGGTAGAGGGCTGCGAGAGAGAGCATCAGCATCTTGGTGCTTCTTACCAGATTTGTAGACGACATCAAAGTTGAAATGAAGAATATGTAGCAAAACCCGAGACTCCACTGCGTCACCGGCAGAAAATATTCATTTTTAGACAAGTACTTTAGCGGAAAACGAGCTCTCCCTTACAGTGCAATTGATCAGCGGTAATGTGGTTGCGCAGTATCGTCCTGTTCAGCTCCAAACCTGTGCTGACATTCCACAGATCCAATGCCTGTCCGCGAACGTGCTTCCAGATGAAAATGACGGTATCCGCCTCCCTGTCTTGGCTTTCCTCATCCTCAGCGACCGCATCCTGCAGCTCTCGGTCGAAGTGGAACTGCGCGACCTGCACGCACCTGCATTTGGGTGCAATAGGAAAAGCACATCTTCGGCGAGATACACACAAATCGAGTTCTGTCATGTGTTTGCAGCGTTATGCCATGGTTGAGTCGTAGGAACACATTTTTCAAAATTGGGTACCATTCCCATAGTGTCCAGATGGTGTCAAGCCAACAAGCCAATAATCAACACAAATGAAGTGCGAAAGTACCACCAATTTATTGATTTTTCTTTTCAATTTCAATATTATTTGGAACATTTAAATAAAAAACCGTCACTCATATACGAAACAGCATTGAAAAGCCATTAATGATCTTCCACAGGGATAGTACGCGCAACTACGAGCGATAGCACCAAACTTTTTTTTACATTCTCTTTAACATAATATCAATGTGGCTAAATGCACGTTTTCAATTGCCTAATTAATGTTACTTGTTGATTTCCCCAACAAATACGTGCTTGACTTCACCACTCAACCACTAAAACTGATCGGAAGTTCACTATTTGTGAACTATAAACGCGTTATTGAAAAACGCAATGATCACTAATATAAATGTATTCACTAGAAAAAAGTTGCGGGAGCCTACAGCTTCGCATTTAAGAGTTGAACGCGAAAGCGCTGTCCTGTTCCTAGTGCGTGAAATCTTTTCGAACTTGCTATGCACACTACATGGCCCCAAGAGGATAGGCAGAGGAACGTGTGTGCCTTTTGAAGCGGGTGATCTGCTTAAACCATGAAGTCATTATAATAATCACATGTTCTGACGCGTGTTCGTAAAGCACGCTTGTACGCACCACACATCATTACTCAAATATTTCACGTTGTATTGTGATACATGTACAAAGGACGCATGTGATTGTAAAGCATCAAAGTTACTTTGACTTCATTTTCAAGCAGATTAAGTTATTTTCACTGTACTCAAAAGCGGACGCGTGGCTGTGTGGCAGAGTATCAGCTTGCCTCGCAAACGACCCGCCTTTTATCCGTCATTCGGACCCAGAATTTTTGTTATTTGTATTTTATTTGGATCTTCCTCCGCTTTTCCGTCACGCACAATATGATTTTCGCTGACAACCAACGACGCAACGCCAGACCTTCTACGAAACGAGCTCTTTATTTCCATTAAGTTAAAATGCAACTAACCTCACAGAAAACGACAAGCAACTGGAAAATTTTGCAAGCAACTACGAGAAGAAAGCAGCTAAAAACCGTTTGTCATAAGCAGAACTAAGAACTGTGACCATCACCTAACTAAAACGAAGAGCTTAGGTACAGTGTACACAGTAGCTTTGATGTCGGTGTTGGTGGTGCTCTTGGAGAGGTGGTGACATCGATACAACAGGTGCCTTACGAAAAAAAAAGTGTCTCGTCGTAAGGGTAAAGCAATGAACCAGCTGAGAAAAAGTTGTAATGCTGTACGAAATAATGCGTGCAGCAGATTCTTGTGAATCCGATTTAGTGCAGCCGTAAAAAATTCCGCTGTACTTGAATACGGCCACTCCAGAGAGTGAGTGATTTACACGCTGTCTGTCGTCATAACACTAAGTAAGTGGTCAGAGCACAACATCCGCAGAGGCATAAGAGCAGTATCTGTTGTCTGTCAAAACAGAGCTCACAACCAAGCCCTTTTGATCAAAAGTTCGCAGTCACTTTTCAAGCGACGCCACCCTCTCGTCCCTCTCTATACCGGTACCCCATCAAGCTCTTTCTCCTGACAAAAGACGGGCGGGGCACTTCCTCTCTGGTTGGGGAGCCATTCGCTCTTGGTCTCGCGCTTCGTGCGACGGATTACGGCTGGCTCCTTTGATCTCTGCTTCAGCCGCATTCATCCGCCACATTCACGCGCCTTCACATGAGCATAAAACACATTATCCGAGGAAGGACACTATTAATTCGACTTTATACTGAACATTATCGCGACGACAAAACTCACCGACAGTGTATATATAGTTACTATCGCTGTGAAGGTTCTTTTCGCGAACGTGTGCGAAAGCAATTGTGCACGAAGTGAAAACGGTCATCTGCGCCCGCTGCCAATTCCCTCTCTCAGCTTTATTCTTCAGACTAACCTATAAAGGTGGGCACGTGAGCACCATGTATTTATGTGTTAGCGCAACAGCTCACACCATATTGCCGCAAACCATGCATTGGGTTTGTTTATTTGTGTTTTGCTTTTTAGGCCTCGCTGCGCCGGCCTGTGCTATCACTGTTGGGTGTGTGTCAAGCACGTATTCTGTTCTTTGTGCGCGGCATGCATTATCTCTTGTGATAGGGACAGCGTTTCGAACAAACGTGAATCATGTAGCATAATCTCAGTTCTTCTAAAGTGTTCTCGATACAATTCGACTATTCGAGAGACCCTCGTGCCGAGGGATATAAATTCCCGCACAGCCGATGCCGCGACATTCGATCGCCGACGCTCACTAGCGTGCACGTCGTTTTGCCAACCGCTGTTTTGCCGCCTGTGTATTCTTTCAGTTGTTAGGGGAGCACAAGTTCGCTCAAATAAACTTGTTCTCCTTATAGACAACTGCGTCGTCCTTTGCTGCGTGACATCTGGTGGAGGTTCTGGGTACATGAACCCTAAGCCATTGCCAAGCCGACAAGCAAGCCCAACTCGTGTCAGCCGCCGACAGCAAGGCCTTCAGCCAGAGTTTGGACTGCTCCCGGATAAAAAGAAGAAAGAAGACGTAAAAACCACGATGATCAACGCAGGCACCATGACCAGCGCTACCAACTCTCCCGTCGTTCTGCAACAACCTCGTGATCCCCCATCATTCCGAGAATCTCCTGGTGAAGACCCGGAAGAGTGGCTGGAGAAGCTGGAGCGCATCCGCATCTTTAACAGGTAGGATGACGAAGAAATGTTTTGTCATGTCTTCTTCTATTTGGAGGATGCAGCTCGAACGTGGTTAGAGAACCACGAAGGCTCCCTAACCGACTGGACTGTCTTTGAGAGCGAATTCCTCAAAACATTCGCTACGGTTGTGCGGAAAAAACAAGCCGCCCTTTTGTTGGAGACGCGAATGCAACACCCTAACGAAGGTGTTGTACTGTTCGCTGAGGAGATGAAGATGCTGTTCCGGAGAGCTGACCCCGAAATGGCAGAAGAGAAGAAGGTGCGCTTTTTGATGCGAGGAGTTAAACAAGAGCTCTTCGCTGGACTGATCCACAACCCCCCTAAGACCGTCGCTGAGTTCGTCACCGAGGCTTCGATGGTTGAAAGGACCTTGGATATGCGTTCGCGGCAATACGATAGACCACTCAACACCCTTTTGGTGAACCCGGTAAATGCCCCTTGATTGGCGACGGAAGACTTGCGGGAGACCATCCGCGCCGTCGTTCGCGAGGAACTGAGGAAGTTGTTCCCAGCAACGCCGCAGCCCCAACTCGCCTCCCTCACTGACGTCGTCCGCGAGGAGGTTCAGCAAGCACTGGGGAATTCTACGCCGTCGGAAGCATCTTACGAAGCACAAGCAATGACCTACTCCGCTGCTGTTTGTCGACCCCGACCCGTCCCGACCCGCCATCAAGAGGCCCCGCCGTACCGCCGCCCAATGTCGCCCGCCCGACCTCCTGTAACCCGAAACCAGGCGCCCAGGAAGACCGAGGTGTGGTGAACGCCAGATAATCGTCCGCTGTGCTACCACTGCGGAGAGGCCGACCACGTCTACCACCGCTGCCCGTACAAGAGGCTGGGTTTGCGTGGGTTCTCCGTCGACACACCGCGCCTGCGAGCCGGCCAGTGCCCATTTGAGATCGAAAAATACCTGTCGAACAGCAGCCGTGGACCGTCCCGTTTCAACCGTTCACCGTCGCCCTACCCGTACCAATCCCCCAACCATTGCAGCAATGCTGACTTCGACCGTGGAAAGTCCCCCAGCCCACGAGGGGGAAACTAAAAGCAGCAACTTCTGGAGGTGAAGTTGCACAACGGCGAAAAAATGAAAACTCTCCAACGACGCAAGACCGTGATTCAGGACATGCCCACATTCCGACGACCTGGCGACACCCTGACGAGACTCCCGAAAACGACGACAGCTACGCTGCGTGACGCGTACCCGAAATGACGAAGCCTGCCGCTGAGAAGACGACGAAGACGACGCATAGTGCCCGACCATCAGCACGCGCAAGCCTCGATACGACGCCCCGACGCACCCGAAATTCGAGGAAAGCGGCATCCGACGTCCAGTTGTCCATCGACGGCCTTGACGTAGTCGCCCTCATCGACACGGGAGCCGACTACTCGGTCATGAGCGGGTCATTCGCGTCCAAGCTAAAGAAAGTTACAACCAGATGGGACGGTCCGCACATGCGCACAGCAGGAGGCCACCTCGTGACCCCAAGTGGAATGTGCACATCGCGCGTCACAATAGACGGCACTACGTACCCTACGGAGTTCGTCATTTTGCCTAACTGATCCCGCGACGTAATTCCCGGAATGTACTTTTTGACGGACAATGGCGCAATAACTGATCTGCAGACCAGGTCGATAACGTTTTCTTCCGATCACTCCACGACGCCGCAGCCGAACCTCGGACACCGTGCTGCTGTAAGGATCGCCGACGATCACGTCACCCTGCCACCCCGCGCAAGCTTGATGATCACCGTCTATTGTGAAGGTGCTGCTCCTGACGTCGACGCTATCGTGGAGACTGACCAAAGGTTGCTTCTAGACTGCGGTGTGTCTGTCGCAAGAGGCATTGCGCGGTTTAAGCAACGCAGATTCCACGTTTTGGTCACCAATTTCACCGAGGAGTACCAGCATCTAAACAAGGGCACTGCAATTGCGTTCCTCGAAGAAACGCAAGAAGTGAGTCAAGTGATCGCGGTCGCCACCTTTGAACGCGCACGCGCAGATGCTTCCAGGCTGCCACATCCTTTCGACGTGAACCCGGCGCTGTCGCAAAAAAATCGGGACGGATTACTGGAGTTGCTCCATCGCTACAGCGAGTGTTTTAGATGCGGAGCATCTAATACTCGAGGCTTGTAGTGCGGCGCCGTCCGCAAGCTTCCTCCTCCTTCTTCCACCATCTGTGCATCCCTTCCTCCTCTACACACCGCGCGCACTTCACTCCTCCACCATCTGTGCACCCTTCCTCCTCTACACACCGCGTGCGCTTCTCCTCTTCACGAACATTCGCTAGCTGTATAATGTAGCGCGCATGCGCCGTCACGCTTCGAGAACATCGGCAGCTGACGCGCGCGCATGCGCCGTCGCGCTTCGAGAACATCGGCAGCTGACGCGCGCGCATGCGCCGTTGCGCTTCTCCCCCTTCTCGAACATTCGACAGCTGACAGTGCATGCGCCGTCGCGCTGTATATATACTCAAGGTCGGCGCTCGCTCGCTCAGTTGCCGCTCGTCGGTTGGTTTGTACGGCGCGTCGACGTCCAAGGTCGCGGTGAAATGAATTCCAACGAATCCACAAACACAATGATCGACGTCCCTTCGACCAGCGCCGCCCTTTCGCATACGTGTGTACGTGTTCACTCATTTAACACCCCCTCCTACAACCACGTTAACCAATTTAGCCATCGACCCAAGTAAGTCGCAATTTAACACCCCCTTTCACAACCACGTTAACCAATTTAGCCATCGACCCAAGTAAGTCGCACTTTAACACCCCGTTAACCAATTATATGCTCCGCATCCTCCTCAGTGTTCCCCCGAGGGAAGCTGCGGGCAATTTTTTTCCTCGAACTCGAAGTTACGTCAGACACCTTTGGCGAAGCACCGGATAATAACCGAAGATAGAGCCCGACCTACCAGACAGTCACCGTACCGCGTTTCTTCACAAGAGCGCGAAGCCATCCGGACTCAAGTAGATAGCATGCTCAGCGACGACATAATACAGCCATCGAAAAGTCCGTGGGCTGCGCCGGTTGTACTCGTGAAGAAAAAAGATGGCACTCTAAGATTCTGCGTTGACTACCGGAGACTAAACAAAATCACCAAAAAGGACGTGTACCCCCTGCCGCGAATCGACGACGCCCTCTACCACCTCTGCCACGCCAAGTACTTCTCATCCATGGATCTGAAGACCGGCTACTGGCAAATTGAAGTCGACGAGAGAGACCGAGAGAAGACTGCATTTATAACTCTGGGCGGTCTATACGAGTTCAAGGTGATGCCGTTTGGGCTGTGCACGGCGCCCGCAACGTTTCAGAGAGTCATGGACACTGTGCTAGCACGCCTGAAGCGGCACACTTGCCTCGTATACCTCGACGACGTTGTCGTATTTGCCCGGACTTTCGACGAACACCTCACAAGGTTGGAATCTGTACTCGAGGCCATTCGTACGTCGGGGTTAAAGCTGAAGCCTGAGAAGTGCCGTTTCGCGTACGAGGAACTCGAGTTCTTGGGTCACATCGTGAACGCTGCGGGAGTCCTACCTGACCCGGCAAAAACATCAGCCATTGCGAACTTCCCAAGGCCGAAAGATAAGAAGGGTGTGCGAAGGTTTAACGGACTGTGCGCATACTACCGGCGCTTCGTCGCAAACTTGGCACGCATTGCAGAGCCACTCACGCGCCTGACGAAAGAAAGCACCCCTTTCAGCTGGGAAAACGACCAAGAAAAGGCATTCTGCGAGCTCTGCAACAACGCCTGCAAAACCCACTCATGCTCGCTCATTTCGACGAAAACGCCGAAACGGAAATGCACACGGACGCCAGTGATATCGGTTTGGGTGCCATCCTCGCCCAAAAGCAAAGCGGTTGCGAAAAGGTAATTTCCTATGCAAGCCGTGGTCTGTCGAAGGAGGAGAGTAACTACTCTGCCTCCGAGAAAGAGTGCCTGGCTATCATATGGGCAATTTCCAAATTTCGCCCATACGTCTATGGTAGACTGTTTAAGGTTGTGACAGATCATCACGCGCTGTGTTGGCTCGCCAATTTGAAGGACCCCTCTGGCCGTCTTGGGTGGTGGAGCTTGCGCCTGCAAGAGTTCGACGTTACAATAGTCTACAAATCCGGCAGGAAACACTCCGACGCCGACTGCCTGTCCCGCGCCCCCGTCGACCCACCACCACAGGACTCCGATGAAGACAGCGCGTTCTTCAGAGTCGTGACAGAGAGCGACCTAGCCGCCCAGAAGCGTGCTGACCCTGACCTCCGCGCCATGATCGACTACCTCGAAGGACGCAACGTCGCCGTGCCTAGGGCGTTCAAGCGCAACTCACCAGCGTTCAGCCTCAAAAACTCCATCCTAGTGAAGAAGAATTTCAACCCCGGAACGAAAACGAATTATCTACTTGTCATCCCCGCAGACCTTCGTGACGAAATTTTGGAAGCGTGCCACGACGACCCGTCTTCCGGACATCTCGGAACAGCTCGCACGATTACAAAAATCAAGGCGAAATACTTCTGGTCCGCCTTACATCCGACGTCACCCACTACGTCCGGAGCTACCGTGACTGCCAGCGACGAAAAACACCACCGACGAGACCCGCCGGACTTCTGCAGCCAATCGCCATCCCAACGAGCCCTTCCAACAGATCGGAATGGACTTTCTGGGCCCGTTCCCTACATCCCGATCCGCGAACAATTGGATTGTCGTAGCGACAGACTACATGACGCGCTACGCAGAGACCACCGCTCCTCCGAGGGGAACTGCGCAAGAAGTTGCAAAGTTCTTTATTAACCAAGTTGTGCTGCGACATGGAGCCCCTGAAGTCCTAATCACGGACCGTGGAACGGCCTTCACTGCGGAGCTCATGCAAGGAATCTTACGCTACAGCAACACGGATCACCGAAGAACGATGGCGTACCACCCCCAAACGAACGAACTAACGGAACGGCTGAATAAGACAATCGCGGATATGCTGTCTATGTACGTCGACCTTGAACATAAGACGTGGGACGAAGTCCTCCCGTACGTCACGTTTGCGTACAACACGGCTATCCAAGAAACCACGCAGATGACACCGTTCAAGCTCGTCTACGGAAGACGGCCGACTACGATGCTCGACGCCATGCTTCCGCACGTAGAAGACGACGACCTCAACGCCGACGTCCAAGGATACCTCCAACGTGCGGAGGAGGCCCGCCAGCTCGCTCGAGTTCATATTGTCACAATGCAGAAACAGCAGCAGTCGAATCCAGGAAACTCACTTTAATTGTATTAGAATACTGGCAAACTGATCGGGAGAGAACCTCGTCTTCTTCACTCGCTGCGCGTGTTCTTCGTTGTCCTCTTCGCGCTGCATATTCAATGTGGCATTTGCCCCCCTCCAGAGAGCAGCGTCCCGATGGTCTTCTACAAAAGACGGCGTAGTAGGTGTATGGTGTAAGTCAGTCCGAAAAGTAGGGCTTCATTCGCACAACATGCACGATTTCTGGTTTTTGCTGGCGAGTTGTCGAGGGGTTGTCAGGAACGACCACGTAATTAACGTCACTCAGGCGTTGTAAAACTGTGTAGGGGCCAAAATACTTCTTCAGCAATTTTTCAGACAGTCCCCGGTGGCGGATAGGACTCCATACCCAAACTTTGTCACCGGCCCGATAGACGACATGTCGGTGTCGCAGATTATAACGTTGGGCGTCATAATTTTGCTGCTGGGTGATTCGGACACACGCAAGCTGCCTCGCTTCTTCTGCTCGTTGGATAAAAGATGCAGCGTCCAAATCGATGTCATTGCAGTCGTGCAGTAACATGGCGTCAAGCATCGTCGTCACTTCACGGCCATGAAGGAGACTGAACGGCGTTCTTCGTGTAGTTTCTTGCTGCGCTGTATTATAGGCGAACGTGATGTACGGTAGAATGTCGTCCCAGTTCTTGTGATCCACGTCAACGTACATACTCAACATGTCGGCAACAGTCTTGTTGAGGCGTTCTGTTAAGCCGTTGGTTTGTGGATGATAGGAAGTGGTTTTCCGATGGGCGGTTCCACTGAGCTCAAGCACTGTCTTCAGGAGCGTGGCCGTGAAAGCGGCACCTCGATCCGTTATTATGATTGTTGGAGCACCGTGCCTCAGGACGATATTTTCTACGAAGAATCGTGCGGTTTCAACGGCGGTGCCACTTGACAAAGCCTTTGTTTCGGCATAGCGCGTAAGATAATCAGTGGCGAGTATTACCCACTTGTTGCCAGCATGGGAAGTCGGATATGGTCCAAGGAGATCCATTCCAATTTGGGCAAAAGGTGCCGTGGGCACTTGAATTGGTTGTAATAGCCCAGCTGGTTTTAACGGTGGCGATTTTCGTCGTTGGCAATCGAGGCACGTGCGCACGTAATGCTTCACAATAGCTGGAAGTCTTGGCCAGTAGTATTTCTGTTGGATTCTGGCCAATGTGCGTGTGTATCCGAGATGACCAGACGTTGGCTCATCGTGGCAAGCACAAAGTATCTCCTCACGAAGTGACGTCGGAACGACAAGTAGGTGGGTACTTCCTCTGAGAGAAAAGTTCTTCTTATAGAGAACACCACTACGTAAGCAGAATGACGGCAGGCTCCTTGCGAATCTTCTAGGGACGGTTGTTGTCCGGCCATTCAAAAATTCAATAAGAGGATGCAACTCACTGTCTTCTTTCTGCTTGCACAAAATCGTAGTGGTGTCAACGACTCCTACAAACGCCATACTGTCATCTTCTGTGTCCTCTTCGCGCTTTATCGGTGACCTTGATAAGCAATCGGCGTCGGCGTGCTGCCGTCCGGACTTATACACGACCGTCATATCAAACTCTTGGAGGCGTAAGCTCCACCGTGCGAGCCGACCAGACGGGTCTTTCAAGTTGGTCAGCCAGCAGAGGGAATGATGGTCGCTGACTACGTGGAAGGAACGGCCATAGAGGTACGGACGAAACTTCATAACCGCCCATACGACAGCAAGACACTCTTTTTCCGTTGTGGAGTAGTTGGACTCGGCGCGGGAAAGCGTCCTACTAGCATATGCGATCACACGCTCGGCTGAGTCTTGCCACTGGACGAGTACAGCGCCTAAACCCACGTTGCTGGCATCTGTATGAACCATGGTAGGAGCATCCTCATCAAAGTGAGCAAGCACAGGCGGAGTCTGCAGGCGTTGTCGGAGATCGTCAAATGCCACCTGTTGATCGTCGCCCCATGTGAACGAAACGTCTTCTCTTGTGAGTCGTGTTAACGGCGAGGCTATGTTGGAGAAATTGGCAATAAACCTTCGGTAGTATGCGCATAGGCCAAGGAAACGCCTGACTGCTTTCTTGTCTTTTGGTACCGGAAATTTTCTGACGGCCGCAATCTTATCGGGATCAGGTCGAACACCTTCATGGCTCACCACATGGCCTAAAAATTTAAGCTCCTTGAAACCAAAATGACACTTCTCGGGTTTCAGTGTCAGGCCGGCAGACCTTATTGCCCTAAATACCGATAGCAGCCTGCTCAGGTGTTCCTCAAATGTTTTTGAAAAAACAATGACGTCGTCCAGATAGACCAGACATGTCTGCCACTTAAGGCCTGACAGAACGGTATCCATCAGTCTCTGAAATGTTGCGGGGGCTGAGCACAATCCGAATGGCAAGACTTTAAATTCATAAAGCCCGTCAGGCGTTACAAAAGCCGTTTTTTCTCTATCTCGCTCGTCGACCTCTATTTGCCAATACCCACTTTTGAGGTCCATTGACGAAAAGTAGCGTGCATACCTCAGCCTGTCGAGTGAATCATCGATGCGCGGTAATGGGTACACGTCTTTCTTTGTCACACGGTTCAGCTTGCGGTAGTCGACACAAAATCGCAAGCTTCCGTCTTTCTTTTTAGCCAGCACTACCGGCGATGCCCAAGGACTTCTTGACGGCTGGATGACGTCATCATCGAGCATTTTCTTCACTTGTTCCTGGATTGCTTCACGCTCTTTCGGTGCTACGCGGTATGGGTTCTGTCGTATTGGCCTTGCCGTCTCCTCCGTTATTATCCGATGCTTCGTCAGTGGCGTTTGACTGACCCTCGAGGTCGATGAAAAACAGTCTCTGAACTGGTGAAGAAGATCTACTAGACGCTGTCTCTGCGCTGGTGACAAATCCGAGCTTACGTCAATAGGTGGTGAGGCTGACGTGGCTTGCGGCTCGTCCTGTTGTACTACACAGCACTCGCGGATTTCGGTGATCTCGTCGAAGTAGGCGACTGTAGTGCCTTGTGTAATGTGTCGTCGCTCGTTGGTAAAATTCGTCAACAGAACCTCTGCTTCACCGCACACAACGTTGACCATACTTCTGGCAATTGCAACACCGCGAGAGAGTAGGAGCGTCAATACTTGTTCAGCGATTCCTTCTTCAGTATTCTGCTCGCTGCACGTGACTGGAACAAGGCGGCACGATAACGGAGGTATGGTCACATCGTCAATGACTCGTAGGGATTTTCGATGTAGCGCCGCGCTTTGATCCGCTGAAAAGGTCAGTACACCGTCCGGAATATTGATGATGGCACCATATTCACGCAAGAAATCCATCCCCAAGATTGCCTGCTTGCAACACTCAGAAAGGATAACAAAAGTTGCGACGAAGGATGCATCCCCTATCTTCATTCTTGCGGTGCACTTTCCGGTAGGTGTGAGTAGCTGCCCTCCAGCTCCTCTAATCTGCGGTCCTGTCCATTCCATTCTAACCTTCCTGAGCGTGTCTGCCAGACTCTCACTCATTATCGAGAAGTCCGCGCCAGTGTCGACCAATGCCATGACGTCATGTCCGTCAATCGTAATTGCAACTTCGGCAGTAACAACCCCATCTTTCGTCGATTCATTGAAAATGTGTCTTCGCTCGGCAGTAATGGGGGATTTTCAGCACTTCGACGGTTCGCAACCTTCCCCCCTAAGGTCGCTGCTTTTAGTTTCCCCGGCGTGGACTAGGAGATCTCCCTCTTTGCATGTCAGTGGTGCTCCGTCTAGAGGATGGAGAAAAACGCCCAGGAGAGGGTGAGCGTGACCGCAACCCAGGAGGAACATCCCGCGGGGTCATGACACTCGTGTCGACGTCAGATGTTCCGTTGAAATGGCGCCGAGGAACCGTAGAAGGAAATCCTTGGTACCCTGCGGCGCGATACGGGCAATACCGAACGATGTGGCCTGCTTCCCCACAGTGAAAGCACAGGGGCCTATGATCAGGGGTACGCCAGATGTCAGTTTTGCGAAGTGGTGGCCTCCTCGGCATCGAAGTTTCTCTGTAGTACCAAGGCGCTGTCGGCGGATGTTGCTGGTGGTACTGATGTGGTGTCGGCACGTTCGCTGGCTGTCGGCGGACTACGTCTGCATAGCTTGCCCTGGGACTGCTCGTGTTCGGCTCAGGAAGCGAGAGCGCTTGCCTGATCTCCTGGCGTACAACTTCCGTCACTGAGGCGATCGCGCAGTCATTCGGTTTGACGACGAGTTTCTTGACCTCTTCTTGTACGATTTCTCGTATTAGTTGGCGCAAAGAACCTTCGTCGGGTGTTGTTGCTGTGGTAGAGGCTGCCACGCTGATCGGTGCACTGTGGGTTGGGCGGTCATACTGGCGATAACGTAGATGCAGTGCGCGTTCGATAGATGTCGCCTCCTTGGAGAATTTATCCACACTTGTAGGCGGGTTTCGTACGAGACCAGCGAACAGCTGCTCCTTAATGCCCCGCATGAGGTGACTAACCTTTTTGGTTTCGGGCATATTAGGATCTGCTCGACGAAATAGCCGCGCCATGTCCTCAACAAACATCGTAACGGATTCATTTGGTTTCTGAATCCGTGATTCGAGGAGACGCTGTGCGATTTCTCGTCTTTCAGTGCTCGCGAACGTGTCGAGAAACTTCTGCCGGAACTCGTCCCAAGACGACCACACGCGATTCGTGAACCACGTTCGGGCTCCGTCTTGAAGCGGAAAATAAACGTAGCCCAATTTCTGTGTGGTGTTCCAACCGTTAACATTCGCTGTGTGCTCGAATTCCTCGAGCCAGTCATGTGCATCCTCATATGCGTTTCCGTGGAAATCAACCGGAAGTCGAGGGTTCAAAACAGTCACCTGTGTCGTGCTGGGGCTGGACATGTTGGGGCCAGTGCTTCCAGGCGCCGTCATGCTTTCTGGCACAGTCACGCTTTCCGGCAATGGACCAAACTCTGGGCTGAGGCCTAACAGGCGCCGGCTGCTGCGGTGAACGGGGGTGTCGATGCGCGGAAGTCTTTCTTGACCAGATGCGGGGCTGTTGTCAGGCGTCCCGAACATGTACCCAGCGCCTCCACCAGTGTCACAATGCAGAAACAGCAGCAGTCGAATCCAGGAAACTCACTTTAATTGTATTAGAATACTGGCAAACTGATCGGGAGAGAACCTCGTCTTCTTCACTCGCTGCGCGTGTTCTTCGTTGTCCTCTTCGCGCTGCATATTCAATGTGGCAATATAACGGACCAGCAACTGGTGGATGCCGGACGCTACAATCTCCGACGCCGAGACGCCGAGACGCCGAGTACCATCCTGGAGATCGTGTGTGGGTTTGGACTCCCATTCGACGACGTGGACTCAGTGAGAAACTTCTACGACGCTATTTCGAACCCTACCGGATTCTACGACGTGTTGGTGAACTAACGTACGAAGTGATCCCCGATGGTGACTCCCGTACATCACTACGACGCACGCGGCCCGAAGTCGTCCATGTGGTTCGCTTAAAACCTTTCTACGGACGATGACGAACTTTTATTTTAATTTGTTTGGACTGTCCCTTATGTTAGCAACGGGTCGATGCACTCTTAGAGGGGGGGTAATGCCACGAACCATGCATTGGGTTTGTTTATTTGTGTTTTGCTTTTTCGGCCTGGCTGCGCCGGCCTGTGCTATCACTGTTGGCTGTGTGTCAAGCACGTATTTTGTTCTTTGTGCGCGGCATGCATTATCTCTTGTGAAAGGGACAGCGTTTCGAACAAACGTGAATCATGTAGCATAATCTTAGTTCTTCTAAAGTGTTCGCGATACAACTCGACTATTCGAGAAACCCTCGCGCCGAGCGATAAATTCCCGCACAGCCGATGCCACGACATTCGATCGCCGACGCTCACTAGCGTGCACGTCGTTTTGCCGACCGCTGCTTCGCCGCCTGTGCCTTCTTTCAGTTGTTAGGGGAGCACAAGTTCGCTCCAATAAACTTGTTTTCCTTATAGACAACTGTGTCGTCCTTTGCTGCGTGACAATATTTACGTCGTCTCGGCAGCCACACTTGGCTCTGCTTAGCGGTCAGGATGCGGTTGGCGGAGAGTGCATGATCTCGCGGGCTCACTGCCAACGGCTGCGCAAACGTGCCACTACGGAAGAAGCATTGTCGCTGCTTTTGATTTTGTACGATCAGGGGCGTAAGCCAGTTTTTTTTTTCTGAGGGCGAGGGGCATAGGGAATCTTTTGACTCTGAAGTGAGGGTGGGACTGGCATATGAGTCTGAGTATATTGTTTTTTTTTTCGGATGACTTCCTGGCATGTCACTAAGCGCTGGACAACTGCCAGGACTGCTGTCAACAATACTGACCAGCGACGCAGTGCGGCTGGTCCAGAAGGGCTGCTCGCTTCAGGATACTGTCGCCTTTGTCACCCAGCCTCGCTCCCTTCTATGAAGTGCACCGGCTTCCGCCACGAACTCGGCAGCTACCTCACCCCATTTTACGTGCGCGCCAGCTCCCAACAACAACCGTGTACGGATGTGCTGACGGCTGTACCAGCTGCGACCATACGTGCTGTGCTTGTGCTGATACCGACACAATCTCCGACCCATGGATTACGTACCGCTGCTCTTGTCACGCACGGAGCCCTTCGCCGCGGAGAATTAGTCGGCCAAAAGTGCTCCCGCATTGAGGCCAACAGGACTTCAACACGTGAGTTCAACGAACCGCTAATTTTCTCATGCCTGCGCTACGCGCCCCGGCTAGTGCTTCACGCGCTCAGGCAATCTGAACCTGCCGTTCTGAAGTCAATCAGGGTGGCGACTTCGGCTTGTGGGTATGGTAGCGTGATAATGTGTTGGTTTAGAATAGCGCACCGCAAGCCCTTGTGGTACACTCACTGCCACTGTGCATGCGTCGTAATGCGAACCACCGTTCGCGTTTGCAGCCCGCCTGCAGAAATTCCGAAGCAGCGTGCGGCGATCGCTGCCCGCGAGGCCTGTGAAGTGCTTTGTGTAGTTTTCGCGCATTTGGGTCCGTGGTCGAGGCGACAGTCCCCGGACTTCTCCCTAGGGGGAGCAAGCGCTATTCTAAAGCTCATATGGTGCCCGCAACTAAAGCAACGGCCGCAACGCCCACGAACATTTTTCTAAATCTCCCTATTGTATGATAGCGCAGTTAGCCAAGTTATCGCTATATATGTTGGCTTGAATGTGCCTTCTAATGTCCATGTCGTTTGTCTGTGCTATCATATATTATCATGCGCCATTCTGACCCGCTTGTTTTGCTTCATCAGAGAGTAGTTTTTCCGGCCTATACCCAGCGGCTTGATTGATATGTGTGGTTTAACGTCCCAAAACCACCATATGATTATGAGAGACGCCGTAGTGGAGGGCTCCGGAAATTTCGACCACCTGGGGTTCTTTAACGTGCACCCAAATCTGAGCACACGGGCCTACAACATTTCCACCTCCATCGGAAATGCAACCGCCGCAGCCGGGATTGGAACCCGCGACCTGCGGGTCAGTAGCCGAGTACCTTAGCCACTAGACCACCACGGCGGGGCTATACCCAGCGGCTTTTGCTCTGGGCTGTGCGTTGCGTGCAAGAGCGCTTACTGGGGGCAGACAGACACACTTCATTTTTCGGGGTGAGCTGATCTTTTTAGGCCAACACTCCGCCATCGCCATTTTATTTATATTTTTTTTTCAGTGGACACTTCGCTCCACGGAGAAAGGAATGTTTGCGCACTTAGAATCAACCCGTTGAAGCTATCTTATAATATGTATGCTGCAAGTGCACTTGCACAGTGCTGACTACGCCGAATTGCGTCTGCTAATTGGCGAAGTAGCCCCTATGACTCCGTAAGATAACACGCACAAATGCACGCTTTGGTGATGATGCTGCTGATTATGAATAATTATGAGTCCATTCTAATCAGTAGGCCTTTAGACCAACCCCTTTGCACAGTTCGCAAGTTTGTACGCCTAGTCCCATTCTACGCTTCAACTACGTCATTTTAGATGCTATAATGGTAATCCTCCCACTACAGGGGCGCTGGTGTGTTGAGTAGCGTCAACGTATCTTATTCACTTCTTGACATAATCCACACCTGTTGAATTACACCTAAGACATTGTCAGCTAACGCGAGCAACCAATGATAAAATATAGAGGCCTTGGTGTTTATAGTCATCAACTCTTACTTGTCCTAAGCCCTGTGATGATGATGTAGTTATCCTACAGAATGTTAAATTTTGTTACAAGTAACTACCGCTTCGCTTCTATCAAAATAAAATAAGTAGTTTATCTTTAGAACGTTAGACCTACATTTCATAAGCCTGTGTGGCTTGGGTCTCGCAACTTAATTCCCTATCCATTAAGCTCAGCCTGGTACAAAAAAAAAACAATGCAGCTCGTCTTGCGAGTTGTAACTATGACCTCTTGATTAGTGCTACTGAATTTTAGAGAATATGGTGGGCAGTAGAAAGTACCCGCAAAAAAATGTCTGAATAGAAATCCTTTTCGAAGTATTTTGTGGAATGTGGTGAAAATAAATATTGAATCTTATCTTTAACTCCGCATATCTTAGCTCACAGAAGTGACCAACATCTGAATTTCAAAAAAAAAGTTTTTACAGAACACACACCTACAAATGCTCGTTCTTTTTTTATCGCACGATTTTCCTGTGCAATCTACTTTCTCTGGAGATTGTTTACTGCTGCACTGAAACATTGCATGAAGAGGTAGCAACATTTTTTCTTATCTTTTCTTCTTTTTTTGTTTTGTTTGCGTGTAGATAATTGTTCTGCAAGCATAAGTTACCCAGTGTATCCCCCTCCCCCCCTGCAACAATGATTCAGGTGATGCAAGTACTTTGAATTTAAAAAATGGGTAAATGAATTATGAAACAGTTTTCAGCACTAACATAGACATAGTATGTAAAAAAACCTCCCCAGGCAGGCAATCGTATACTATCTGAAATTTTCACTCACAGACAACGCCAATGTTTCGCCGCTAATCTACGATGGCCTCACCAGAATTCCTGCAATACAAGCTACCTAGTTAAATGTTTTATTACACCTACAATAGATAAAATGGTGTGGACGTTAGTTGCGCGGCTGAGGAAGTCGGCGGTGATCTTTCCAGATTCCGTACGAGCCCGATGTTGAAAAGCGTGTTCCCTATTGCCTTCAAAGAGAGCGATATCGGCAAAACTCAGCTGAAATGCACTCACTATGTCGCCTAAGATGCCTGAAAACTACGCCCCGAGGCCGGTGCGAAATGAATTGGTCGTAGAACGATATTTGCGCCACGTGTCGACGGATCGCCTTTCAGCTGCACGGCTTTTGCTGCACTAGTGCCACTAACCCAAACTACGGGATGTCAAGGACCAGCTGCAAACCCAACATGGCGGCAAAAGCGTCCGTAGTGGCTCGCATCACCGTAATTGCTAATTGCTCGTGCAGTACGACAAAGCACATGGCCTGGACAAGGACGCTATCGTGGAGAGACCCGTTTTAATTACGATCGCTGCGGACACCGGAAGCTGAAAAAAGTGCAGCTGCAGCGAGTCGACATGCCCCCACGTGTCCCGCTTTTCTACAACCAGCTGAAACCACCACCGCTGCCCGCTCGTGTCGTTTCTGCTGATGCATCTCCAAAAACTACGTTTAAAAAAGTGCAGACTGTTCCTTTGCAGTGCTTTCAATACATACCTAAAATGCGCTGTAAAACTTAATGTTTAAAAAAATAGAAAATTGTAATGAATTAAGGTGGTGAAGGCGGCAGTGACATGTACGAGATGCAGAAAGAACGTGAACGTTTTTGACGTGCGTGAACGTGGCTTTCCGGCTACTCTGGCACTTTCGTTTTTGCTTCTCAATTGTGAATGTGCCATAACTGTGGAAGCGAGATGCGAAGCAATGACGTGCGCCACGACCAAATGATAAAGATATATTTGAAACGCAGAAACGAGCTCCCATGAGGAGTTCGGAGTGTAGATCCAAACATCTGTACAGTGTGGCTATTCTTGACTAACGTGAATGCAGCGATGAGTTTGCCTTCTTGAGTGGCGTGTGCTTAAAGCCCCCACTGATCTTGAGTATAGAAATGAACATCATGCATTGCTACGACTTGCTTTTCCGTAGTTTCGCCATTTGTAATCTAGTGGCATGATTTTAGTGTTTAAAAGTTAACGAGCATCCAACGAAGGGGCTTGCCTGTATAAGCCGACAACTGCCGTACCTTCTTTGCACATCCTTGGTTTCAAGTCGTGGTTCTCGTTTGGTCTCCGAGGCGAACCTTATGAAGGGGGCGAACTGAACGAGAAGCAAGTACACTTGCACGGCCTTGAACTTGCTTTTTGCCAGTGCTTTGAGAATACCGAGAATCGCATCAACGTTAGTTGCCCGAAGTTTATGCTGAGACGATGAAGATGGGGCGTATACATCGAGCACGGGCATCCACCTAGAAGTATAGGTTAAATACTCTTCAGTGTGTAACGTACCACATATAGTCTATGCTAGTAACATTTTTATAAGGTAGGAGCAAAGCGGTTTGTTAATGCGGTAGTTGCAGCACGACGTCAATGAAAAGAACATTCGAGGCAGGAAAGTACAGTCGCTTTCTCTTTCCTCCTTACCGCTTTATTAATTATTGTCCAGCAGTATTTAAGACACCCCGAATCATCAGCTTACCCAAATCAATCTGTTCCTGCTAAATTATGTGGCGTGAGCAGTTGTAAGCATAGCAGGGGAGCTCTGTCAACAATCATATTGATTTATTTATTTATACATTCTGTCAATCCCAGAGGGATTAAAACAGGCGGACAATCTAAGGCAGTGATTAAGTACAGTCAATAGAAAGGGAAAAATAATAAGAAAAAATTAACAAAACAACAACAAAAAAAAATAAACACATTTGTCAAAGTACAATCATATTGGCACTTTACTTAAATAACAAGAAAGGTCACATATCCCCATATTATGTTTGCGAGGCTATGAAGTCGCTTTCTACTAGTTTTGTTAAAGTGGCTAAGGATGTGCTACTGGTAATGGAGGGGGACAGGTTATTCCATTCTCTGATCGCAAGCGGGAAGAACGAGAATTTGAAGGCATCTGTGTGAAATCTGTAAGGGGCAAGGGTATGAGAGTATTTGTGGCGGGTAGTTACAGCTGCGGATAGCTTTATGTAGCGGGACTTGTCTATGTTTAGTTGACCATATCATTTCAGCTTTAAGCGTGCCAATATCGCCCTGTTTTTTATGGTTAGTACTTTTTAAGCAGCCCCGTAGGTGAATCTGTTCGGTTAAGTTTGTTAAAGAAGACCCTAAGCGCTTTTCGTTGAACACCTTCGAGCTTGCTGGTTAAATTTTTTGTGTACGGTAACCAGGCAGTGTTTGCGTACTCCAGGATGGGTCCTAAAAGTGTAGTGTAGGCCAGTAAGTTTGTGTGTGGTCGTGCTTGCTGTAATCGCCTTTTTAAAAAAAGTATTTTCAGCGCAGATGATGTGATGTAATGAATATGAGCGTACCACCGTAGGTGAAGTGTCAGAATGGCCCCTAGATACTTATGTGTCGTGGCTTTGGGTAGCTGAATTGATGACGTAATTGAAATTGGATTGATTCTTTTTTCAGTTATAGATAAGAGCGCAGACTTTTTTTCGTTGATGTTCATTTCCCAATCACTGCACCAGGCTGAAACTGCGTCTAGCGCTGTATTTAGGGCGATATGGTCATCGTGTGAGTAGATTTCTTTTTACAGGATGCAGTCATCTGCAAATAATCTGCATCCAACATTAACAGATGAAGGAAGATTGTTCACGAAAATTAAGAGTAATACCGGCGCCAAAACACTGCCTTGCGGTACGCCAGAGGTCACCGGTACGATTGAAGTTTGGACATGGTTTAATTCCGCGTACTGCGACCTCTCTGTTAGGAAGTTAGTAATCCTGTCAACAATTTGGCTCTTGCCTAGAAGAAGTTGGAGTTTCAAGATGAGTTTGCTGTGTGACACCCGATCAAATGCTTCCGAGAAATCTAGCAGAATAAGATCAATTTGTTTTTGGCGATCGGTGCTTAATGAGGCGTCGTGGACCATTTCAATGAGTTGTACTACAGTAGACATGCCCTGGAGGAAGCCGTGTTGAAAAGGGGACAGTAGCTTGTGTTCTATGTGCTTTAAGATTATGTGTTCAAGCAGTTTACCAACCGTACAAGTTAATGAGATGGGCCGATAATTGGAGGGTTCAATGTGGCATAGCCTTGTGCCCTTAATGACACCCATATGTTTCATCGTTTCGCAGGTATCCGAAACTTTCATGCACGTGTTCGAAAGCAAGCATGGTACAAAATCTCTAAGTCGCAACATAGCGGTGCATGAACAGTGCCTTTCGCGCATCAAATGACCAATATCCAGCACCGTTTGCTTGCACTCAGCGTGGCCGAAAATATAAAATTCTACAAGAGCCATCTCGTGCCGGGTACATTATTAGTTTGCCATGTATTACCCCGCCGCGGTGATCTAGTGGCTAAGGTACTCGGCTGCTGACCCGCTGGTCACGGCATCAAATCCCAGCTGTGCTGGCTGCATTTCCGATAGAGGTGGAAATGTTAAGGCCCATGTGCTCCGATTTAAGTAACGTTAAAGAACCTCATGTGGTCGAAATTTCCGGAGCCCTCCACTACGGCGTCTCTCCAAATCATATAGTGGTTTTGGAACGTTAAATCCTACATATCGATCATTAGTTTGACTTGTGGTCCAAAGTGGATCAACCGAAACCAAATGCCACGATATTATCTATTTGAGACATTCACACTTGTGGGCAAACAATCGCAGAGTGCAGTGTTGCCATAAACTAGAATTAGAGCAATAATTTCGCCCCCACACCCGAAATAACTCGGTGTTACTAGGAATAAACGAGCAAAAAAACTCCCAAGCATTTCCCCGAGAGTGAACATGGTTAAGTGCGAATACATGGGCTGATGCTATGAGGGGTATTTATTAATTCGCACTATTATATTTATTAATAACACTATGGTGCCTTTATGGTGTAATGGTTCCTGGAAATCACAATTTGATCACACGGGGGAGTTTACGTTAACTCACTGGCGAATGCCAACGGATTTTAACTTTACTCCCCCTCATGACCCGCTCTCGACGGGAGACTGAGGGAGAAGGCGGGTGCGCGAAAGAGAGGGGTGCGTGCGCACCTGCAGCGAGCGAGGAGAGCGGAGGAGCGAGCGAAGATGGAGGGGGTATAAGGCGCGTTACTGACACCGATATCAGCGTCACGTCGGTGGCTTATTCGGTAGAGCGTCGCGCTGCGGCCCGCCGAGTCCTCTTTCTTTTAAAGATAGAGAGAAGACTGCGGACGCCACCGACGGCGGTGGATGGTTTGGGGTCGCCTATAAAGTGTATTCACACTTAAAAGGCGGTGATTTCTTTCTGGTGTTCACAGATACGGGTCCTTCTCCGGAACTGGGCCCGTACTATATCACGTTGAAACATAGTGGTGCCTTAGTAACATTGATTTACTCTTACCAGGCTGCACGCTAGGCCAGTGCTCAGATCAACGCACTACATCGTCGGATGCCCACTTACGTACAGTGAACGTAGCTAGCGGCGACGGTAGTTACTTTCGTTCTTTAGTGATTTATGCAGCTTCAGCACTAATTATCTCCTCAAAATGTTTACCCTTACCCACTTAGCACAGTCACTTCATTCGTTCTCCGCGTCATGGCAGGTCGTTAACCAGTGATAGCTCAACGTACGGTGGAAGAATTCCAAAACTAATCTACGTAACCGCCTACTTGGCCTGCATTGTCCGGAAAATGATTTGGCACTCCCTGTCCAAGCCGTCCTCGGGCGGCCCTCGAAGACTTAGGGCGCACAGGTGTGTGTTACCGCTCACAACAAAGCTGCGAAGCCATGAGAGCTACTGGATATCGCTACATTGCAACTTCAGGTTAAAAATACCAGATTTCTTCATTTTACGACGTTCCCGATCTAACCGAATATTCTGAGCAGTTTAATCACTTTGTGTAAATAAAGTGTCAACTGTATATTTCATTTGGTATATAGATTGCTATGTAAAATCCTGGCATGACTTTGATGAATAACGATTGCGGATTCTTCGTAATGGCGAAAGCCGTCAGGCGTCATCACCCCTTCTGGCCTCGCGTCCATAAGTGGTATTGATAATGCGGGAAACCTCTTTTTCTACTTGACCCAAATGAGCTAAATGAGTAAATATCCTTCTGTGCAGCTTTATGCAGATGCAAAGTGATTCACTATCACGTGTGTGTTTTGAAAACGCAGGGGAAGGGCAAATCAATGTGTTAAAATAAAGCAGTATGAAAGTCACCGGTGAGTCACAGCAGGTGCTATACGCCTGCTGCACTATGCATGATGTCGTTGCGAATTCGGCTAGCTATGCTTAGATCTTGTTACATGTCACAGACGATACTATTAGAGTGTCAGACGATACTAAAAGTCACACATCACTCAATCCCGCACAGCAGCGCGCGTGGACAGCCAGGGGGACCGCCAGAGAAGGGACCTCAAACACGCGGTGCGGCGGCCCTATGCGGCCTGCTGAGAGGAGGAGAAACTTTAGTGAGAGAAAAAAAAACACGTTTCAAAAGCGGGCACAGCTTCACAAGAAACAGAACGTTTGTGGCTATAATAAATGGTACTATAGTGATGCCAACTCTCTTATTGTGACTATTAACGCTTTTTAGGGGTAAGCTACCGAGACAAAATTCGTCTCGAGCATTTTTTTCCTTCGTGAGGCACCCCATGCAGTCTTGCATGTGTTCAAACGCAAGCATTGTACGAAATCTCTAAGACACAATCGATGACCTCTTTCAAAACTTTGTAGAGATCAGTATACGTGTTTCTCGAATACCGACGTAGAATCCATTACAAAAATTATCATTAAATGGGATATGCAAACTGTGTCCTTTCAGGTGACTACCTTTGGCGACACGTACCCCACCACCCTCTCCCGTTTATCTTCATTCCTGGTACTTGTGGTCGTAAAGTTTCAGATTGCGGCACGCTAATTGGGGTGAGTTCAGGGCATCTGAGATAGGTGGTTTACATATGGCTAGCTCTGCCATAAGAGAGAGTATATGTAATCACAAAAGTGCTACCTGTAAAGCAGATTTGTTGCGAATTATATTACCGTAATATTAGTATGTAGTCATTGACGATTATGTATAGTGTTTCTTGGTCCAAGGGTCATGCAATGGTCAAAGAGTGCCAGTATATCAGCCAAAGGAAGTGAGTAATGAGTGTGGTGACAGGCAGTAAAGGGGCCGAATGTTCCTCGCAATAAAGACGGGTAAAACATATACGTATTAAAATTATGACTGTGACATTAAATATGTACAGTGAAAATGACTAGCGAAAGGCTGGGATGCAATATTGAAAGCTCCCCGAGCCAAAATAAACCTGTTTTGGATTGAATCTTATTGGATGTTTCATCTCGTTCAAAGCCCAACCCGCGTGACCACGCCAAGTATACTGTTGGCATGGCACCATTTCTGGAAGGAGGCTATGAAGGAAGAAACAAGTGGCAATTTACGGGCTTTTGATTGAAGGTCATACAGTAACATCCCCTATAGTTGGTGACGAGCCATTGTTCTTGGCGGACGTCCTTCTCTTGGCGCTCCGCACCGACGTCGTGGGTGGCTGCCGCCGACAGTGTGCTGCGGCCATTCGTTCTTCGTCCTTCGTCCGACGCAACATTGGCACAACTATTATTGCCACAATAGTGCGTTATTTTTATTATTATTGTGCCAAACAAGGAAAAACGAGCGCTCGGATTTCCACCTTAACCTTTAGTTCCCAACCCCATCGTGGCGGCTATCCTCAATGGGTTCTTAAGAACCTGCTTCCCAGGACACAACTCAAGTTCATCTACTGGTCTGTCTGTTTCCTTGATTGATTGATTTTGGGTTTAACGTCCCAAAACCACCATATGAATATTATGAGAGACGCCGTAGTGGAGGGCTCCGGAAAATTTGACCACCTGGGGTTCTTTTATGTGCACCCGAACTTGAGCACACGGGCCTACGACATTTCCGCCTCCATCGGAAATGCAGCAGCCACAGCCGGAATTTGAGCCCGCGACCTGTGGGTCAGCAGCCGAGTACCATAGCCACTAGACCACCGCGGCGGAGCCTGTCTGTTTCCTGCGTTTAGAGTTATGTTCTCGTTCTGGCTAACTTGATGCGTTCTTGATACGAAGGTCACAGGTTTGGTCCCTGTCAGTGGCAAGTTAACTTCTCATGTACTTATCATTCTTTTATTATATATAATCTTAATTATTGAGTTTTAACGTCCCCCAAATCAGCATATGATTACAAGAGACGCCGTAGTGGAGGGCTCCGAAAATTTCTACCACCTAGGGCTCATTAACGTGCACTCAAATCTGAGCACACGGACCTCAAGCGATTTCGCCTCCATCGAAAATGTGGTCGCCACGACTGGCATTCGGGTCAATAGGAAGCCGAGTGACGTGGCCCCTAGACCATCGGTCGTAGCGCCTCAATTTCTTTAAGCATTTGCATTACCCTTATGACTATAACGACCTCTAGACTTTTTCCGATATGACTGCCTGCTCGTTTTCATGAATGTTATCGCCATGTATATCAGATCGTCGTTTTAAGGCTAAGCAGCGCGGGCTCTCGGTCTATGGGGCATTTTACAGCATGCTCTGTTGTATTCATATTTCGGAGCATACGTGAACCTTCTATATCGACGTCATCTGTGCTGATATACTCTCTTACTGACAGGCTTTATTTTTGTTTCAGTTTCTCAGTGATAAACGTCTTTAGGTCAGTGGCAACAGTCCATCATAAGAGCGTTTTGATACTGTAACCTTTTTTGGAAAAGTATAAAGGTGTTAGATAACATGGTAAAATCCTCTTAAGGATGTCGACTGCTTTAATTGCACACTGACTCCATTACAGGTATATTATATTGTCAGGATGTTTCACATTCGTCTTGCTGTTTCTTAACAGTAGCACTTACGTTAATAATTTTCTGAGCTGCATAATAATAGACAGCCTAAAAGGTGGCTTCGTCATAAATAACTATAGTTTACCATCATGTCATTTATTCTAAAATGAATTCATAGCTGAAATACTTAAGCAGTGCGTTAATTTCAAGTATTCATTGTTAGACTCGTCGTTAGCCAGAACTATCGGCTACACATCTTTTCCCACTGAATTCTTCCAGAACATATGACTCATTTGCCTAATCGCACCACATACCTCACTTGTTGATTACTCTGAACAATCATTATACGTGATTCCTCACTTTCATTATGTCGTAGTGATGAGCAGTGAGTGCTTGTGACAGGTAAAGTTGGCAGACAATTGCTTGAGATAATGACGAGCCGCTTACACAATAAAGCGTCCTGGCTGAGTCTGAGCTTGAAAGCTCACCGTGGAATGGGTTTTTAACGCACTGGCTTTCTTTTGTTGCATATTGTGACACTTTTACTGACATTAGCAGTTTTCTGAGCTTCTGTTAACTGCAATGTCACAGGCATGTTTTTTTTCTTTATGGCGTAACCACTTTCTCGCGGAGGTGGAATAAAAAAGGGCTTTGATACAGTGCTGAGCTACGGGCTTAGCAAAAACCTCACTGTCAGAATAAATTCGCAGGTCTAGAAATTCAGTGTTTGTAATAGACAATTGATCACTTCTAGCCTTTCTTACATTTTCTTTTTACGATTGCCAGTGAGCACATCTGTGAATGAAATATTTTCATTTCATTTCATTTATTTCGCCTTTAAAGGCCTGAAGGCATTACGTATGGGGACAAGTAACACGATAGGGTACAGTGTTCAACAGGAAAAAACAAATAAACAAAAATAAGTAAATAAATGAATAAAAGCAAATACGTTTACACAGGAGACAGGAATTGGAAATCACATGAACTAGAACAAGCTAAAAAAGAATACACAATGCTTTACATATGTTAAACAATTGCAGAGCAAAACTAAGTACAATTCTAAAACGATTGGCGATAAACACGAAGTATAGAGAAATATATAGATAGATGACTCTTTCGCAGTGCCAGCCAAACGAATACATAAATTATTTTAGCGAAAAATAAACGTGTTTACTTCTCTCACCTGACATTTTCTTCGTCCAGGTCTAGCGCGTCACTTTCTATTGAATGCAAGGGCGTAACATTCAGTTGCGCTGAGTGGACGAGTGCGCGTACAGCTTCGTCCAAGTGTTTCACGTGGATGTTTAGAGCCCAAATGTCTTGTAGCCCGAGTTTAGTGGAGGCCTCGTCTAGCAACGCACTCGTCAGATCAGAGGCATTGCTGAGAACGAAAGAGAAGCAGCAAGCTTACAAACGGCGCTACATAGTGACGCCAGCGCGTTCAATATCATGTAAGTTAAGGGGGGAGGGGAATGATTTTAAATGAAAAGAAGAGAAAAATGGACCCCGTAACTGTCCCTCAGGGGGAGGACACCTCAGTGGTAGCTCACGAGGAGTGGGGTAAAGGAGGGATTAAAAGGATATGATTAGAAGGTAAAGAGATTAAGAGAGAGGAAAGAAAGAGCGAGGCGCAGGGACAGCGAATGACAGAAGTAAGGAGAAGATAGAAAAGATGGAGACGGTCGCAGGAGTCAGAAGACGGGGCACTACTCGGCAAGAGCTCTTGTCAGCGTCAGGAGATGGCGTAGGGCGAGCCCAGTCGGCCAGTGCTTCGCTGTCGTCGGACAACCGGTCGGCACGAAATCCAGTGAGCGAGTCCGAAATAATCGTTAGGGTTGAACGTCCCAAAACGACCACATGATTGTGAGAGACACTGTGGTGAAGGGCCCCGCAAATTTTTACCAGCTGGGGTACTTTAACGTACACCTAAATATAAGCAGACGAGCTTCAAGCATTTGCGCCTCCATCAATCATGCGGCCAGCGCTGTCGGGATTCGACCCCACGACGTGCGAGTCAGCAGCCGAGTGCCTTAGTCACTAGAATAAAGGGGTTGGTTATCGCGCGTTCTAATGCAAACGGAAAACTACAGTGGAGCCAAACGTTCACAGTGAGAGGCTATACGTTACCAAACCATATATTATTGTCCCTAGTCAGAAACTGGGCACTTTTAGTTGAGCGTACCCAACCGTCCTACGTACGCCGCCCGATGCGCTGTATACGCTGCAAGCGAAGCGCTCAACAACACTTTATTTGATCATATCGACCATACCGAGATGCGTTTCGTTCAAGTCGATGTGTCGCATGCGAAACGAAACAGCTTTTGGGCGATCCAAGAAAAACTTGTGTGTGCAAGTAAAGACAAGGACACGGAAAGACCGGAGAGGGAGAGCCGCATCAGGCGCTGTCTCTGCCTTTATTTGCGCACACCTGTTAACCTTGGAATAGGAGTTAACTCGCCCAGCTTCAAGTTTTGCTTAACCAGATTCCCGGCACTTCTTTGCGTCATCGTATGAAAGCGACCGTACTAACGGCTACTGGCATTCAAGTTAAAACCAATAGTTGGATCCATGGTTTTACGTTCTGTGCCATCCTGCAATCTGACAGATCTTTAATTCGATATCTCGTGAAAGATTATCGCAGCCAGCTGTCACACCTGTCCCGTTTATTAGGGAGGCGATCGCCGGGCTAATTCCAAGAGCCGAAGTATCGGCCCCCCGAACCGCACCACGAAAGCGTGGACAATTTAGAAGTGGTCCTTATTGGTGCGCCAGCGGACGCCGGCTGTGGCCCAAAGAACAAGACAGAGCCGAGAGTTGATAAACAAACAAAATTATATTCTCATTAACGGCAGATCAAAAACAATACACACGTATGCACACTCCACAATAGTTACATACAATACGTCACCAAACAGACAATGTACTACACAGTACAATCAACCACACTTGAAACAACGGACACAGACAACAATACGCACTACAATGCAGTCACATGCATTGAACAACCAAGACACTTAAAGACTAAAGAGATATAAAACCTATTCAGTCCAAAGTCTTTGGAACAAAAGTCTGAATGATACTCTTCCGAGAATCACTCACTCAAAGTCCAGCGTTGCTGTCGTTCCGCAGCTCTCGAAGTTCTCTCCCAGGAAACCTCCCGTCTTCAATTGGCCACTCTTCAAACTTCAACTTCTTCGCCGGAAAACCGTCGACTTCACACACGCAGCTGTTGCCCGCGTCTTCGCTCGATAGCGGTAAACCCACGCTCTTGCCTGTAGCTCGAGCCGTCCCTACGGACCAAAAACTTCGCCGACTACACGGCGGACTCTCTACGCACTCTGGCGCTCACTTCCGTCTCCTCCTGTTCTGTCACTACGGGCAGAACCTTCGCCGACTCCACGGCGGAATTCCTACGCGCTCTGGCGTTAACTTCCGTCACCTCCTGTTCTGTCGTCTCGGCCGCTCGATTAAATACCTTCCGCGCCACCTTCCAGAAATTTCTGGTCATTTCGTCGGCGCGATACGCGGCGAAAGCTGGGAAGAGGGCGAGACAGTTGGAATGCCCTCTCCGGAGAATGATTCACTCGGTCTGACCCCGCCCCGTTCGTTCTGGAAAAATCGCGGGCTTGCTCGGCCGCCGCTGTGTGGTGAGGAGGATCGTCTGCGAAGCCGTGCTTCTGCGGGGAGAGCGCGCGCCCGGGAGCCCTGGATGTTTGCTTTCTTTTTTTTTTCTTTTTACCTCGCGGCGTTTCGGCCGCCCGTTGTCGCAAGGATTTGGCGGCGCGCTCTTGTTTAGCGCTTGTTCTGTGACACTGCCCCCCACTTTAAGAATATTATCTCATAATATTCAAAACCACACAAACGAGCGCGAACAGTCACCACTCATTCTCACAGACTGTAACACGATCCGTCGCTCATGACACTTCACATTCACAATATATCACGAAATACAATCTTACATTGTAGTTCAATTCCACAACACATGAAATATAACCACAGGCACATGAGTACAACACTCCACCACAAATTCCCAACTATACAAATGTACAAAGTTCATTCATTGCAACAATTGTACAATACATCACATCACATCACCGGAACAACCATTTTGATTCGCTCGACACTGGATAACACAATAACAACACAGCCTATTGCATTCACTACTGTCAGACCCTTCCAAAACATTTAAACTCGGCTAAGGTAGTCGGCACCAACGTTCTCGCTTCCCTTGATGTGCTCGACTCGGAACTGATACTCTTGCAGAAGCAAGCTCCACCTCAACACTCTGCTGTTGAGCTGTTTAGCCTGTTTTATGTATTGGAGAGGCTGGTGGTCAGTTTGGACCAAGAAAGGAACTCCGTAGAGATAAATATTAAACTTCTGTATCCCCCACACCAGGGCTAGACATTCTCTTTCGATGGTGCTGTAGGCTGATTCCCGGGGAAGTAGTTTGCGACTGGCGTAGGCTATGGGATGGAGGGTCCCTTCGTGTGACTGCAAGAGCACAGCCCCAAGGCTGGTGTCGGAAGCGTCGGTGCGGAGGATGAATTCCTTGGTTAAGTCTGGGAGGCGGAGCACGGGAGGGTTCGAGATACATTCCTTGAGTTTCGCAAATGCTTTCTCGTGTGTCGTCGTCCATTTTACTAAGTTGCTTTCACCCTTCTTGATCAGTTCTGTGAGAGGGGCGCTGATCTCGGCATAATTTGGAATGAACTCCCGGTAATAGCTGGTCAACCCGAGAAAAGCGCGTACCTGTCGCTTCGTTTTTGGGGCGGGTGCAGCTTGGATTTTGTCAAGAGTCTTTCCCAGTGGAGCAAGCATGTTTTGTCCAATGTGATGACCCAGGAAATCAATCTCATTCATTCCCAACTCACACTTGCTCGGTCTCACGGTCAACCCGGCAGCCTGAATTCGAGCGAAGAGTTGTCTGAGAGTGGATAGGTGTTCCTCCCAGGTCGTGCTTGTTATGAGTACGTCGTCGTAGTAATGTTCAACGCCCGGGATTCCCTCAGTGACTAGTCGCATCAGCCGGGCGAACACGGCGGGTGCCGTTTTGATCCCGAAAGGCATGTAGCAAAACTGGTAGAGACCGGATTTTGTCGAAAACGCAGTTTTAGGTCTCGACTGCTGGGAGAGTGGGATTTGCCAGTAGCCCTTAACGAAATCTAACTTAGAGAAGTATCTTTTGTTTGTGGCACTGGCAAAAACGGCATCTGCCCTAGGCATGGGCTCTGCATCTGCTATCATGAGGTTGTTCAGGCGCCGGAAATCGACTACAAACCGCTTGGTTTTGTCTGGTTTGTCCACAAGCAACACTGGGGAATTATAGGGCGATTTCGAGACTTCAATTATGCCCAGTGTTTTCATTTGCTGTACCTCGGCCTCGATGTCTTTAGTCGTAGCAAAAGGTAACGGGTACTGTTTGACGTGGACTGGGGACTCCGTCACTGTCTCGAGGTGGCACTCCACCCAATCTGTCTTGCCCGGGACATTCGAAAATATTTTAGAGTGCACTTTCATGGTTTTCTCCAACTCCTCCTTTTGTTGGTCCGTCAAACTTGGGCAGATCTTGACGTCAGTAATCCCTTCTGTCTGCACGAACTCCGGCACCGGTAGTTCCTGTTCCTCTCCATTGTCAATAACCCCTACGATGGCTTGGCATTGATGTGGCGCATCTTGGTTCGTTTCCCGCTCCGCATACTTCTTCAGCAAATTGGCATGGAAAATTTTCGGCCCACCCGGCGTCTTTATGGAGTAATCGAAGTCCCCAATTTTCGCCTGCACTTCGAAGGGCCCCTTCCAATGCAGCAAGAGTTTATTTTTGTCAGTTGGGAGCAGGATGAGAACCTTATCTCCTGGTTGGAATACTCTATCCCTTGATTTTCGATTGTAGTGCTTAGCGTAGCGTACTCCCGCCCTTCGGAGTTCTTCGTGAGCTAGGCGGCACGTCTCTTCTAGACGATTTCGGAGATCCAATACGTACTGATAGGTTGTCTTCAGCTCATCGTCCAGCTCCTGGTTCGTCCAAACTTCCTTTAAGATCGCCAGGGGTCCCCGGACATGTCGGCCGTACAGAAGCTCGAACGGTGGAAAGCCGAGACTTGCCTGGGGAACCTCTCTGTACGCGAACAGCAACGGACCGAGGAATCTGTCCCAGTTTTTTGGTTTCTCCGCACACATTCTTTTGAGCATAGTCTTCAGGGTGCCATTAAATTTTTCCACCATCCCGTTGGCCATTGGGTGGTAAGGGGTGGTATGGAGTTGTCGCAGCGATAGAAGTCGTGCCACTTCCTTCATTAACTCCGACGTGAAATTCGAGCCCCGATCACTTAGAATTTCTCTCGGTACACCAAAACGGGAGAACATCTCCACGAGGGCCTCTGCGACTCGTTCGGTCTCTATGCCAGGTAGTGCAACTGCCTCCGGATAGCGCGTGGCGCAATCGACGAGAGTCAGGATATAGCGGTTTCCTTGACCAGATGGAGGTCGGATAGGGCCTACTATATCAATAGCTACCCTTTTAAAGGGGGTGTCTATGACGGGGGACTGGCCGAGTGACACGTGTGGCACCCTTCCTTTTGGCACAGTTCGCTGGCAGATATCGCAAGATGCCACGAACCGTTTCACGTCGGCTGTGACACCGGGCCAGAAGAATTCTTCCTGAATTCTGTCCTTGGTTTTCTCAGCCCCCAGGTGCCCAGCCATTATCCCATCGTGGGCTAGCTTCATAACAGCCTCTCGGTGGTTCTTCGGCACCAAGAGCTGTCGTATCCGCCGACCACTCCTCTCCGTATAGTACCTGTAGAGCAGTCCATCTTCCTGCTTGAACATTATCGCGCATTTACTATTACGGCATCTGAGGTCCTTGCCGATTTGCGCAAAGCAGGGTTTTAACGACTTGTCCTGGATTTGTTCCTCGGCATAGCTGAAGCTCGGGTCCTCTGCGGAATTGGGTGCAGGGAGGGGCTGGAATGGCTTCGACTGGGCTTTGGTCTGTGCTCGGGTTGCAACTGCGACTACGTCCTCGTCGGCCGTGGCTGGTTAGTCGTGAGGGTTTGCAATCGATGGTAGATCGATTTCTGAGTCCTCTTCCAGTGGTTCGGGTTGGTCCGGCGATCGGGCGCCCTCGATGTTCCCCACGATTACGTCATACAATGGATCATCCATGCAGAAGGCAGAAACAATCCCACTGTAGAAGGGCGTCTCGATCCTGACCTTGGCCTCAGGCAGCCTCATGACCGAACGGTCGACGGTGTAAATCAGGCTGGTCTGGCCCGTGAGTTCATCGTCGCGGACTAGGTCTCTTCGTACTATTACAGTGGAGCACCCAGTGTCTCTTAAAACGTCTACACGCCTTCCCGCCACTTTTCCAGCCATCACAGGCATTCCCTTCGTAGCACCCGTTTGTTGTTTTGCCAATACAGCACCCACAATAGGGATTTTCTCCCCATTTTTCAACTCTACGAATCCATCGGTGACGTCATCAACGGTTTTTGGCGCCACTTGTGCACAGGATACCTGGTGAGTTTGACTCGCTCCGTTACGACATGCGTCTGCCTTGTGCCCAGTCTGACCACATTTGAAACATTTTACAACCGTGGGGCTCGTGAAGTTAGTTCGGCAGTGGCTAGCACGGTGACCCACTCGGTTACACAGAAAACATCGCGGAATTTTCTCCGGTGCATGCTTCTTTTCCTCAGGAGCCGATTTCTTCGAATCCTCGGGACCCTCCTTCTTGACTTTGGCCAAATTAGTGCCACCTTGCGCTTCCAAGAATTGATCAGCTAATTCAAGCATGTCTTCAAGTGACTTAGCTCTCCTCTCTTTCAAGTACAGCGACAGGCTTGGGTGGCAACTAGTAAGAAATTGTTCTCTAATTAGGAGCTCTCTAAGCTCCTCGTACTCCTGTGCTGTCCCTGAAAGTTCAATCCATCTGTCGAAATAATGGCAAAGTCGGGCGGCATACTGCGTAGCCGTTTCACCATCAGCTGGCTTTCCTGTCCGAAATCTGTCCCGGAATCCTTCCACAGTGAATCTAAACCGCTTCAGCAAAGCAGCTTTCACCCTTGCATAGTTGGCTGCATCAGTCGGCGTCAGCCTGCCGTACACACTGAGCGCTTCACCACTCAAGCAAGTACTCAAAGCAGTTGCCCATTGCTGTTCCGGCCAATTCTGGCTCCTCGCAATCGTCTCAAATCTGTGGAGGTACGCGTCTAGGTCGTCCTTCCTTTCATCAAACGCTACGAGCAGCTTGCTTGGGTTCAAGCGGAAGCCGTGATCTTCCCGTTCGCTGCTTTCAACTCTAGCTTGGACGGGAGCTTCGCTTCGCTGTTGCAAACGGAGCCGCTCGAGTTCTATCTCGTGCTGTCGCTGCCGTTCCCTTTCCTCTCTTTCTTCTTTCGCCCTCTCAGCTGCCAGTCTTTCTTTCTCCAGCTCCAACTTCAATTGCAGCTCTCTTTCTTCTTTCAGCTGTCGCTCCCTTGCCTCTCTTTCTTCTCTCGCCCTTTCGGCTGCCAACTTCTCTCTCTCCAACTCAGCTGCTTTTTCTTCCTTGGCCCTCTCTGCTGCCAACCTCTCTCTCTCCAACTCAGCTTCTTTTTCCGCTTTGGCTCTTTCGACCGCCAACCTCTCTTTTTCCAGCTCGGCTGCTTTTTCTTCTTTGGCTCTCTCTTTTCTTCTTTTTCCTTCTGGGTGACCCACTTCCGTAATTCGGCGCCAGAAAGACCCATCTTTTCACCAAGAGCAACTAACTTTTCGAGATCCATTGTGTCTCGCAAATAAAACCTTGCCGTGTGCAAAAAATATCTGCCTAAATCGGTCTATCGGAACACTCCCCTGCACTCGTTAACGAGAACACTGAACAACACACAAAATCGTTCCGATAGCACTATCACAACTCGAGGCTCTTTCTCGCTACTTTGGACACACTGTGCACCAAAAGGTCCTATGTCGCGGACGCCAGATTAATTGTCACACCTGTCCCGTTTATTAGGGAGGCGATCGCCGGGCTAATTCCAAGAGCCGAAGTATCGGCCCCCCGAACCGCACCACGAAAGCGTGGACAATTTAGAAGTGGTCCTTATTGGTGCGCCAGCGGACGCCGGCTGTGGCCCAAAGAAGAAGACAGAGCCGAGAGTTGATAAACAAACAAAATTATATTCTCATTAACGGCAGATCAAAACAATACACACGTATGCACACTCCACAATAGTTACATACAATACGTCACCAAACAGACAATGTACTACACAGTACAATCAACCACACTTGAAACAACGGACACAGACAACAATACGCACTACAATGCAGTCACATGCATTGAACAACCAAGACACTTAAAGACTAAAGAGATATAAAACCTATTCAGTCCAAAGTCCTTGGAACAAAAGTCTGAATGATACTCTTCCGAGAATCACTCACTCAAAGTCCAGCGTTGCTGTCGTTCCGCAGCTCTCGAAGTTCTCTCCCAGGAAACCTCCCGTCTTCAATTGGCCACTCTTCAAACTTCAACTTCTTCGCCGGAAAACCGTCGACTTCACACACGCAGCTGTTGCCCGCGTCTTCGCTCGATAGCGGTAAACCCACGCTCTTGCCTGTAGCTCGAGCCGTCCCTACGGACCAAAAACTTCGCCGACTACACGGCGGACTCTCTACGCACTCTGGCGCTCACTTCCGTCTCCTCCTGTTCTGTCACTACGGGCAGAACCTTCGCCGACTCCACGGCGGAATTCCTACGCGCTCTGGCGTTAACTTCCGTCACCTCCTGTTCTGTCGTCTCGGCCGCTCGATTAAATACCTTCCGCGCCACCTTCCAGAAATTTCTGGTCATTTCGTCGGCGCGATACGCGGCGAAAGCTGGGAAGAGGGCGAGACAGTTGGAAAGCCCTCTCCGGAGAATGATTCACTCGGTCTGACCCCGCCCCGTTCGTTCTGGAAAAATCGCGGGCTTGCTCGGCCGCCGCTGTGGGGTGAGGAGGATCGTCTGCGAAGCCGTGCTTCTGCGGGGAGAGCGCGCGCCCGGGAGCCCTGGATGTTTGCTTTCTTTTTTTTTCTTTTTACCTCGCGGCGTTTGGGCCGCCCGTTGTCGCAAGGATTTGGCGGCGCGCTCTTGTTTAGCGCTTGTTCTGTGACACCAGCACTACATTTCGTTACGTTTGCGTGTGTCGGGCGTTTCTTTTTTTTTTTGGACGTATGCACCCATCGGCAAAATAGCAACGTTATGTACTGCGCATGCGCATTACTCGCCCGTAGTCATGCTGCATACGTAAGCTCGTTACATACGCCCAACTAAAGTTTCTAATCCCGTTGCTATCGTATACGCTTGCTTACCCGTACATGTCAATTGGGCTGCCTGGGTACACGTCAACTGTTCCATCTTTGTGGCTGCGAATCATCAGAGCAGACGGCAGGTGGCTCTCCAGAATTCCGCGAACCATAAGTTGGAAGAGCGCTGAGAAGGTGGACACCTGCATCCATGCGTCCGTGTTCAAGTTAGCAGCATGCCACATTGAGCTGAGGTGACCTTTGGTGGTCGTGTTAGCGAAAAAGGCGATGCAAGATTGGTACGATCTGGCCACCTGAAATCGAAAACAAAAGTGACCCTGTGATAAGCTCGCAGCAGTTGGTATGCATTCCTGCTGTAATATACTGGCCTCTCCACGGTGGTCTAGTGGCTAAGCTACTCGGCTGCTGACCCGCAGACCAGTGGGATCAAATCCCGGCTGCGGTGGCTGCATTTTCAAGGGAGGTGAAAATGCTGTGAACATGTACTGAGATTTGGGTGCACGTTAAAGAACCCCAGGTTGTCGAAATTTCCGGAGCCCTCCACAACGGCATCTCTCATAATCATATGGTGGTTTCTGGGACGTTAAACCCCACAAATCAATAAACCATGTTATAATCTGCATGAGAATAGAAACATGAGCAAGCTGGTACGTATTCATCTTCATTTTAGCAGCGAACTGGGGGACGCAGACAAATGGCGAATTTTATTGAGAGAACAGGGGTAGAGGGGCAAGGCAGTGGGGAGTGGGAGGGGTAGTGGGGAGAGCAGGATCACACGATCTGCCAGTGAAAGGCGGCACGCTCCCGGAGAGAACGTGAGACTGGGATGAGTGCGGAGACCATGTGAGAGGAACAGCAGCAAAATACGCCTGAAGTCGGACAGTCACTACTTCATTAGCCTAGTACATACTACATTTGTGCAAGGACGCATTTGGCAGGCGTTCAGCTGTTATCGTCACCATGCGTAAAAAAGACGGGGAACAGTGATTTTAAACTACAGATGATTCCGACCATTGCCACCACACTCACCGGCTGAAAACAAAATGTGAGACAGTGACGTTCAGAGGCGACGTGACTCGTTGTACTGCGCCTACTCCGCTTTTCAAGCTAGAGCCCTATACAAACTGCTCCTCGCTTCTCTCGACGCTGCAAAAGTGCTCTCGCTCAACCAATAAATGAAAGGGCTCCTGCACCTGTTCGACCACTAAAACACACCGGCTCTGAAGAGAGCACTTTCAGCATTCTGTTGAGTGCACCCGCTCTCCTAGTGGAATTCACCATAGAAGATCCGTGTTGTGCATAGTCTTTTCTTCTTAGTCCTCAGTCTTCTTGCTCGCTGCTAAAATCAAGTTAATAATCTCCTATGTTTGAAAACCTTCGATAACCGCACGTTTAAGTAAGAAATGCGCACACTCTGTTATATTGAAGTGGCAGGCTGGCAATCACCCTTTACACGTATATCGTTGTTTGTGGACGTGAGATTGCGTTGCTTTTAAACATCTTCCACCACGATCGGAAGATGGAACTTTCATGCACAATCTCTAAAACTCGGCCGCTCATATTTGATTCACGGTTAACAACCGCACAATCACCATTTCTTGCAGTAATACAGGTATGTATTTCGCTATTCTTTTCGGTCCCATGACCCCCAGCTGGCAGTACCACCTGTTCATGGCTAAATCAGTGAATGCACGAAAGCAAGTACACGCGTGAATATTTAACCTTGGATGTGTGTGCATTTTCTTGCATATCTATGAATAGCTGTATGCTTCTCTAATCCCTGAAAAACTATTTCGTACTTTGCCTGATCAAGTTGGAAGTAGAGTCTCATGAATTGCACAAGGTCTTGACACTCCACACAATTGCACAACATTAAGTTGTTTGTAACAAAAGAGCGTGAGCAATAGCATAACATTTTCTTACGTTCTGGTGTGTAAGATCTCCCCTTGTAGTGTTGGTCGCCTTATTAATTATATCTAGATTTTAGCTCTTCCACACTACGATATGGTTTCGAGAGATGTCGTAGCAGAGGGCTCCGGAAATTTTGGACTTCTGGTGTTGCTAACTGTGTTTCGACATTTCACAGAATCACAGACTCGCAATACACGGGCCTCTAGCATTCCACCTCCATCGAAAGGTGATTGCCACGGCGGGAATTGAACCCGCGGCTTTTACGTCCTCGTACGTTAATTACTACACCAACGCGGTGAGTGAGGGTCGCCTCTAAGGGCCGATGAGGACGCTCGATTATGACGTTAGCGGACGGACGGTGCGAAGGCTGCAGCAGTGTTTCACATTCAGGATGTGAGCGAGAACATTTGCTATGTTCTCGCGTTAGAACTGAAAGAGGTGGCGCGATATCAAACAAAACATGCCGCACACTCATTAAAGTGTCAATGCAGCATCCGGAAATTGAGATTCCTGGTGTACCACTCCGAAATCGAAACTCAGCTAGTACCCTGCGTGGGGAAGGATCGTTTCTGTCGTCGTCATCATCCGTGTTCTTGGACTTGAGTAGTTCCAGCATCCTGGTGTTCACGTGGGCGACGTAGCGATCTTCCAGCCACTGCCGATAAGTGCCCGAGTGGTTGCCGCCGTCCTCAAGACCCTGCTGCGATACGTTCCAGAGTCCGCAGCAGAACTGGTAGAAATCGGAGCACGGATTGACACCACGAGTACGGATAGAGTCGGTGAGGGCATAGGCGGCTGTTCGGCAGTCCTGAAACGCAGTAACAGGAGAATGAAGCAGAAAAACATGGGCAGGAAAAAAGCTATTATTGTAACTAAACATCATTGCAGTCACTGAGTCTTCGGGTTGCCACTCTTTGTTCAACAATTATTCAGCAACATACGGCTATTCTCCTTGTTCGCATTTTTATGCCTTTTTTCTTCTAATTGATCGTCAGCTGAGTGTTATGACCATCTGCGTCCCGTGCAGGGTCCATAACTATTATGACTGTAATCAAAAAATAAATAAAAAACTAAACACTTTTGATGAACGTGTTGCGTGAACTTCAATGATGAAATCTGGGGAAACATGTTCTTTTTGGCGTTTTCCGATTTTTTAAATTTTAGTTGTAAAATCTCGGAATGATTATTCAATATAAAATTAGCACTGAAGTGAATTCACTATGTTTCCGGTAAGGTAGTCTTATTTCCTCAGGAGGGTAGCTGTAATAATACACTTGTACTCAATTTGCTCCACTGTCCGATGTTTGATACAAAATAACACACTTTGGATATTTGGATTGTTGTGCATCCGGCTTAATGCGGTTCTGCATGACGATACAGAGTAGAGTTGCTCTTTCAGACGTAATTGTGTATTAATAAATTCTCATGGCCAGAGAGTAATGCGAATGGGCATAACGATGCAGAGTAGAAATGCTCTTCCAGACGAAATTGTGTATAAATAAATTCTCATTGCCAGAGAGTGGCGTCTGGCACATATTGAGGCTTATTTAAAGCTGTAGCACAGTAGTGCGGGCTACCGAAATCCGACCAGGAGAAGACGATGATGGCACAACAAGCACAAGATGATGGCGCCTGTTGCTGCTGGTGTCCGCAAAGGTGGCTTCAGATTAAATACAATGTGGTCTTGAAGCATCGTCATTTGTCTCCCAGTTTGCAGGAAACAGGTACACGGAATAAAAACTTGGCAACTGCGATTAAAACCCGAGCTTTTAGAAGGGGAAGCGGGTATTCTTTCGCTGCAGCACTTTGGTGCAGCCGCGTGCCGCTCTCAAGGCAAAGACTCATTTCAAACTACTCATCCAGCACCCCAAGTGGCTTGACCCTGTTTGGGTTTCACTTTTCGGCGCTGGTTCTGGACGCCCCCCTGTTGTAGTACACTATACCATATGTGAACATAAAATTGAAAATTTCCTTTGGCTGCGAAAAAAAAATGGCAGCATATCCACGGAGTGAATGATGAAGAGTGGGGCGAAGAATTCGTCCGTCCATTCGTTCTTGCTTCCGTCCGTCCATGCGTCCGTCAGTGTGACCGTCCATGCGGTCCATCAGCCCGTGCGTGCGTGCATCTGTTCGTGCGTCCTTCGCTCCGTTCGTCCATGCAGCCGCCCCTGCGTCCGTTCATGCGTCCATCCATGCATCTGTCCATGTGTCCGTTCGTCCATCTATTCAACACTCCAAGTACCACCATCTCGCATCGTTTCATCATATATTCCCCATATAGAAGCACCGCCATCCAGCGGACATTCCAAGGACTAAACGAGAGGTGGCACACGCACACTTTCTTACGGCTTGCGCTTCGGGTCTACTTCCCACCTTTAACCACCTCGAGTTTATGGTATATACTAGTTCACTGTATTCATGGCACTGCGGCCGAACGCTCGCTAAACCTTTCGAAAACCAAGGAGGTTACGCCCAGCGAGTATGACGTAGCAAATTTTTTCAGTCAGATAGTGCTTAATGTACATGCCAATGGCCGCTAATAGGAAATGAGAGGCGGAAAATTCGGCTTTTACTTTCTTACGGCTTGCGCTTCGTATCTACTTCCCATTTTTAACCACCTGGAGTTCATTCATGGTATATACAAGTTCATTGTATTCATGGCACTGCGGCTCAACGCTCGCTAAACCTTTCTAAAGCTAAGGAGGTTACATCCAGCGAGTATAACGTAGCAACCCTTTCTTGTCAGATAGTGCTCAATGTACATGCCAATGGCTGGTAATGGTGATCGCAGCTTGCGCGTTAACTAAAAGCCAAATGCTCCTGTCTCTGATTCGCCATTAGCAGCCATTGACATGTACATTGAGCACTATTTTTTATTGTTCAACAACGCACAGAAGAAGTCTCTCACCGGCACCACCTTGAAGGTCAAAATGTTATACTTGTTACATTCTACGGGGGACGAACGGGTGCTGCTATAAGGAGCTTCGCCACTAAAACTTGCTATGAAGACAGCCCAAACACTAATTTTGCTTCCTAAGTTGACGGATTCATATATTTACTTGGCCCGGCATACTGACTTGGTAGCAAGGAAGGTGCTGCGAAGGATGTCCCCCTTTTCTGCCGGGACACCCTGCTGACGCATATGACAAAGAACAACGTAACGTACAACATCTAGCGACACTAATTATATGACGTAGCAAATCATCTCCGTTACATCCAAATCTTACTTGGGAGGTACATGATTTCATCACGTCCTTGACGAGGTGACGAAGTTTGAGTGGGTCAGTGCCGTTGAGCGCTTGGAGTGCCTTGACGATCATGATGCTGAAGGACCAAACGCCGAGGCAGAGGATAGCAAGGGCAATCACGAGAGCGCCGATGACAAGGAGCAGAGATATGTGCTCGGCAGCCTCCTCGTCGTCATCCACATCCTCGCCACCAGCGTCGGTCTGGCCTTTCGTTTTCGACTTCACTGCATCAAGAGCAATCGATTTGTTAAAGTACAACTGCGCCTTTTGTCAGCATGAGTAGCATCCGCTTTTGATCAATTTAATTGAAAGCTCTGAATCGTCCAGTCGAATCAGTAAAGAGAGAATTTACTTCATAAAACAAGCTATTAATCCCAGCAGCCAGAGTTACCTGAGAGACAATTATTTCCTTTAAGATATAAGACTGCATTAGTCGTTCTTTGTTCAGACCACGATTTGCACATATACACTTAAGAAATTGGGTGCCAAAGTGAACTATAACTGACTGATAGGTTTGTGTGAGGAAAATTCAATCTGAAAATAATAAAAGTAAAACAACGAACAATGCACTGTCGGCTACACCGAAGTATTGCAGGCTACCACACTAAAGAATGCATAGAAGAAGTGTAAAGTAGTAATATTGAAGAAGAAAAGAGAGAGGGAGAAATAAAAGTAGAAAGCATCATCACTATCGCCAACCTCCTTCGAAGGAACCAGCGAGGTACTCAGCGATGTACTGTACAAAACTATATAACGTAATACACAAATAAAATTTTCGAACTTGGTCATGATTTGCAAATTGTTGACTTACAAATATACAAATACAATGTTTTCGCTCATTTTTTTTTTCTTCAGCTTGATATATTTCTATATTGCACGGTGAACCCTCCATCTTCCTTGCCTCTTCCTTTCATGTCCTTCGCTCCACTGTCTTGTGTATCACAGTGAACCATAAATAATAAAGCTGTGTCGTGATGCACGCGTGGAAACGAATCTTTAACACCATTCGAGCTAAGTCGAGTCTTTGTAGCCACCGGCACTGTCAAGTTAGTGCTAACACTGTATCAGCACTGTTTAAAATAATGAATGAAAAACACAAATAAACAGGTAAACGCTAGTCGGATAGTTGGTACGACTTCCCATGAAGGGCCGGCAACGCCTGTAGCTGTCTAATTATTCCTATCTTGATCTCGCACCATGCCGTTGGGCCATACGATGTGGCCAGAGAATTCACTTGTTTGGTTAGGAAAAAAATGTGCGTAATGAAGTCGTGCCATTATCAACTGAATTCGTGTCTGGGGCAAGGGATGTCTTGGAGAACGTATCCTTATTCATATAATCAAAAGTCATATCCCTAAAATAAGTTATATGTTTTCAATGACTTGCAAGTAGTTTCGAGCTCTAGAAGAAAGGCGCATTTGTTATAGAAAGGATTCCTTATACGGCTATGGTTACAAGTAATTCTTATTTGTGTGTACACAATAAAGAAAGGCGAGGGTGGGCCTTTTTATGAAGTATTGCGATATTGGGAAATCCCGCTGAGGGGGCGAAAGAGGTGTCATGCACGCCGCTGTTAGTAACACAAGTTATACATATTAGGTATATATATTCTTGAGAACATGGCCACCCTCCCGGACAGGGGCTACGTCACTGCATACGCAAATGTACACTATAACGCCAGAATACGTCCTAGGTTAAAACCGAACCAATTAGTGTGTATCGGGGTAGTCGCAAAGCTATCCACACAACAATAGCGAAATGGTAAAAATAAGTACACGTCGTCTTCTCTAACATTTTGTGACGCTCTGCACTTTCATTGGACATTCATCTTCACAGAGTGAAATGGCCCGTAGCATTTTTAAGCCTAAGTTACCTCTGCGTAGCTATGCAGCCCAATGCGAAATTTCCTAAACCTGGTGTTTTAGTTCTGAGGCACTTAGTGAAGAATGTAACAACTAGTACAAATTTTGTGGTTAACTTTTCATAATCTAAAGCGTCTGAGGCTAATAGGCAACTGATCAGAGCAAAAAATTACTACCCAAGTAAGTATTACTGTAGAATTTGTTACTTTTTTGCATGAAAGGAATACAATAAACAAAGCCTAATGTAATGCAGATGGTTGCTTTTATCTTTATTGCCCAAAAGCTTCTTATTTTCACTTTTGTTTGATTCAGTTTTTGCCCAGAAAGCCTGGGTCAGAAATGCTCAGCGCAAACTGCGCCTCATTGCTCGAAAAGGCTCGCGATCATTGAAGATCATTCTGTTAAGATTGCGAGCAAGACATGCACACTCAAAATTATTCCAAAGTTTGCGCGACGACCAGTGAAAGGGCTGTAATATTCGACAGCACATGTATAAATGCCGACACACTTCGCCGCAGGTCAGTTGATCGGCAGCTGACGTTCTGTTCGGTGCTATTAGTGACTGTGTGTATCTCTGTGATCAAACCTTCCGTTTAGGGGCCACAAGTTCAGCCTAATAAAAGTTCAATCGTGAACATACAGTTTGCTCCCTCCATTCCCGTCACGACCCAATGACAATATGTTTAATACACATTGGGTCAGCGTTCTTTTTACTTTGTGAGGGTTCTCTTGGTAGATTACCGCCATAATCTTTACTGTCGCGAAAAAGTTCAAAATATGGTAAATTTCATTAACCGGTCCTACATCACGCTCTGTGGCAAAACAAAGAAAGCTACTGCACTTACGCGGACGCCCCGCCGCGGTGGTCTAACGGCTAAGGTACTCGGCTGCTGACCCGCAGGTCGCAGGTTCAAATCCCGGCTGCGGCGGCTGCATTTCCGATGGAGGCGGAGATGTTGTAGGCCCGTGTGCTCAGATTTGGGTGCACGTTAAAGAAGCCCAGGTGGTCGAAGTTTCCGGAGCCCTCCACTACGGCGTCTCTCATAATCATATGGTGGTTTTGGGACTGTTAAAGCCCACATATTAATCAATAAACCACTGCAAGTACGCTTAATATGTCGACGCGGCTTTCGCTATGTCATGGACACATTTCAGCCAGGACTCCTTTGATTTTCACTGCATATTTCTAAGCAAATAAATAAAGTACGTGAACGCATCGTTAAAGTTACGCACATTCGACACTTCATATGCATTACCCCTGAGGTATATCACGAGCTTTTTACAAATCTTGACATGTCTAATGCTGATTCCTTTGTTTCTCCCTTCAGAAAGGTATGGTTGTGTCTCCCTTCAGAAAAGTTCCGTTATTTATGGATCAAGGATTATGTATACAACTTTATTCTATTGAACCTTTGGATACAAAATATTCTTACGACACCACTGGCCTTATCAATTCAATCATTCATTAGGAAAAGAAACAGGCTTGGGAGCACTGTACATGTAAAGGGGGGGGGGGGGGTTGTGCACAGAAGTTAGCTTGTATTAGCACGGTACATATAAGAAAAAAACCTAACAGAGACGTAAACACAAGTCGGCGCAAAAAAACATATAACAAGGAAACAAGACAAAGACATAAAAAAGCGTATGGGGGCTCACAAACGTTATATAGCGCCTACCTGTCTCCTTACATATGTGTCAAGTTTTCATATAATATTGCCAAATGCCAAATCCCTTCTTAAGCTTTGTTATCGCCATATTGCACTGTAAGCAATGTTCGTATACGTAACTTCGTGAGTGTAGTACATCACTATGTGAAGAATACGCGTGCGATGCAACATTACAGAATATTCTGGAATTTACGTGGCCATTACCTATAACGCTGAAATATTCGACGGCACATGTATAAATGCCGACGCGTTTCACCACTTGTCAGTTGATCGACGGCCGACGCCCTGTTCTTGCACTCAGTGCCAAAGTGTTACTTTTTAAAGAACCCCAGGTGGTCTAAATTTCCGGAGCCCTCCACTATGGCGTCTCTCATAATCATATGGGGGTTTTGGGACGTTAAACCCCACAAATCAATCAAAGTGTTACTTTAATATGACTTTTCGTTGACCGGCCACAAGTACGGCCAAATAAATAAATTGATCTTTAACCTACAGTCTGCTTCCTTTGTCGACGTCACGACCCCGCGACAAGAAGTACAGTGCTAATACAAGATAAGTTCATGAATGACCAACTCACCCGAGCTACAACACTTTTGTTCAGTGACTGAGGTTTTTCGCAATGTCATCGGTAGCAAGGTTTATACAGCAGAAATCAATAAAAATCATAGCTGGTTCTGGCATGACTGGATGTCCAAACCAAGCTTCATTGCTTTTGCAATGAATTCAAGCTAGTATCGCCTGGTGCAAGTAAATTCAACACCGACAGACTGGCTGATGCAACCAGCGTCGAAACCAGCGAGCCAGCCAGGCTGATACAATCGACAGCATCTCTAGTGGTGCATCTTACGCAACGCGCGGCAAGCACTCCTCACCTACGGGTCCGATTTCAGCCAGCGATCAGTGGTGGTTCATGACTGAAGTTTTTGAACTACGATCTGATGCAAGGAATACCCAGGGCCTATAAAAGAACCAAGCGGTGCGAACAGAGAGAGATAGAGAGCAACCAAAGAAATCCTGGCTCATCGTCACACCTAAATACGTACCCTTACTGTCGGGCCCCAGTGCCGAATATGTAACGTCCCTGTTAATACCATACATAAATGCTGCCTCAACTCATCGTCACGTTGTCCGCTTCGTCTGTCAGCAGATGCAGCTGCGAGCTGAGACACGTGATACCCACCAGTTTTCGAGTTATTAGAATCAATACATCACGAAAAAACCATGTCCTCACAAAAGTTGTTGTTTGTCCATTATGTATCGATACATCTGAGCTTGTACAATTTCAATAGGTGTTTGGAAGTTACAGCACCATCTGACGTGGGTGCACTCACGTCGACGCCTAAAGACACATCTCCATTGTGATTACTAACTGTTATGGTCATGGTTTAGCCACTGTGATATGTGAAGTTGTAGGTTTACAGCTAAACACAGTATGACATGAATCCCTCATGGGTACGCCTTAAATAAGTGCAAAATCATTTTCTATATATACATCTCCGAACCATCGTGAAGTGAGAAACAGCACGGTGTGCGCTCCCGAGTTATAGGGTAACATACGACTGAGTTTATGCATTCACTATTATACCACCCTTCAGCAGCACGGGAGACAGAGTTTGATAGCTTGAGCCGCGAACGCGCAAGGGGATTCAGCATGCCGTTGGCCTTCATATCCTTCTACGTACGCATGAAGGAAAAAAGGATACAGTTAAGCGCTCGCTTCCTTTGTTAGAAACATAAATAATGAGAACTGACAGGCAATTATTCAACAAAAATTATAGAGAATATTGTTAGTGTCACGTGGTTTATTTTCGTACAAACGTAGTGGAAGGCAGAGAAACTTAAGCAGGCCTCAAATTCAATCTAGCGCAAGCTCAGGTTGCACGTGCATATCACTGACGCTGTGGCTTGCCTTTCTGACTACTTCATCACCTCGCATTGCTCACTCCATTAGAAGTAATTGTAATATAAATTTCAAGAAAGAATACAGAATGAAAAGATAACTTTTCTTGGGTAGGAACCGAACCAGCGACCTTCGGATGACGCGTGCGATATTCTATCAACTGAGCTACCATGGCAGCTATCACCCCTCCACTTTATGGGGTATGTTCATTTGAACGTGGGGGCGTCAGCCAGCGCCACATGTTGACATTAGGGCGAGTGTGGGATGTTCTTTTTTTGCTATTGGCGTAACGTAACTTGCACAATGATATCATTGTCTTTTTGCAACGCTTCTTGAAGAAGTTTTACCAGTCAGTGCTATCGCCAAATTGAACGCTTTCGACAGACAACAAGGGGTTGTCTCGTTCTATATCAGTTGGAACACAGCACGCCGAACAAAGCGCAACAAGAACTGAAACATCTTTTTCTGGGCATTGAGAGAAAAATTGAAGTAAGCCCCATACTCCGCATCATGCACCCTGATTGACATATAGGACGGAAGCAGGAAAGATTTCAATCATAATGCGAGTCGTAGGTGACAGTACATCTAACAGACCAGTTCTTTACACTGGTGTGGCCGGATATTCACAAAAACGGGTCATGTGTCTGCTCGTAGTGGACAATACCAATTTCGTAACGATATCCGCTACGCTTAAAACCATGGAAAACAGCCCGGCAAAGGAGGCCGCTGTCACCCTGGCTATCATACATGCGTCACGATTACCAGCACCAGACGAACCAATCCCAGTACTTACTGATTTACAAACTGCATGTCGGAATATTGCGAAACGAATAGTCACACCCAACACAGCGTATCCTGACATATGTACATCCCACTTTGATAGACGAAGGGCGTATAGTCTGGACGTTCGGACATGTCTCCCTCCATCGCACTGAACATGCTAATGCGGTAACTCGAGGGCTACAAGCTGGGCACCATCGGGAGAGCTGTCCTTATACCCAGATGTCCAACCAAAGCTACACTGACATGTTAAATTATTACCGATAAAGCCGTATGTAATTTACGCTGCCACACAAATCACTCAACCGAGAGGGCGGGGCTGCCAGGCATCAGCTTCAAAACAATTCATTTCCCGGCGTCCACATCATTGAACTTTTCCACCTCACAAAATATTCCTCATACTGCCCCGCTTGTGGAGCAAAGCCAATGGTGTATCAGCCGCACCTGGAAATCACCACAACCATCAGGCTGCCGCCCTATTCTATTTCCCTCACATTTCTCCTGGGAGCATGCGCTGACAAGCTCAGAGCCGCAGGAGCAACGTCAGCTGATCCAGCGGGCACGTGGCGAGGCGCTATCCAATGGGGCCCTAAACTAAGGACTCTACCAAAGGAGGATGACCTTTTCGACATGCATGAATAAGTTTTCCCCTATTTTTCGCTGATATATATCTTTAGCAGCGTCATCGTTGAATTACTCCATATCGGCGCTCGTTAGTGTCATCACGCTGTAGTTCACTTCACAGCTCATCGACGGCATCAGCGCCACATTCCACCTAGTCCTACTAACAAATAGTACTGGACAAGAGAGAATATGTGAGAGACTTACGACGCGTTTGTAAAGTGTCCTGCATGTGCGCCGGTGGCGAAGTTGTAAGAGCGGTAGGGACTTGTCGCACACCGTAAAATCGTGGGTTTGACTGCCGTCAGCCAACTTTCCTGTAGTCTTTTTCGTCATACGTTAGTAAGCATTTTACGTCCATCACAGGCGTTGTTGAACTTCATCGGTGACGTCTTAGTGTACCATGGCATAAAACTTTCGTGTTGGGACTGCTGATGCTGCTTGCCTTTAAGCTAAATTCTTTAACATTAAATCTTATTCACGGTTCTCAATCACTGTAGTCATTGCAACGTTCTATATTCAAAGAGGAAGTATGAAAGCTTTTACTCAAAATTGCTCGTTCATTCAAGATTTAAGGGCTGTGCATGACGAAAGTCACCTGGAAATCAAATTTCGAGAAAAACAAAACATGGGTAAAAATATATTTTCGGTTTTAAGGAAGTTACAAAAAGGACCGAAAGAAATCATGACGTTTGAATACAAGAATGTAGAAAGAATTTTTTCCACAGCAGATTTACGAGTGCCTAAAAATTCTTAGGTTATAAATAGAAGTACCTTGTTTTGAAAAAGCATTTCAAAGGGCGAGGAGAGGACTATCATTAAGGCCGTAACAAGGTTTCATTGATCTTCTACAATCTGGTCACTGGTAAGGCAACAAAATACCATAGAAAACTTTAGGAGTAATAAAAGCTGCACAAAACAGACAGAACAACGCGCAACATTTGTGCCGCTTTAAACAGCATAGAAGCATATCTTCTAATTTTATGGGTTAAACAAAAACAAACCTTGAGTAACCGCAGAAATGATTAGAGGTGTAATTTAAAAAATTACTGCCGTATCCGTAAAGTGAACGACGTTAGAGGAGCTTGCTGGAAGGTGCATGACGCGTTTTTTGGCGAGACCACTTTTGTAGGAAGGCTTGCTAACGAGCCGGTGCATGATGTGTGTGTCGAAGGCAGCGTAGTCGGGCACGTTCCACGCCGATCAGTTTTGGCCACGTCAATCGGCACGTTAAGCACCTGCCCCTTTATGCCATACTGGCCGTCGCTGTGAGTCAAGTGCCTAGCGCAAATAAATGGCAGACGTGGAGCCATCAGCCGTTCTTCAACGGGTTCAAAAGCAGGCAGGTGAGGGGGCTTAAGAGGATATCGGTACTCGTGCGTAACACTGTTCGTAGGAACTTGTCACGTGCTGCCGCGCCTACGTTAACGAAGTAGACGTAGTCACGAAGAGGTGAGTGCGCGGGCTATCGAAAACCGACACCTTGAGTGGAAGCGCGAGAGCAGGCTTGTGAGGGGGCTTGGAAGGATATCAATACTCGTTCGTAACACTCCTCGTAGAAACTTGTCACGTGCTGCCGTGCCTGTGAAGTGACGAGAACGAAGTGGACGTAGTCGCGAGGCGGCGAGTGTGTGGTCAAGCGTAGTGCGAGCCATCGAAACACGGACGCCTTGGGTGGCGGCACTCGATCTAGTAAGCATTGTTAGAATTACCAGAGCCGAGCAGAGCGCCGCCATTGAGCGGCGACTCAAGAAGTGTACAGTGGCAACAGAGGTGTACGCGCCATCGGCTGACGGACAGAGCACGAGCTTTAGGAGCAAGCCTCTAAAAGGCCACATAACGCCGCAAGACCAACTCAAAAAAATTGCTGCACTGATTCACAGTAGAAATGACTGATGACACCATACGGCAGATCTTTGCGCAAACAAACAAGGAATACTAAAAATTATGCTACATGGCCCTGCCGAATCACATCAGCAGAGAATTTGGCACTACAACGTCACAGAAGCATCTTTTCAAGATTTGCATGGGCTTATGAAAGACAAAGATCGATGCCTGCTCCACAACAGTTTCATAGATTCAGCCACTACATTTACCGAGACTTTATTTTCTGAGGTAATTTATGCACACTTATTACTTTAGGAAGCTCGTACGTAGTGCACAAGCTTAGAAAAACGAACAAGCAATGCAAACGCATGCGAACCTTCTCTGCTTTCCTGTCTGGCGCTTCACGAGCCCCGTTAAGGAACATGCTCTAATCCTAATAGCGCGGAATCGCTTTTAACTAAGACGAACGATAAAATTCTTTTGTTTTGCATTTTAAAGGTGGAGACCCTTTGACCCAATTAAAGATAAAAAACCAGAAGTAAGTTTCACCAGTAAGCATATTTCAGGTGATATTATGAATACTTTTATTTCTCACACACGATGACAAAAACATGCGCAACAATTATTTTTAACATAGGTAAAAAATATAGGCCCAAATGTGTTTGAAGCTGTCACAATTAATTCACTACATTTCTCTGCTAGATTTATTGGGTGTAACTTTTCTATATGGACCAGCCTATAGAATTTCGGCTATAATGTATATCTCTAAAGCTAATGTTTTCTCGAGAAGGCTAGCAAAATAAGATACTGTCAAATGTACGTGATAGGTGACTGTACACACAAATTGTTGAAGTATGCTTGGTGTCTTTTGTTTTTGTTATATTTAACATTTATGGTTGAAGAAACTGCGAAATACTTTATATTGAAATGAAAATCCTATTGCTTATTTGCCAAAGGCCTACAGATCGTCAGTGACCCTGTATACTTGTTAGCTCAGGAATCATTTGGGCTGTCTGGTGCCCTTTGATACGAGCAGGGATTTATCGACATGGCTGTTGCGTATGTAATATTTCGATGACGCCTGGTATACAGCCGCCATTGAAATGCAATCCTAGTTGCCCAGGAAGAAAGGCTTGAGCCCTGGTTCCTATATCAGCGGAACGCCGTAGCGAGAACTCGACCATTCGGTGGAATCCTAAAGTTCGTAAAACAACTTTCACCACGATGTTTTTTTTTTGGTTAATAACTTACGCGGGCTGAATAATTTAAACGGTGTGCTGCCATGTCCACGCGTCACTTTTCGCCGGCGACGCATTTTGATCAGGGCCCTGCTCACGGTAGTGAGGTGCTGGTCATTGTTGTGGCCAGACGACTCCATTGGAGAAGTGGGCTGTTCATCTGGCTCGTGTGGCGTTCCTGCCTCCCCCTGTTTTTCTGGCTTGGGGGAACTTTGCTCGTCGTTTGCGTTCACTGTTGGCTGCTTCCCATCAATCTTCACCTGCGATGTGATAGACAAAAGAGGACATAAGGTACGACTTCCAAGATATCACTTGAAACTGTAAAACACGACGGCCCCGTCGCATGATTCCTTCGCATGTTACGTGCTCTATTCGTAATGCGGGACTTGTGTTTATTTCGAATCAACGCCCCTAGTAGGAACAAACCTGAAACATGAGTAGCGAATGCGTTGCGCCTTGTTCACTGGTCGGTCTTCTAGCTTGCTTTTGGTACAATAGCGTCCCTTGTAAACAAAGCACTTGACGCGCGGTGCATGCAGGCAGCTCTTGCAGTGGCCTCCAAGCGGTAGCTAAAGTCATACCACGTGACTAAGCGCTACTGTCGCACGCGCTCTCCAATGGCGCCTCGTCGCAGCATGCGGCAAGGTGCTATCTATCAATAACACAATGTCGTTCTTGGCACAGAAGGCCTTAGAGGAGGCCTTCGTTAGGACCATGAAAGAATAAATTACTTAGTTCCTCCACAGCTCGACTCACGCAAATAAGCCTTGTTAAGGCCTACATGTCGCTTTGTTGTCGATCGGTTCATATTACTTCTTGTTTATAAGGATAAAAAACTTACTTAAATCATTTGTGGACACTATATTGTAGCTACATATCTCTACAAAGGTACAACTACAATGCCGAAACAAGTATAGCAAGAAACAACCATAAAGCAAGCCCGGTTGGGACTATTTAAAGTGCAATATCTCCTACTAGTTTTTGTTGGTGCGTTTAAAGTATTAATGCATCCGGCTTGTACAGTTAGTATGCGGCACAAGGGATCTTACTCAGCTGTATAATTACCAATGTGAGAATGAGGTCTGCGAACTTTGTTTGCAGAAGCCGTTGCACTTTAATTCTTGTTCACGTTCCACTTCTCCGTATATGCCCTCGTATACAGCATTGGAGCAGAGATGTCCGAACTGTACGTGTGTTAAAGTGCGTGCGGCGATACAAACTGTCAGGAAAGTATGTCTTAAACCGTCAAAATCTGAGAAGAACATTATTAACCACCAAGCTATCGTTATGTTTTGAAATATAAGCCCTTAGGAGTGCATAGAGAGGAATATAGTGGCATTGTTGGTGGTAAGTTTCACTTACAATTGTTTGTAACCGTACGCATCAACAAGGACCAATCGCTTATTCTTAAATTTTGCGGTGAGCATCTCACATCTGTTATCCTACGCAGAAGCCCAACTCACAACTACGGTGGTCCAACATTTTCGTGCGTACATTGAATAGCGATTTTTCAGCTTCATTGCGGCAATGAGCGATCAGTTACAACTGAATAGCAGAAATCGCTCTCTGGTGGCATAGTTCTAGCCGCCTCACATTAACAGCATGTATGTAAAAGAAAGCTGTTGCAATCCAGGAGAAATTTCACATCATTTCACTCACCTTGATCAACACTAACAGCTCCTTTTTTTTTTTCAAAATACTCACTAGCAACGTGCATTCTCCTCAATTCCACTGCTTTTCAGGTACACCTGCTCAACTTGCCTCAAGGTAAAATTGTTCGGGAAAAGGGATTTTGGGTGTTTTGGCACCACCTGTGTCAGGCTTCTTGCGTGGCAGGTTGAGCTGGTCAGGTTTACCACGCTTGACTCCTGGCGATCCTTCTTGCTTCATTTGCGTTGAGTCACAAACGCATACTAATAGGAAGGCATTACTTCGAACTCCTCCCCATCACCTATGGCGGTAAGCAATAACAAGTGCATGCGTACGTCGCCATGAAAGGAGACAGGGAAATGTGTGTGTGAAGATATATCCAGAAAAGCAGAAAGTTTGTGTTAGTCGAAGTGCATTATTGAAGAATGCTCATCGTGTTACTGGTCCGGGCTTGTGCTCCGTCTGCTATGAACAAGCAAGTTTTAAAGGGGCCTGGAACACTTTTTCAAGTAGCCATGGAATTTAACCACTAGAGGAGCTTATTGCCTCATGAATATAAAGCCAAATTTTTTTCATACATGTACAGTACCAGCGGAGTTGCAAACATGTGTCGCACGCTGCTATTGTCTTCTCTCTTCTCTCATCCCAACGAAAGCGCTGGAAGCTAAGCAAACAGAAATGACATGGGAAAAAAATACGTCACGTGCACTTCATCACTAAGAGCACATTTAGGACTGAACCTTCTAATGGCGTGGCGTGTGCGTCCCCTGTTGTCGTAGTGCTTAACCTGTGGCACATACCCGCATATCACTGGCACATACCTGCCTCCGGGCACATATCATCATGTCCACATGTTACGAAAAACGAAGCACGGCGTCGGGTGAACCGGGTGAACCGGGTGAACGTGCGCTCGAACACGCAAGTAGCTGGTCGTGCTTGCTCTGGGGTTTTGGCCTAAGTTTGTGTAGTGGCTGTGGTTTCTTTGTCTTTATTAGGTGTTCCTATAGTGCTTTTACAGCTAAGTAAGCGCTTTTAGCGCTAGAAAGTTCACTTAGATGCAGTTTTCTTCACCTGGACCAGGGGCTTGCCCCTGGTCTGCTTCACTTCCGCCACAGGATATACCAGTGGATCAGTTTCTACGCAACGGCATTCCCGCAGTTCCTGTGGCCCTCGTCCCTAGCAACGACGGCTTCATTCGGATGAAGAATCCGAAAGTGATCCAGGCGGAGCTTAGAGCTGTGACGTCTCACTTTCACAGCATCACAGAGGTCCGCCAGTTCGGCAGAGGTGGTGTTCTATGTTTTTCATCTGATCAGCTCTGTATCCAAGACCTATTGAAGTGCTCGAGTTTCGCGACCAATCCGGTGAGCGCCTTTATTCCCCCGCATCTGGCATGTGTGAAAGGTATTGTTCGCGGTGTCGATGTTAACTTGACCCCGTCTGAGGTATTAGAGATGTTTGCCATGACTGGTGCTATTTCCGTTTATAGGTGTGCACGACTAGTAGAGAAGCAGAAGACGCCGACTGAGTCGGTAATTGTAACTTTTGCTGGAGTGAATCTCCCAAGCGAAATCAAGGCATGGCCACTAATATACAGAGTGGAACCGCTATCACCGCGACCACTCCAGTGTACGAAGTGCTGGCGATACGGTCACACTATTAAAGGATGCAGGTCAGAACTCAGATGCCGAGTGTGTGGTGACAACCACGAAACAAATTACTGCAAAGCTAAAGAAGAGAAATGTTGTCTCTGCAACGAACAACACTGTGCAGATAATCCTGATTGTTCTGCAAAGGCTCGAGAAATGCAAATTCTTGAAATTATAGGGCGTAGGCGCTGTTCTCGACGAGAAGCCCTAGCGGAAATACAGACTAGAACTCAGGGGTATGCCAGTGTTGCAGCACGACATCTCTCGGAAATAAATGGGCCGATTTCCCTGAATATAGCGGAGGCCATAGAAAAGGCTCTAGAAAAAGCCATGGAACGACTGACTTCTAACCTTTGCGATTCTCTATCTCAAGTTTTGGCTAACCAGATGACTCGCATATTTGGTACAGCGGGAGAGTCAGGCCTAGTATCCCAACATGTTGAGAGTTCACGACCAATAGCTGACGGTGAATCTGAAACTGCGCCATCGTCTTATCAGCCCGCAGGAGCCTCTGCAATAGGCGTTCACAGCCAAAATGAGGAATTTGAAACCGCACCATCGTATTCTCCGTCTACAGCACCCTCTGCAGTAGATATACAGAGTGTAAGTGAAGACAAAGCTGCATATACAATAGATTCCGATGACATGGATTTGGACCCTAGGTCCCTGAAGAGATCTAGATCCCCTGTGTCAAGGAAAACTAACTCACCGAAACAAACAAAGAACAAAAAGTATCTGAAAGAAAAGGAGAGCCTTTCAAAGAGGGATTTCTTGAAAGAAAGCATTCTAGAGAAAGCTATAGCGGAAGCAGCTCTTTCGAAACCATAGGGTCGCTTAAGATTCTCCATTGGAATTGCCGATCAATCCATTCTGCATCTACGGATTTGATATACTTGACTTCTAAATTCGCTCCTGATATTATAGCATTACAAGAGACATGGCTATCTGTACATAATTTGTTCCATTTAAATAACTTCCAATCTTTTCGATTAGACCGTCCATCGAGAGGTGGGGGTCTAGCTCTCTTTATTAGTAATAGAATTAGTATGAAAGTCAAATGCTCATACAAACATATGTCGCCAGAATGCGAAATTTTGGCAGTAGACATTACACTGCCCAACTGCTCTCCTTTCACTTTAGTTAATATGTATTTTCCGGATGGAGTTCAAGACACACGAAGTTTGGATCTAGCTACAAAATCGTGGTGCAAAGACAAAGTTTTAGTTGGAGACTTTAATTCCCAACACACGAGTTGGGGTTTTAGAACTGATCTTAGTGGGAAACGCTTGTGGGAGTGGACAATGGACAATGACCTGACGTGCCTCAACGTCAGAACCCCCACATTCATTCGTAATCACTCCAGGTCGGCCTTAGATTTAAGTTTTGTCAGTTCAGCCATTAGTACTTCTTCTTGGAAAGCGCTGGACTGTGGCACCAACAGTGACCACTTACCGATAAGTTTTGAAATTTCTTGTCCGATAATTCCATCTTGTTCAAATGTAAGAGTATTTGTAAATTACACTAAATTTAGGAATGACCTGAAGTCAGCACTGGCTTTTCACTCGGAAGAGAGCGATGATAAAAAAGCACTGAAAATAAACGCAGTCATTAAACGATCCTACAAAAGAGCCGAATTTACTGTTGAATCCACAAAAAGAGTATATAGCCGTTGGTGGAATGATGAATGTACAAGAGAGCACCGAAGACGTCAGGCAGCTTGGAAGCAGCTCTTACATAATCAATCCCCACAAAACTGGGCCGATTATAAATTCATTGCTGCGGGCTTTAAAAGAACGGTAGCTCAGGCTAAACAAGATTATGACAGAAGACATTATGAATACCTGTCGAAGCCTAAACATATGAAAGCACTGTTCCGATATATGAGAGCTCGGAAAATCTTGCCATCACCAGTTAATGTAGCTTTTGATAATCTGTCGGCACAAGAAATGACCACTACCTTAGAGGCTATCGGTAAAGGTCTGGAAAGCAGATTCACTTCAGTAGTGCCAAACAACTGGCACAAGTCTACGACAAAGTCTGACTTTGAAGAAGTGACACAGACTGAGGTATCCAACGTGATTAAACATTTACCCTGTGCATCTCCTGGCCCAGATGGAATCACAGTACCCATGATTAAAATTCTGTTCAATTTATCGCCTCGAGACGTCGCCAATGTTATTAACTACTCCTTAAAAAACTCATGGGTGCCGCAGGATTGGAGGATAGCAAAGGTGATTCCTATACTAAAAAAGCCGGGTGGAGGATTAACAGTCGATAATATCAGGCCAATCTCTTTAACATCTAACATGGTCAAACTAGTAGAGAGGGTCCTACATAGCCGAGTAAGTATCTGGATGGCAGACAATTTAGTAATAAAACCGAACCAAATCGGCTTTCGTAGTGATTTCTCAATTTGGTGTGCCCATGCTGATTTAGAGAGCCGAATACAGCTCGCGCGTAAAAGAAGGCAATACGCTGCTTTAGTAACGCTTGACATAGCCAAGGCGTATGACAGTGTGGAGCACTTCATATTGTTAAATACGCTAGAGAGATTGAACTTCCCACAATATTTTATTGAGTGGGTGGCAGAATTCTTAAAATCAAGAGAATTCTACTGCGTCAAGGATGGATGTTCCTCATCTAGATTTAAACAAACGCGCGGAGTTCCCCAAGGAGCAGTCTTATCTCCAGTATTATTTAATGCTTTAATGAGCACAATTCCAACAGATCAAGAAGTTACTGTCTACATTTATGCTGATGACATCGCACTCTTTGCTGCTGACTGTGGTATTTACTCATTACAACTTAAATTACAAAGATATATTAACATGTTGGAAATTTGGTTGCAGTCGATTTCGTTATCGTTAAATGTCAACAAAAGCGCGCTCATGGCGTTTCCGCTTGCAGAACCAATTTCAATTTCAATTCTATATAAACAGGAACCCATCCAGCAAGTAGACTCTATAAAATATTTGGGAATCATTTATAATGACAAACTTAACTGGAGTCCACACATAGAGTATATAACTACCAAAGCACAGCGGGCTTCAGGCTTACTACACAAGCTAAGTAACCGGAAATATGGGTTACGGAGGCACACCTTGATAACGTTGTACAAGATGTACATGCGCCCCATCATGGAATTCGGCTGCATATTATTCTCGGGTGGCCCTGCTTATAAAACGAAACCTCTAGTTGTCTTGGAGCGAGAAGCACTGCGAATGTGTCTGGGACTCCCTAGATTTGTGGCTATCAACGTACTGTACCAGGAAGCGCGCCTGCCTACACTGCTTTGTCGATTTCGAATTTTGACCGTACAAGCATTTTTAAAATTTTATAGCTTACCGGCAAGAAGATCTCAATATGCTTTTATCGCAAACCCAGACGCCTTCTTCCTTGCTCATTGGCCACGGTTTCACACACCTCAGATAATGTTTGTACAAAAAAATCTACAAAGTATAAATGTGAACATTAGAAATGTAATTGAGACTAATGACTCGAATTGTCATGTTATTATTGAGTATGATGATATATTCCCGCAAAACGCCAAATTACAATCCCTCAAATTTTTAAATAGCATATTATTAGATTACTTAGAGCATGCAAAAACTAAAAATATAATAGCCACAGATGCTTCCGTAAATAATCAAAAGGCAGGTGTAGGCATTGCCTCTGATTTGCTTGACTGGTCCTTTTCAGTGAGACTGCCTGATTTTACTCCAGTTTTTGAAGCGGAGCTCTTGGCGATTATTTTAGCTCTTCGAAAACTTCCATCAAATCAAAACAATGCAGTAATAATGACGGATTCTCTTTCAGTTTGTGCAGCTCTGACAGCTTCAGAGAACTCTCGAATTCTAAGCACATTCAAAACATTAGTACCGCCGCAGTTGAGACTCCTGAGATTACTATGGGTTCCGGGTCACTGTGGATTAAGATTAAATGAATTGGCCGATTCCTTAGCTCGAGCCGCACTTGATGGGCCAGTTTTGTCCATACTGCCAGATGTAGAATATATCACGGCTATAAGATATCGAAAATCGGCAATCTCCACTGATACGATAGAAAAAGTAATTACATGGACAGACTATAACCACCTCATGTTTCCATGGCAACCCCACTGGAGTCAGTCCAGAAAGATCGAAGTCTTAATCACTAAATTTCGATGTCGTGTCCCCCCCCTAAACCTATATCTACACAGAGCTGGTCAGACAACATCACCCCTCTGCGCATTCTGCGGAGAAATGGAATCACTAGATCATTATTTTTGTATTGTCGCCGCTACGAAATACTTAGAAAAAGGTTACTAGTTATGCCATTTCGGAAAATAGGTCTTACATTGACGGCGGAAACGGCGCTAAGCTTTGGCGCCTCAGCTTTGGGACATTGCCACAGGGATGCTTTCAATGCCGTTTGCGATTATATTCAGGCAACCAAGCGTATACCTTTGTGATCTTCAATCAAAAACAAAAAAAAAATTATTTATTACTCCCAAGGGCAGAGTGAAGTAAACGCAGCTAAGTGGTAAACATAACACCTCAAATCTCAAAATTGCTCAACTTGATTTTTTTTTTCGTTTGCTCTTTTTATGTTGTTTTTATTTTTACATTAGTCTTATTATAATACCAATTCGTTACACATAGTTAAAATGATTATAGATAAACTGCACTACACTTTCTTGGCCAATCCCCCTAAGTGGGTATGAGCCAACCTCCCAGGGAAACAAAACAAAAAAAATTATCACGCTCTCGGTGTTAACAAAGCCTGAAAGCAGAAGTGTGGCACATACTCTCGTTTACTTGTTGGATTGTCCTCTGGATGACGGTACTTCTGATGAATATACGAGAAAAAGAAGTGAGATGGCGGCCCTTGAAGTGCTCACTAGATGGACGGATGGACGTAAGGATGATTGATAAGCAGCCGAACAGACACATGCACGAACGGACGGACGATTGGACACACAGACACATGCACGAATGGATGAACGAATGGGCCAACGAACGAATGAACTAACACACGGATGGATGGATGGACGCCTGGACAGGCGCACGAACGTATGCACGAACAGGCGCACGCACGGAAGAATGAATGCATGGAAGGATGCACGGACGGAGTGACAGACGCTTCGCACCACTCATCGTCATTCATTCCATGAATATGCTGCGATTTTTTATTCTCTTATTTTTTTCCTCGGATGCCAAACTTTTCTGTGCGATCGCGTGTGAACGCGTGGCGCGAAGACAAGTCCCGGCTTCCAGCGGCAGCCCCTGCAAGGACCGAGCACGCTGTGCTAAAATCTGCCAATGGCTGATACAACGGCTGCGACGAGAAATTTTTTATCTTGTTCCGTCCTTTGTAGTGAAAAGAGAAAACACTTTTACGTGATTTTGACAACAGTTATGGTGAATTGAAGGCTGGGTGCTACGGTATAATATTTCGCTCGCGTGTTCACGGCAGCCTCTACTATGAATGAGCAGTGTTTTCTGACCCTGCTGACAAAGTGTTGCAGGGCCCTTAAAGGTATTGCCAAAATAATGCAACCATAGGAAATTCGCGCAATATTTCAAACACGCCGAACACTAACCACGGCTCTCATTCAGTACATTCCTACGATGGCAAGTGAATTCTACTCTTCTGTTACTTTTCAAAGAATACACATATCCAACTTGCCTCTGGGGAAGGTTGTTCCGGATCAGGGTTTCTGGGTGTCGCGACGCCGCCGACGACCGGCTTTTTGCGTGAAAGGTTGCGCTGGTCAAGTTTTCCGCCCTTGACTGCTGGCGATCGTTCTGGTGGCATCTGTGTTCAATAGAACATATATAACAAAAATTGTTGGTTCGAAAACCTGATGTATCCAGCGTGGCAATGCATTTGGCCACTAACATATTTTATTCGCGACTCAAATTTATCCTTCGCCACCTAGCGGCCGCACTCGGAAATGGTGCTAACAGGGTCAGTCTTGAAAGGAGATACCTTACCACGTTGCGCGTCTTGAGAAGCGGCCGCATAGTTTTATTTTCGCCATGCGGCATGCGAGAGCCCGAAAGAAGAAAGCGGTTTACAAAGATCGTTGCAGTGCGCCACAATGCGTGGTATTGCGGAGGAAAGATGTCAATGTATTGTCCTATCAATTTCCGAAGGATGCCAATAGAAACTGACGCTTTGGAAGAAGGTTACGGACACTATGATATTTTGTCCTAACCCTTTCGCTCGCGATGATTTAATTCTCCTCTGTGAGTACACGACTATGTAGCGTGTGGGCGTTCTTGTGAATATTTGGTCTTTTCTAAGCTCGCAAGCCATTACACGGTGCGCCTGGTAGCACGCACGCCGTCTGGCAACATGGACAAAGATCGCGAGTGGTTCATAACTGTTCCGACAGGTGCCACCATCATACCACTCGATCTCATATGCGCATGCATATGTGTGTGCATATGTACAGCTTTCAGACTAACAGTACGCGTCGACAACCACTGATTCCCAACAGATGTAATTTGTATATGTCAATAATATTCCTTGTTGTAAGAAATGCACACGACAGTAGTGCAACTTTTATTACGTTACAACGTTAAAGAACACCACACAATTAGCAGACTGATAGGAAGAGAAACGACGCATACAACAAGTTTTTATTCTTAACAAAGCAGTTTGAAGTATATTACGCATTCGTATAAGGGACCTGCATGTGCACATGATATTACTGTCACCACTGGCTTGTCTATGTATTATTTGAAATTATGAAAATGTTAGCCGTGGAAAATGAAATTCATTTTCCAATTGAATAACTGAACCATGGCTTAGCCATTTTCATCTTTTTACCAATATCATAGGTATCTACCACCATTCTGTCAATATGATACTATTGCTTATATTTTATACATGCTTATATATTATACTGTATAGGCCTCATCGGTCCTCTTGACCTCCCTCAGTCCTATTACATCCCATTTAACACCATCTAGCTTCTCGAATGGTACAGCTAGACTTGCCTCAGTAAATAAGGTTCTAGCGTTAAAAGTTTCCAAGTTCAGGTTTCAATGGTGACCTGTCGGGACCCAGAGATTCTTAGTACCTTCTGCTGCGTTGCAAATCTAACCACCGCTAGGGTCAATTGCTTTACAGCCACTGGAGACTGAGGGTCGTGAGTTAATTGACGTATGAATGTGGGAGGTAGTGACCTGTGCTATTGTGACCTCGCACACAGAAGAGAACTGGGAGTGGGATTCCTTATCCACAGAAACATAGCTGGAAACATAGATGAATACTATAGGATCAATGGAACGGTGGTAGGTATCTTAATTAAACTAAAAAAGAGATACAAGATGAAGGTGGTGCAGGCTTACGCACCTACATCCAGTATTGATGACGCGTTGGTTGGAAACTTGTATGAAGGCGTCGAATCGGCAATGAGTAAGGTAAAAACACCGTATACTATACTGGTGGGGGACTTGAATGCCAAGGTAGGGAAGAAGCAGGCTGGAGACCAAGCAGAAGAAGATTATGGCATCGGTACTCGAAATTCCAGTGGGAGGCTATTCGTAGAACTGGCAGAACGCCAGAATTTATGAATCTTGAATACCTTCAAGTGAAAACGAGAGAACCGTAAGTGGACATGGAGGAGCCCTAATGGCGAAAATAAGAACGAAATAGACTTTTTAAAGAGTACCCACCAAGGCACCATGCAGGACGTGTTAACTTCTTGGCAAGGTACGTTACGGTGACCATAGAATGATACGGTCTCGAATTCGCCTAGACTTGAAGAAGTAACGACAGAAATTGATACGCAAGAAGCCAATCAATGAGCTAGCATTCAGAGGGAAAGTACAGGAATTCAGAGTATCGCTTCAGAACAGGTACTCGGTTCTTATGAAGGAAACCACCATTAGCGTCGACGCAATGAATTATAATCTCATGAGTATCAATACGGAGTGCGCAGTGAAAGTTGGAGGTACGGTAGATAGAAAGGACACTGGCAAGCTGTCCCAAGAAACGAAGAAGCTCATTAATAAGCGTCAAAGCATGAAATCTTCAAGTAAAACAGACAAAATAGAGTTTCCAGATTGAATAATAGGTGCAAGGTATCCGATGTAGGAAGGTACAACATGGAGAGAATCAAACGCACTCTGAAGAACGCAGGAAGCGTCAAAGCAGTGAAGGGAAAACTTGGGATAGGCAAAAGTCAGATGTACGCACTATTGGAGAAGGAATGCAAAACAACTACCAATATGGATAGAATAGTTAAAATAGCGCAGGAGTTTTAGAGAGATCTGTATAGTAGCTAGGAAAACCGCAACCTTACTATAAAAAGTAGCACTAACCCTGATGGCTCACCACCAGTTGTGATGGAAGAAGTCTGAAGAGCCCTTGAGAGCAAGCCAAAAGGCAAAGCTGCTGTTGAGGAACAGGTAACATCAGATCTGCTGAAAGATTAACGACAGATTGTGTTAGATAAACTAGCCACCCTTTTACGAGGTGTCTCCTGACGGGAAGAGTACCAATATCTTTAAAGAATGCTAACATCATCTTGATATATAAGAAAAGAGATGACAATGACTTTGAGAAATTTAGGACAATCAGCTTGCTCTCCGTCGTTTAAGAGCTATTTACAAAGGCAATTGCTAACAAAATTATTGCGACAATAGAATTGAATCAGCCAAACAAAAAAGCAGGGTTTCGGACAGGCTAATCAACAATCGACCACATTCATACTATTAATCAGGTAATAGAGAAAGGCTCAGAATACAGCCAAGCATTATACATAGCCTTCATAAATTACGAGAATGCGCTTGATTCAGTAGAAATATCAGCTGTCATGCAGACACTGCGGAATGAGGGCGTCGACGAAGCGTATGTAAAATCCTGGATTTACCACGTGCTTACAGGAGGTTTTCGGAGGCCTAGAATGGCAAGAGTTCAAGATAAAAGTTAATGGAGAGTACCTTAGTAATCAGCGCTTCGCCGATGCATTCCATTGCTGAGTAACTCAGGAGGTGAATTGCAACTCATGATTACGGAGTAAGACAAGGAGAGAAGAAAGGTCTTAAAATTAATTGTCAGGAAACGAAAGTAATGTACGATAACCTTGGAAGAAAACAGCGCTTCGAGATAAGTATTAGTGCACTAAATGTTGTAAAAGACTATCTCCCGTATTCAAAAACGTCCCTTCACTCAACGCTTCACCTTCACTTAAGAAAGCCGATTGGAGCGCCGCCTGTAGGCACTGCAAGTCACTGCATATCAGCAATAAGCTGCTGCGATTCTTGAGTGGCGCAGCGTCATTGTCAGCCGAGCAGTGGCACAGTGCTCAACTCTGTCAAGTGAAGGGGGAAAGTCGAGTCGAGGAGCGTTTGTGAATACGGGGGTATGTCTACTTAGGACAAATAATATCTGTGGAGCCAAACCACGAGATTGAAGTAACTAGAATAATAAGAATCGGGTAGAGCACATTTCGCAAACACTCTCAAATCATGACAGGTAGATTGCCACTACCCCTCAAGAGGAAGATATATAACAGCTGCATCTTGCCGGTACTTTCCTAAGGAGCAGAGACTTAGATACTTACAAGGAGGGTTCAGATTAAATTGGGGACGATGCAGCGAGCAATGGACAATAAAATAGTAGGTGTAACCTTAAGAGGCAAGAAGAGAGCAGAGTGAATCAGGGAACAAACCTGGCTTAAGAATATCATAGTGGAAATCAAGAGGAGGAAATAGACATGGGCCAGGCATTTAGCGCTTATACAGGATAACCGCTAGTCCTTAAGGGTAACTAACTGGGTTCCCAGAGAAGGCAAGCGGGCTAGGGGGAGACACAAAGTTTGGTGGGCATATAAATTAAGTTAGCGGGTATAAATTGGCAGCCGAAAGCACGGGACTGAGTAGACTGGCGGAACATTGGAGAGCTCTTTGTTCTGCAGTTGAAGTAGTCAGGATGATGATGATGATGATGATGATTATGATGATGATATTACACTTGTGCTTGTGAAAACAAGGAAGTGTCAAAATTATCAACGGTGTATAGCTGGTTTAGCATTAGCAATATTCTTCAAAAAAAGCGTTTTGTTTCTTCAGTTGATGGCTGCATTTTATGTCACGTGTACCTGCATGTCGCTCATATGTGTGTTGTGGGGTTTTGAAAGACGAAGAGCGCCACTCTCAAAACACACGAACACAGTTGACGCGGCGGAACCTGATTAGATATTGCGTACATTTCTGCAACTATTCTCACATTGACGATATCGCTAGCTGAATCAAATACGTAACTAGTGACAATCTAAAACAACCATATAGAATATTCCAATACATTCAATCAACATAAACATTGAATAACGCGAAGGTGGCGTCCTTGAATCACCACGAGGAGCCCACGGGAGACATCTCGCGTTGGCGCCCCCATGTAACTACCGCCGGTGACGATCATTCGAGCCAACCGCAACACGCCAGAGACTCGTCCATGATTTCTGTACGGCCACCTAGTCTCGCCACCATGGGGCTCTTCTGGTGCTGCCGAGCTAACCGTGATGACTATGATGATGGTGTGCTCACGGGAGCACTGCGCCACCTATCGCCCCACAGCTGAATCCAAATGCGGCCTATTCTCGAGACATGTGTGCGCCACGGGGCACGCACACATTTCAGGGAGTCTTTGCACCCCCTCAATGTGCAATGCGCTATGAATTGTTTAGTTACGTGTCAACACATGAAGGTGCGTTGTTTGTTTTTTTATCAATCTGCCTATTTGGAGGTGCGATGTAACATTGAAATAAGAACCGATACCTACTCGCTCGAGTGGCCGTTTTACTACTGTTATATTGATCGTGCCACTCCGCGATAACGCACGTAATTCAGTGCACCTCAGTTGGCACATTTGGCGACAGTCACGGACATGCGGAGCTCTTGCGCCAAGACGGTCGTCTGAGGGAGCTTTCCGTTAATACACAAGTTGCAACTCTTCATTAAATGTAGCTAGGTTTTGATATGACAGTGTTATTTTAGGTGCGAAGCTCCTTAAGACCTCATGATGTCCGCCGTCTCCCGTCTGTCCGTAACACATCTTCATCTGTCTGACATTTCTGAACCATTTTTCAAGTAACCTTCAACTTATAAGCAACAGAGGGCGTTGGTGGTAACCGCTTTGCATGTAACCTTCAACTTATGAGCAACAGAGGGCGCTGTGGTTAATTGTAGATGTGATGGAGCTGCTGTCTACGCTATATATATATATATATATATATAAATATATATATATATCCACGTTCCATACCACACGTTCTCTTATCTCATATTTACGAAGACGAACGCAGGAAAGCGCGACGTGCTGAGTATCAGCCTCGGCGTTGACGGAAAGCTACCGCGGAGACAAAAGAGAAGGAAGCGGATGCAAAGCGGCGACGGCGACAACAAAGTTCTACACCACAGACTAGGGCTAAGGAAGCAAAGGCTAAGCGGGAAAAACGCCAAGCTGACTCGCAGTTGAGACAACTTGAAGCGGATGCAAGGCGGCAATACAAACAAGAAAATTCTTCACCAAAGACAATAGCTAATGAAGCTGTGATTATGAAGTCAAAACGTAACCCGGAACTCGGAACCTTACATCAGCTATAAAGAAGAATCACCGCTTTATCACAATCGGTCTCAGCACTATCTCTTTGAATATATAAGTATCACAACCAGAATCAGTCTCAGTACTATCTCAACTTTAATCACAATAATCACCTCCCAAAGCATCGCCTCATAATTATGTCAAGCAACTTGAAATGCGGTGATTTTTTGTGTTCTCATAAAAAAGAACAAGTGCTTCTGTTTTCAAAACTATCGCTTGAAGGCTGAAGCTGTATTTTGTTCTGAGTACATTGTCGTAGCATGCTCGTCGTGTTACTCGTCAGAGAGTAATCTCTGCTGTAAACTAGTTACTAACATGCTCAACGCTATGTCAATGCAACCAAGCATAACTCGAATCATATCAATCACCCGGTTCAAACATTACTAAAGGGTTCCGTTTTATATTGTTACGTACAATCCAGATGGTGTACGAATAACTGTTTATTGGGGCCAACTTGTGCCCGAAAAGTAGCGGCGTCTGTAACAGGCCATCAGCAAAAAGGGATCAATCTCCGAGAGAGAAAAAACCCTTGAGCGGTGGTCCACTTCTTTTTCATCAAAATCCCGTGCTGAGGAAGCGCGCGCCGTCACGGCCTTTTCTTGTTTGATCATAAGGCCGCTGATCTCTTGGGGGGGGGGGGGGGCGCACGAACTAGCGCGCGTAGTTTGAATACTGCGTTCGCCTTGCGTCATTATCCCTCCTCCGAAAACGCATCATCCCGATGCGTAAAAGCAGTGTTGCTGAGATGGTCTGAATGCGTGATTTCCAATGAGAAATAGGTATTCCTCATAATCGGGTGTGTATAATTCGATGTTCATTGCCTGTCATAGTATGGCTTCATTCTGACTACATGCACGATTTCTGTGCTCCTGCGGCATCTTGATGAGCTCACTTGTCCTTCCGGTGACACCTCATAGTTCAAGGAGCTGACGCGACGAAGGACTCGGTAAGGGCCGAAATAGCGGCGCATGAGCTTTTTGGAAAGGCCAGGCGTCCGCACAGGAGTCCAAATCCAAACTAGGTCGCCTGGTGCGTAGTCGACTCCTCTCCGACGAAGGTTGTAATGGTTTGCATCCACGCGTTGTTGTTATTTTATGCGATGTCGCGCCAACTGCCGTGCTTCTTCGGCTCGCTGAATGAATTCGCTGATGTCAGGCTTGTGCTCTGTATTGTCGCCTACAGGCAGCATTGCATCTAATGGTGTGGTAACTACTCGACCATAGACTAGCTGGAATGGCGTCACTTTAGTAGTCTCCTGCACAGCAGTATTGTAAGCGAAAGTGGCGTACGGCAGTATCTTGTCCCACGCACGGTGCTCCAAGTCAACGTAAATGGACAACATATCGGTTAGAGTTCTGTTGAGTCGCTCGGTTAGCCCATTAGTTTGGGTGTGGTAAGCCGTTGTTTTCCTATGACTTGTGTGGGTAAGTTTCATAATGGACTGCGTCAGATTGGCTGTGAATGCAGTTCCTCGATCCGTTATAGCCACCTTTGGGGCACCATGCCGTAGTACAATGTTAGTGACGAAAAATTCAGCTACTTCTATAGCCGTGCCCCTGGTAAGAGAGGCTGTCTCGGCATACCGGGTTAAGTAGTCTGTCGCCACTACTATCCATCGGTTGCCCATTGATGACGTGGGAAAGGAACCAAGTAGATCCATTCCTACTTGTTCGAACGGAGACTCAGGTGATTCAATTGGTTGGAGAAATCCTGCAGGTTTCCATTGAGGCGTTTTGCGTCTCTGGCAATCTCTACATGTCCTTACATAATGCTGTACAGCATCCAGTAACTTTGGCCAGTAGTATTTTGTGCGGATGCGAGCCAATGTTCTATTCACTCCGAGGTGTCCTGCTGCTGGGTCATCGTGGCAGGCTTCCAGGATTTCGGGTCGCAAGGCCGAAGGAACGACGAGTAGGAATTTCTCCTTGCTGTGCTCGAAGTTTCTTTTGTATAAAACGTTGTTTCTCATGAGGTACGAGGACAATCCCCGGACGAAAACTCGAGGAACACGCACGGGTTGCCCTTCCAGATGCTTGATCAGTTTAAGCAACTCCGCGTCAGATCGCTGATATTAAGTCATGTCTGCGGTGCTCACGGCCCCAAGAAACGGAAAGTCGTCTCTATCTTCCCCAGGTGCAGATTCCATTGGTGCGCGTGATAGGCAATCAGCATCGCTGTGCTTGCGACCCGACTTGTATACGACTGTTACGTCGTATTCTTGCAACCTGAGGCTCCATCTAGCAAGTCGCCCAGAAGGGTCCTTTAGGCCTGCGAGCCAGCACAACGAGTGATGGTCGCTCACTGCTCGAAATGGTCTACCATATAAGTACGGTCGGAATTTATGGCCCATATTACCGCCAGACATTCTTTTTCCGTCGCCGAATAATTTATTTCAGCTCTCGAAAGAGTGCGACTAGCATATGCGACCACTCTTTCCTCTCTGTTTTGCAGCTGCACAAGGACGGCGCCTAGTCCCAAATTGCTTGCGTCCGTGTGAATCTCTGTTTCGGCTTCTTCGTGGAAATGTGCCAGGACAGGGTGGTGTAGGAGCCGCTGTCGTAGCTCATTGAACGCCTCTTCTTGCTCGCTTGTCCAGGTGAAAGGCATGTCTTCTTTCGTCAGTCGGCTTAGTGGCTCCGCAATCTTCGAAAAATCTTTAACGAATCTTCTGTAATAGGCACAAAGTCCTAAGAATCGTCTCACAGCCCTTTTATCTGTCGGTCTAGGAAACTTTTCTACAGCTGCTGTCTTTTCGGGGTCAGGTCGAATGCCTTCAGAGCTAACCACATGACCGAGGAAAAGCAGTTCATGAAAACCAAAATGGCACTTTTGGGGCTTTTATCGTCAGCCCTGCTGAACTAATCGCTTCGAGCACAGTACGTAGTCGTTCCACATGCTGATCGAAGGTGGCCGAAAAGATCACGACGTCATCGAGATAAACAAGGCAGGACTGCCATTTTAACCCGGACAGCACAGTATCCATCATCCGCTGAAATGTGGCGGGTGCAGAACACAGGCCAAATGGGAGTACCTTGAACTCGTATAACCCATCTGGGGTCACGAAAGCAGTTTTCTCGCAATCTCGTTCGTCCACCTCTATCTGCTAGTATCCGCTCTTGAGATCTAGAGAGGAGAAGAATTTCGCGTCTCGTAGTCTGTCAAGGGTGTCATCGATCCTTGGAAGAGGATAGACATCCCGCTTTGTGACGACGTTCAATTTTCGGTAGTCAACGCAGAAGCGCAAGGTCTGGTCCTTTTTCTTTACCAGTACTACAGGTGAGGCCCATGGGCTGGCCGACGGTTGAATTACGTCGTCCCTGAGCATTTCTTCAACTTGGCCTCTGATGACTTCTCTCTCTTTTGGTGACACTCGGTACGGGTGCTGGCAATTAGGTCTAACAGATTGATCGACTATGATGCGGTGTTTGATGATAGATGTTCTTTGCACTTTCGATGACGTGGAAAAACATGAGGCGTACTCCCGTATAAGGCTCTCGATTTTTTGTTTCTGGTTCGGTGATAGGGCTGCTTCGATGTGGGTAGATGCGATTATGGAATCTATACCGTCAGGGTGCAGTGGTGCAGTCTCGAAGAATTCAAATCCGTAATCAGAACGTAGTCATGCAAGTGACCAACCACAGTTCCCTTCGCAAGGTGCTGCACCTCATTTTGGAAATTTGTCAGGAAGACACTCGTACACCCATCACGCAGTCGTACAATACCTCTTGCTGCACAGATCCCTTTCTCGAGTAATAACCCAGTATTGCTTTCTGCCATTCCTTCATAGTCGTTGTACACATTGCTTTTTACGGTGACAACGATGATGGATCTTGCAGGTACTGTTACATCATCACGTGCAATCTGGAGCGCATCTAACCGTTTTTCACTCTCGAAAGTCGCGATGGCGTGTTTCGTCGAGAACAAGACGCACGTTTCCTGCAAGTTTATCACTGCGCCATTGGCCTGCAAAAAGTCCATTCCGATAATTACATCTCTTGAACACTCCGACAGGACAATGAAGCTGGCGACGTAGGTGAAGCCGCGTATCCCAACTCTAGAGGTACACATGCCTGCCGGATCGATAAGGTGTCCCCCGGCGGTTCGCACTTGTGGTCCTATCCAAGGGGTCAGCACTTTTTTCAGCGTTGTGGGAAGTCCCCTGCTCATGACGGAATAGTCTGTGCCTGTGTCTACTAAAGCATTCGTTTGGTAGCCAGTCTATAATTACCGACAAATCAGAAGCGACGTTACCATTTCCGCACGTAGTCTCGTGTCCGTCATCACATTTTGAAATCGGCCCTGGAGGTTGTTTTCTTGCGTCGGCAGCGGCCTTACCTCCCCAGGTCGCCGATTCTAGTTTTCCCGAAGCGGGCTTTGGGGAAGTCGCCTCGGAGAGTTTGAAGATGGGCGTGGACTTGGTGACCGATAACTCAGTGGCGCTGTCGACCGAGACTGATGCTGCTGCGAGGAGTGAGCCCCTTGACGCGTTGACAAGTACTCCTCGATTTCAAAAGGTCGCTCCCCATTCCGTGGACAGGCAGCGTTTACGGGAAAACCCCGAAGTCCAGCTCGGCGATATGCACACATCCGGTAAAGATGGCCAGCTTCGCCGCAGTGATAACAAAGCGGAATTCGATCAGGAGTGCGCCATATATCAGCTTTTCGGATCTTAGTCTCGGCTGGGAATGGCGTAAATCGAGGTTTCGGCAGATGCGTGCTTGCTGCAGTGAAATAAGGTCCAGGAGCGGCGAAAGGAGGTCCAGGGGCGACGAAATGAGGTACAGGGGTGTTTCTCAGTACCTCGGCGTACGAGACCGCGGGCTGCATCGGAACTGACGCTTGAACAGGCTGGGCTTGGGGCTGCTGCTCACGGACTGCCTGTCTCACCTCCTCCCGAACAACTTCCCCTAAAGACGAGACCATTGAGGGGTAGCCGTTTAGCTTCTGGAGCTCTTCTCGAACCACCGATCGAATGAGCTCTCGTAATACGTCGATGCCATTCCCGAAGACTGCTGACACCGCGTCTACGGATGCGACGTTAACATCTCGATTGTAGTGCGTCGCTCGCTGTTGCAGAGTCTTTTCAACCGCTGTCGCCTCAGTGCGAAATTCAGCGACGTTCCGCGGGGGACATCGGAGCAAACCGGCAAAAATCTCCTGCTTCACCCCACGCATCAGGTGCCGAAGTTTCTTGTCCTCGCTCATATTTTGATCAGACCGGCGGAATAACCGGCACATGTCTTCCACATACATTGCGACGCTTTCATTGTTGCGCTGGTTTCTTGCCTGCAAGGCAGCTTCAGCTCTTTCCTTGCGGTCTGTACTCGGGTATGGGGCCAGTAGCTCCCGTCGGAAATCATCCCACGATCGAATGGTACCTTCATGGTTTTCAACCACGTTAGGTGCGCTGTCCTGCAATACGAAATAAACTCGGCGGAGCTTCCGTTCTTCGGGCCATCCGTTGCAGTTGGCGACGCGCTCAAAACCCTCCAGCCAATCCTCGGCGTCTTCATGAGGATCGCCATGAAAAGGGTCCGGCGTCCGTGGCTCATCGATAACGACGTGCGTGGCAGCGACTGGAGACGAAACGGCGTGTGCGGCAGCGGTTGGAGACGACATTTCGGTACTCTCACCGGAGACAGCTGGAGACACTCTGGGCTCTAGTGGCAGGGGAAATTTTGGCGGCTCACCACGTAGACGACGGCTGGAGCGCTGATGAACTGGCGTGAGCTCAATTGGTTCGACTGCTCGTGGTTCCGAGCTGCTTCCTCGAAGTCCAACTGGGTTTGGGATCATTACCCAGCTCCTCCACCAGAATTGTTACGTACAATCCAAATGGTGTACGAATAACTGTTTATTGGGGCGAACTTGTGCCCGAAAAGTAGCGGCGTCTGTAACAGGCGATCAGCAAAAAGGGATCAATCTCCGAGAGAGAAAAAACCCTCGAGCGGTGGTCCACTTCTTTTTCATCAAAATCCTGTGCTGAGGAAGCGCGCGCCGTCAAGGCCTTTTCTTGTTTGATCATCAAGCCGCTGATCTCTTGGGGGGCGCACGAACTAGCGCGCGTAGTTTGAATACTGCGTTTGCCTTGCGTCAATATACTCCTACGATGGCAAGCGCCCTCTACTCTATCCTGCTGCATTCAACCAGAAAGCATATTGAATTTACCTCAAAGTTGAATTGTCCCGGATTTGTGCTTTTAGGTGCTGCGGCACCACCCGCCTGCGGCTCCTTGCGTGGCTGGTTGAGCTGGTCCCGTTTTGCGTGCATGACACCAGGTGATGCTTCTTGTGGTTTCTGTGTTGGGCGTAACACACAATCTGAATGTGTGGGCAAAATAACTTTGCCTTCTAGAACTACTTTCAAGCACTCTAACATTACTTCTTCGTTTCGCTACTGTATGATAATGCTGCACCAACTGTTGTTAAAATCATGAAAGCCTCCCTTCCACCAATGGCGGTAAACAAGGACAAGTTTTTGTGTCTTTTCATATGTGCCTAAATGTGTTCGTTGGGAGACGATTCATTGGTGTTCATTGGTGTTCATTGGCGTTCATTGGCGTTCATTGGTGTTTATTGGTGTTCATTGGTGTTCATAGATGTTCATAGGTAAGACACGCGCGCAAGCGCGCGTGTCTACCTATGAACACATTTATCACATGAACACATTTAGTAATATATCAGCCAATAAAAGCTAATGCAGCGACACGACTGCTACATCACTAGCCCCAATATGTGTTATGAGGGGCAACCTAGTGCATGTTGATGGATTTGATGACAGCCCCCTTACTTACGACTTCTGCGCACTAAAACGGTCTTATGACTATATCTGGCTATAGCAAACACTGCCTCTGCTCTTAATATGTAATGAAACATACAATTGAATGGAATTTCTAATTTTCGTTGTTAGACGAGAAAGTGCTTTTGCATTGCATGAATATGTAAACGTAAAGTGTCAAATTGGTCAAATTTGTCTAGTTAGAAGATACTCATGACTATCAGCGTACAAAAAGCACAAAAACAAAAGAAAGGGCACAACGCAGTGCTTCTGTCGTGCCCTTTTGTGTGTTTTTGTGAATTTTTCAGCGCTGATCGGGGACAGCAATCTGTATAAACCAGCAGCTGCTTCAATGGTCTGAAGCGAGATTTACAGTACGTTCATGATGTTGCTCGTCGATGCGTGATCTCTGCTCTGAACTATTATTACCATGCTTAAAACAACTCCAAACTATTGCATCCAGGGAGAATTCAATGGTCACTTCCATCACCCTGCTTAACTTTAACGGCAGCTTTTGAGTAGTACATGCTTACGAAGGCAAACTCCTTATATTTTAATCCACTGCCTTACTTTAGTACGCATACTTCACATGCCTCAAGGGGGTGACTGTTTCGCATCTGGGCTTTTCGGTGTTTCCGCTTCGCCCGTGTCCTGCTTCTTGCCTGGAAGGTTGACGTGGTCACGTCTTCCACGCTTGACTTGCAGCAATCCTCCTAGCTCTTGATTTGAGCATAGCGCATATAATTAGGAGTGTTGGTTCGAAAACCTGGACTCTCTTTACGCTACTTTCGGACACTAATATATTCCTATACCACTTCACTGCTCCAGGGTATTACTGTGTACAGCGTGGTTCAAATCGTATACTCCTCTGCCTGCCCTTCCCCTATTGTAGCATTGTAAAGTACTCAACAAATGTACCACGTGCGTACGCGAGCGCACGTATGTGCGCGTGCGTTTGTGCCTGTGTGAGTGCAGTCAAGTTTTCCCCGAGTGATTGCAGCGCCAGAGCGCGAAGCCTAGCAGATAATAATAGCAATAATAAGACGCAGTTCGTCAGACCATGGTCAGACTCGAAAGCGATGCGTGCGTCTGCTTCCGTGCATAAGCAGGTGAACGGCAGGGTAACCAAGGGCAACACAAAAAACGTGTGCGCGCGTCTGTTTTCAGCGTGCCGTCAACCAATTTCATACAAGGAAGTGTGAGAAACTCAGCTCTTTTGGGCCAGTGTCCCGCGCCTATACGCATGTGTGCGTTTGTGTTTATAAATTTCTGGCTGGCAGTACGCGTTAACAGTCGCTGCCCAAGAGCCCTGGTTTTAGACGCGAAGCCTGTGTAACGCTGTCCCGTACGTTACTAACTCCCTCGCCGTAGGTGTTGGAGTGGTGCCAAGTAGGCCAAGTCACTGCGGCGCGGGGACGTCATTCTCTCCTTCACCCGCATTAGATGCCGCCCCCCCCCACCCGCTTGCAACACAATTCTCACTCACTTCACCCTCTCCACCACCTGCAAGGCTCGTCCGCACTTCGAGTGGAAGCACTTTTCCGGCTCGCTTATCTACGATGGAACTAAAACAATACCAAACCCACCTCTATTGTCTTTGCGTTTCAAACAAATGTTTACTCGAGTGAATGCTACACTAAGTTTCGCTTCAAACCGTTCTTCGGGCACCCGCGTCGACGCCCGTTTTAACCGGGCCAATGACGTTGACGGTCCATAATTTTTCAGTGCCTACAATATTCCTGGGAAGAATCGCACACTGTAAATAATATCTACTGCAGTGCTAAGACTGTCTTTTAATTATGAAAATCTGCGTTAACAGGTGCATTTCATTTCAGTCTGCCAAATTTGGCAATGGTCGCGAACTTAGCGAGCCTCGGTGATCTTTCAGAGAAAAGAAACACTGCATTTGATCAGATATGTCAGTAATACGATCTACAATTGGGGTCGTTTTTTTAGTTTTCAAGAGGAGAACCAAAGAAGTGCTTTACAATTTAAAGAAATCTGCCAAAATGAGTAATTCGTTCATTGGGCTGCGGGCATTTCGGAAGTACTTTCTGTGCTACTCCTCGGGAGCTAACCTCTGAAACATTCGCCAAATGCTTAAAAGTGTCTATGTCACAGTCGCTATGTTACAGCGCACGAGAACTCGACTGTCGTGACCATCACCTGCACAAACATTACGAGCTGATCTCATTCACCATGAATAACATTGGCAAGCACCTTCTATTTTTTCCCGCTGCTTTTAAAATAGTATAGACGAACCCAACTTGCCTCAGGGGGTGGTTGTTCTGGGTCTGGGCTTTTGGGTGTTTTGGCACCACCCGTGTCCGGCTTCTTGCGTGGAAGGTTGCGCTGGTCAGGTCTTCCACGTTTAACTTCCGGCAATCCTCTTTGTGGCTTCTGAGTTGAAGACAACACATATAATGAACATGGTTGTTTCGAAAACCTGAATTCTCTTGTTGGAAGCGACTTCAGGCACTGTATCTTACCCTTACATCATTTTTGTTTCATAACTTCTTGCCGTATCCAGCATGCTTTAAATTATATACACCCTGCAATGTTTGTCGGTAGGGAACCGCTTTTTAGTTATAAATCATTGTTAGCGTTTTTAAAAGAAATTCATAGCTTTCATGTCATATACCCGGGCATACCGTAGCATGACCTCTCCAGAGAGGTTTTTGCTGCGGTGGCTACACAAGAAAGCACATGCCTCACGGCCCTTGGACGCAAGGGTATGAACGAGTGAGGCACTTGTGCTAATGCCATACATATGCACCATCGTCTTTTATTATCACCAACTTTTGTCATCTATTCACATCACACACACCTTTCACCGCATGGTCATGATTTTATTACTTGTATGTTTTTACCCGCCTTACTGCGAGGAATTTTATGGCCCTTATACAGCCGCTTATCACAATCATTGTCTATAATTCTAGTAAGATGAACTGGCGCTCTTTGGCCGTGAAATGGCCCTTGCGCCATAAAACATCATCATCATCATCAAATTATATACGCCTCGGCTAACCTGTCAAACTCGGCATAGTGGCATTTGCATATCCTCAATACACTAGCACGAGCGTACGCGCGCGATTTCGTGTTCGTTCGTGTGTTTCTTCACTCATGTGTGTTGTGGTGTGCGTGCGTGTTTCCGATTACCTTAGTAATACTACGTGTCAAGGGCCACCTCCCAACAGTCCTAATTTTTTTACAGTGAAAGCTGTTATAAGATCACAACTCGGGTCACGCGCAGTTCTCCGCCGCCGCCGCCACTGGCGGTGTCTGTAACCACATCGCACGAAATTAGAAAAAAAAACCTGGCACTAATGACACAGTGGGGCTCGTACACGGGTTCGCTGGGTGCCGGCCCAGTATTCTACCACTGAGCTACGCCGGTGCTTGTGACTTGTTGGTAAACTTGCCATTGGTAGGCGTGATGTCGGGAAAGCAATCGCGTTAATACGAGTTATAAAGCAAGTTAAGACAACGCAAAAACAACCAGTCGTCGCACAATACGTTAGCGTAACGAGTAAGCCGTCCCATGCTCCAACGCATTACAAAAGCTTGTTCTTGTTCCCCTAATACCTGTGACGCATACCCACTTCAGCCATGATTCCTCATTGGCCTCAGCCACTGCATGAACAATTGGCACAAAATTCCTTGCATGTATTTAGCGGATACCACGTTTCTCAGAAGAATGACGAAAAATGCTATAGCGAATGCTGGCCTACTACCCAAACAATTTCTTAATAATCCCCTAGTGGGTATTACGCAAGTGTACTTGCAGTAGTTTCCCAATGAGTGTTTTGAAAACGCTCTGAAAGGGCGCTCTTTAACCTCTCGCTGTGACTGGCATTTCGCAGGCATGGCGTTTTGTAAGGTTTATAATATTCCTGGCAAGAATCACATAGTGTAAACAGTGTATACTGCAGCCGTACGACTACTACAGTCATTGGACCAACCTTAAATGTGTAACCCATATCACGCCGACACATTACGCAAACATATTGTGCCAAGACGGTGCTTTGGGTAACCATTCCAAGAAAAGAAAGACAGGCGTCTTCTCATAATCCCTAAGTAAGCTTACCCATGAGCGCAGTTTGAGTTTTCATCACAGGAGACGAATAAGGGCTTTTGTGTGTGAAGATACACCTCTCGAAAGTGGCAACTGCTTTTTTTCTTTTTTTTTCCAAAACGTTTTGGAGCAGCTACGATCATCGTTCGACTCATCAACACGCGATCTCTCCTCCAAACTACTACAATCACGATTAAAAACAATGCCAAGCTATTGCAACCGACGTCAACTCATGTGTAATTTCAGTCACGCTGAATAACAATGACAGCGGCTTCCGTTCAATAACTTCTATAGAGAATCGCAAGCATGTTCTACTTTATATTCTGCTTCTTTTCAAACAATACACTAACTCAGCTTGCCTGAGAAGGTGGTATTTCCAGATCGAGCATTTTGGGTATTTTGGTGCCTCCCATGTCCGGCTTCTTGCGTGGCAGGCTGATCTGGTCGCGTCTTCCACGCTTAGCTTCCGGTAATACTTGTTGTAGATTCTGTGTTGAGATACAGCACATAAAACAGGAAGATGCTGATCAGGAACATTAAGGTATACTGCATGTATTTCTTTCGGGTTTTAGCTGTGTCCTAACTGTACACTTTTACACTTCCTAATGTTATCACTCTATCCAACTTGGTTGAAACCATATACGCCTCAAAACATTCTATGCACAACTTGGGAGAACATGAAAAAAATGCTCGGAAGTAATCACTGTCTCCTCAAAATTTTAATCTCCGCTAAAATATGCCGTAAAACATGGATCCAAGCAAATCTCACAGACTGGACAACCTTCTGCTCTCAGGTCATTGCCCATGTACCCCCATGTACCAGGTGTGAGGGGATATACTGAATGGGAGTAACAGCACTTTGCAGCCAATTCAAAGTGTCATAAAACTCTAGAGCCTACGGAAGGCACCCTCGCTATTTCTAAGTACTTGCTTCACCTTTAGGACACCCGCAAAGACTTAAATAATAGCGGCAAAATAAAATCAACCTCAAGCTTAAACTTAGAATGGCCGAGTTGAGTATGCAAGTGGAGCACTACGCTGCACAACTTAACGAATCCAATTGGATGCAATTCGATACAACGGTGCATTGCTGTAGCTATAGAGATGAATAAAAGAAAAGCATGGCGCCTGTTTTGCACTCTCATCGAGCAGTTCAAACCAGACAAGCGCAAAAGCAGCTCCGTCGAACCCTGCGAGGTGTTCATTGAACTACCTCCCAGTTGGCTTATGTTTTATGCAATAGATATCTATGTCCTACCCTGTACCAAACAAGAATGCGTACGAATACGCGAGTAGAGAAAACAGTCAGCTTGAAGCAGCTTTTCAAATGTGCGATCATGAAGCAGCACCAAATAGAATGCACAGGGGCACTGCCACAGGCCGGTATCTCATCACTTTAACAAATTTGTCAGACAAATTCTATCGCCATATAATGAAGTATATTAACACGATCTGGGATGACCAACCACTCCAAATTGAACGGGAATGGATGGTAATCACATTAATCCCTAAACCATGCAAGAAAATCAGCCCGGACAACCTCAGACCTATATCATTAATCTCGTGTGCCGGCAAAATAATGGAAGTAATGGCTACAGACTATCTCTCCACGTGTATACTTCGAGTGCAAGGGCTATTTCTCAGATTCCATGTTTTCCTTAGGGCCACACCTGTCTGCACAAGATATCTTCTTGCAACTAAAGCAAAACATTATCCCACCAATTCACTCAATGCACATCAACAGGGAACTTTTCGCACTCGACTAGAAAGGCGCATTCGCAACGTTAAACATGAAAGCATCCTGAACAATCCGAGTCGTACCCAGTGCGGTAGGAAAATCTTTGCCTCCATCAAAGACTTCTCTCCGAGGGACTGGCGATTCTACCCATGGATAACGAGGAACATGAACCATTCAAAATGGGGACGCGGGGAACCGCACAAAGAGTTCTCCCACCTCCGCTGCTATTGAACATAGCTACGATGAAGCTCCTGTGGGCATTGACAGAAGTGTTAGGGATATATCATAAAATATACGCCGATGATTTCACGTAAGGGACAAATCGCGGCATTTTACGAGAAGTGGAACAGCGCCTGTAGTAGGCCGCCTATATTGTGGACGCCTATGCGGCTGTGTTGCAATGCGCTCAGACCAAATTTGTAGTCCTGCGCATTAGGGAAAGCGTTCAAAACAGGTCAACCCGATCCTTAACCGTATCAGGAGCACCTATTCGACAGGTTTCGCAAATAAGAATTAAGGGTCTCCTCACTCACAACAGAATAAAAACCGGCACTACGCTTGAAAAGCTACGGAAAATTTGGCACAGCTTGAGTTCCACCGGGTGTCAAAAAAGAACCACCAGGTCTCAAACAAACACGGGAAGCTACGAGGCATGGACGTGCTTCGGCTCGCCCATGGCTTTGTAACTAGCAGGATTCTATTCTGTCTGAACGGCGCACATACGAATGACTAAACATGAAGAGAGCAGAGTCGATGGCACTCTCAAGAAAGCAATTCAACGCACCCAAGGCCATCGACTTGTCCAGCACTTCAAATCGTAAACTGTCTGTACTAGGAGTCTAACTTTATGCCTGAGCTAATGTCAGCACATCTCACAAATTAATATACACGTCTTAAGTAGCAGTCCCTTTGGCGGTGCCCACTGCACCGCCTGTTAACGCGGCACGAATGCGAAACCGAACACGCGTAGCGTATTGCCGAACTTTGGAGAACTAAAGTCTGGGTTTCCCCGCTTCCCTGTAATATTGTCACAAGGTCACAGGGACGCGGGCACAAACATGGCTTTCAGTAAAAAAGGCCATAAAACGAACACTAAAACACGCGCCCACAAAACTACCATTATCCTCCTCAGAGGCTGGCCGCTATAGTTGCAAGCCTACCTTGCGTCAATTCCCCCTTTTCAAGAGCACCGTCGCGGTCGATTAATTAAGATGCTGAAGATGTCCAAGGACAAAGATGGTCACGCCAACAAAAAAAGGATAACCCCTTGCTGTCGTAGATATTAAAAAGTTCAAAGTGTTCATAAGTCGCAGGCATGGCACGGTTTCATCCATCCTACGTGGACTATTCCTAGACGTGGACGTCGTCGGCTTAAGCTGGCATCAAAACTTTAGGGAACTACCTCGTAATTCACGTCACCGAGGCAGTGCACAACTTCATAAGGGCCAAAGTAGCATTGCAATAGCTTCTCCGAAAGCCCACAATGTCAGACAAGTGTCCACACTGATACATAGTCGCCTGGTTGATAGTGAACGTTGCTTCGGCCTTGCTTGTAATGGCGAGTGTCGGTATTTGCTGCATGCAAATGCGGTTTCGTGCAAGCTGGCGGGCTTCCTCGGCTTTCTGGACGAAGTCGTCAAAGCCGTCATTTCCGCTGGTGTCCTGGTGTACTGGGAGCATAGCATCTAATGATGTTATGACGCGGCGGCCATGAACAAGCTCGAATGGTGTTAGGTCTGTGGTCTCTTGCACAGTGGTAATATAAGCAAACGTGACGTATGGCGAAATTTCATCCCATGTCTTGTGCTCTACGTCAACATACATAGGTAGCATGTCGGTCAGTGTTTTGTTTACCCGCTTTGTCAAGCCGTTTGTATGGGGATAATAAACTGTTGTTTTCCGGTGGTTGGTACGCATCAGCTTGACGACCTATTGCAATACCTCTGCCGTAAAGGCTGCTCCACGATCAGTTATGAGAACAGTAGGTGAACCATGATGCAAAACAATGTCGTGGACGAAGAATCTGGCGACTTTAACGGCAGATTTCTTAGGCACAGCTTTGATTTCTGCATAGCTAGTCAGATATTCGCTTGCGACAATTATTCGCTTAGTTTCTGATGATGGCGTAGGTAATGAACAAAGATCCGTTCCCACTTCCTGAAACGGTGCTAGAGATGGATATAAAGGCTGGAAGAAACCGGCGGGCTTTACGGGTGGAACTTTACACCTCTGACAGTCACAGCATGTTCGGACGTATCGCTGAACAGACGAATATAGCTGTGGCCAGTAGTACTTTGGTCGTATGCGCGCTCATGTCCTAGCAAATCCTAAGTAACCAGCAGAAGGATCGCCGTGGCATGCCTGCAAAACTTTCTATGCAGTGCCGTTGGAACGGCGAAGAGAAAAGTTTCCTGGCTGTTCTCAAGATTTCTCTTGCAGAGAACACTGTCCCGCAGGCAATACGATGTTAAACTGTGAGAGCTGGCGTGCGATGATAATGACTGCTTCTTGAAGATACTGGATGACGGAAAGTAGCTCAGCGTCCTCACGTTAAGTTCAGCCGTCCGCCCAAAATCGACGATGCAAAAAAGGGTACATCTTGTTCAATGTCGGATGACGTCGGGGAAATAAGAGCACGAGACAGGGTGTTTACTTTCGGTACAAAAGCCCCCTTCCCCCCACAAAAAATGGCAGCATATCCACGGGCTGAATGATGGAGAGTGGGGCGAAGCATTCGTCCGTCCATGCGTCCGTCTGTGTGACCATCTGTGCATCCATCCACCCGTCCATGCGTGCGCCTGTTCATGCGTCCACGCGTCAATCCGTGTCAGGCCCTGCGTTCGTCCATACATCTGCCCCTGCGTCCCTACAAGCATCCATCTGTCCGTGCAGCCATCCATGCGTCCGTCCATGCATTTGTCTGTGTGTCCGTTCGTCCATCTTTTCAACATTCCAAGTACCATCTCGCATCTTTTAAAACATTTTATATTCCGCATATAGAAGCACCGCCATCCAGTGGACATTCCGAGGACTGAACGAGAGGTGGCACACGCACACTTTCTTACGGCTTGCGCTTGGTGTCTACTTCCCACCTTTAGCCACCTCGAGTTCATGGTATATACCAGTTCACTGTATTCACGGCACTGCGGCCAAACTCTCACTAAACCTTTCTAAAACCAAGGAGGCCCAGTGACTGTAACGTAGCAACCCTTTCTTGTCAGATAGTGCTCAATTTAAATGCCAATGGCTGCTAATGGGGAATGAGAGACAGGAGAATTCGGCTTTTAGTTAACGCGCACGCTCCTAAAATTCGCATTGTTCAACAACGCACAGGAGAAATCTCCCACCGGCATCACCTTGCACGTCAAAGCGTAAGACATGTTACGTACTACGACGAGGCACGAACGGGTGCTGCTTTAAGGAGCTTCGCCCCTAAAACGAACACCAGAGCACGTCCCCAGAGAACTACTTCGTTATCCTCCTCAGAGGCTGGCCACCATAGTTGCGAGCTTACCTTACATAAATATTACGAGAGAGGTGCACGAGAGTAGAAGGCAAGCGCGTGCTTAGGATCTCTAAAAACGACTTGGCTCCGGTGACGGCGTCTATTACGCCGACGTTGCCAGACCGTCCCCCTGGTTTGCTACACGGCCGCAGAGATGCATCAAGGAACGCAGGTGGATGGCCTTACCCTCGAAGCATATATTATAGCAAATAGTCGCCTACTCTCGAAAAGCCTGAGAGAGCTTTGTGGCATAGTACGTATCATCGCTGGCTAATAGACTATTGAAATTGAGTATCATGAACCACGATCCCACTCCAAAACGTCTTGTATAGACATCAGCTTCAACGAAGCTGCAGATGCAGAGACCCACGGACTATTTAGCGGGAAAGCTCTTCTTTGCCCTGATAGACCTGAATACCCCACACCTTCAACACGGTTCCGGGAAGTCTGAGGTTATTACATCGAGCAACACCGCTTGTATGCCGCATCAGTGAAGGGACTCTCGAATATGGAGGAAAGTGTCCTGTGGCGCCTACATACAAACACGCTGCTCTATCCAGCCGTACTCACATATTACAAACCAAAAATAAGTGGGAATTGGCAGCACTGAGGGGAACTGTTCAATACTATCATATGGTCGGGGCCTGCCAAATGAACCCAAAATTAACCCCAATTCCCAACCGCACCAAACAGGACTGGTAGACGACACTGCTCAGTAGCTCCGCACTCTTGTGAAGTGAGCCCGGGTGGCGGCGGCGCCTAATGAAGTCCCGGACTAGGGAGGTTGACCAGCCCGGTGGGCATGGGCTGTCTGACACTGAAGGCCTAAATCAAGGTTTCTACTCCTGCGCCTCCCCTGTCCTTCCTTTGCTCCCCTATAGCATTTGCAGGTCTTATGTGACACTACCACGTGCGTACACACGTGCACGAGTGTGCAGCTGTTTCCCCTCGTGTGTTCGTGGCAGTGCGTGCGTCGCGTGTGTGCGTGTGTTTGCAAATCTCTGGCTGAACATAAGTGGTAGCAGCCGCTCCCCGCCACAACTGACTTCGGATTGCCCATTGGCTAGAATTGCAACCTCTAAAGATTTCTTGCTGCAGTAGTGTGACTGTTACATTATTTGTGCCAGTCTTCATTAACAAGCGTAATTCCTCGCAGTCTGATATATTTGGTGACAGTCGTCAATTCACGGACCATATTGTGCCAGGCAGTGTTGCCAATGAACGTTTGCAGCATACTCTACCTACATCATAGTTTAAGTTACCCTACTCTACCCCACGCAACCTTTTACTATACCGTACATTGTACCTTATGCACGACTAAACTAACCATGTTAAAATAATACAGCGTTTAATATATATATCTTGCCAGGCGATGTGCAGAGGTATCGTGAAGCTCTGCACATCACGTGGTAAGATATATTAAATGCAGTATTATTTTAACATTCAGTAAGAAGGTAGGAAAGTGTACACTGTCGTTATTTATCAAAGCGAACACTCGAACGCACGGCCTGCGCTTTGTGGCGGCTTCCTACAGCACCATCAACCGACAAGTGAAGAAAGCACTTCCGCTTTTGGCGTCCTCTATGGCCAAGCAAGATAACGAGTTATGGTTGGTAGATAAGCACTGCTGGATTACGTTCCCAGATCGCTCGCGCGGTCAGCGATATTGAGCGATTACTGCAGCCTGCGCCGTGGTCGTGAACAACGATTCATATTTGTGCAGTGGACTACGCACTGCAGGCGTGAGCAGAGACACAGTGCAATCTAGCAGCGCTTGTCTGCAGGCCATAAGTTGTTACTATTTTTTTTCGGCAACAGATGACGCTGAAAGCGAACGTGTTTCGTTTTGCTGTGTTGCTACCCACCAGGCATATATATGGGCATTACTTTATGTGATGCCTTGGCTTTTTAGAAACATAATTCTAAAGGTAAGCAGGATGGCGATACAGATAAGTATATACAAAAGTGCTAGAATATTGGTGGAAGAAAAATAGTTAATGAAAAATTCAGGACAACATGTTGCGGGTGCAGCAAAGCGCGGAACGCTGGGCTGTCAATTGTGAGAGTTTTCTTTTTTTAAGAGGTTGAGAAAGTTAATTCAGCTCGACAGATATAGGTCAAGACGCTTTTAGCAGTCACTCTCACGCTGTTATTGAAAAACATTCCATGTAATAGCCTGAGCTGAATGGAAAGCCAAAGCCATCTTCTTTTGGTTCGATATATTTCGGCACTTAGTGCCAAGATATACCCTGCACTGCCTCTGGGATCAAATAATTGCAAACTTTCTGCCATTCACGCGCTTATAGCATCGGCCCGCCTTCGAATAGGTGATGTCGAGTGATGATGCCATTTCACATTGCATCTGGGATGTCACAGTAACGTCACTATGAATTTACGATGATGTCACAAATGCTGACACTTTGTGATGCCAGAATGACGTAATGAGGCGACAAAGTAAGCGATCTTTTTATCCTCCCTCGTGCTGATACCCACCATGACTTTTCGTACTTGATGGGTTGCGTAAGGCCTTAACTTCAGCTCAACTGACCTCGGTCCCAAAATGTAAAAGCCTCTCTACGCAACTAATGAGTGGGAGACGGCGGAGTGGGAAGAAATAACCCATGGAAAAAAACAACAGTAGTGCAACAGGGTTGTCCAGCATATCATATTATGTCTCTGCCAAATGCTGGTGAAACGTGAATCGAAACATTTCCAATTTTATGGAAATAAATAATTTTAGAATGCATTTTTTTCGTGGATCGTCTACATTTTTAACTGATCGATGGCGAGCTAAGGGTGAGTGGGGCTGGGGACACCACGTTAGATGAGAAACTAATGTTACTGTCGTTCCACCTCGAGCGGTCGAATTATTCCAAAAACATGACTGATCTCTCGGACATAGGAATCAATATAACGAGAAAGTGAAACGTGTCTTCGCAGAGGTGGTGGAGCCTTTATTGTGCACTGTTTCAACACAAGGGCGAATGAATCAAAGCTGCAGAAATACACTGTACTATCACACTAAGAACTGCAAGCATCTCGAAACTTCCTGCGCGCACCTCAAGCACCAAGGACGCACGAAATTAGCATACACGAACGAGCGCACTCTATCAACTGTCACCGCTTGACACGTTGAGCGAGCTGCTCCTACATAACGAACGACCGACGCAACGAACACGCACGTATGGGCTAGCTTCAACTGCCGCCGTTGCATCTATCGCAAACGTGCTGCAGCGAGTAGAGTGAGCTTCGTATCTTGTGTAACTTCAGCGCCAACCTTCAGGGAAATACGAGACGTGTGAACCACCTCCACCAATATGGGGCACTTTCCACCAGTCGCCCCATATTGCTAGTGAAGATCAAAACGCGTTGTATTTAGTGAGCTTTGAGCACCTAGCCATTAGAAAGTTGAGCATACGCTCTGCGGCTAAATAGTTTCACGCCACTTGCTGCTGAGCGAGGGGTCGTAGGTTCGGCGCCCGGCAGCGAAACGTTTCTTGTTGTTTTCCTCACAATATCTGAAGTTTATAGTTTGTTACGTCCTATCTGTGAAGAAAATACGTCAGGGGAGCCGTGTTGAATCCCGGCACAAAACGCTTTCGTGTTGAAAACTTTTAAAATAGGGCAACTACCTAACATATTCTTACTCTCCCGCATAGAGTAGCAAACTGGGCATGTGTCTAGTTAACATCCCTGCCCTGTTTTGTTCTCTCTTCCTTCCTTCATACTTTTTAGTGGAATTTCGAAGTAATCCTGAGAGGAGACAAGAAAGCGATTGTGAGTGAGAGATCTATTGAAACTAGTAACTGCATCCTTTGTTGGTCTGCGGTCAGTTTTCGAGTAGGCTGATCATTTCACTCATCGTGGCGCGGGCTCTAATCTGAAAAGCAAAGCCAAGACAATGCAAGCGAGAAGAACTCACGGCTTGTTTCGGTCACACTGATAAACATTACGGTGGCTCCTGTTCAGTGCACTCCTACGATAGCCAGCGTGTCATTTCCTAATCAGCTGCTTTTCACGTAGTCCACATACTCAACTTACTTCAGGGGGTGGTTGTTCCGGATCTGGGCTTCTCGATGTTTTGGCACCGCTGCTGTCCGGCTTTTTGCGTGGCAGGTTGCGCTGGTCAGGTATTCCGCTCTTGCTTCCTGATTGAACTTGATCCGGCTTCTGTATTTAGATAAGTGTTTACAATGAGAAAAGAACGACTGAAAAACATGATGTTGCCTTCTTATACCTCTTTCAAGCACTGAGCGTATTTCATACTCAATCTTTACAGTGCTAGCTTCATAGCACCAACACGAGCGCGCATGTAAAGCATGTGCGTGTGTGTGTGTGTGTGCGCGCGCGTGTGTGTGTGTGCGTGTGTGTGAGAAAGAGAGAGAGAGAGAGAGAGCGAATGAGTGCAGACGCTTATATTATTCATAAAAAATTATATAAGAACGACTATTGCAGCGATGCGTTTGGTACATCAATAGTGCCAGATTTGCGCTGACAATCCCAACCTACTGGGGCCAAGTGTAATTTCAGTGTTCTGGTAAAAAAGGATGGGTAGGTGCTTTGGAGCTCAACTGTACCTTCAAGAACACCAAAATGCTTATTGCTCCGGTGAAAATATTGGAATGGTTCACTGCGTTACTCGTCGGGGCAGGAGCTATATATGTCTGAACTACTACTAGCATGCTTCTAAGTAACATTGTCAGTGCGATCGAGAACTAGTGTACTGTTTCAATCACGATAAAAATTAGCAGCGACTCGGTTTCAATATATTTCTACTACAAAAGAAGTCTTCTACAGTAAGTCTTTACTTTTCAGCTACACCAACTCCACTTGCCTTAACGGGTGGTTGTTCGGGATTTGGGCTTCTAGTTGTATCGGCACTGACCGTCTTCGCCTTCTCGCGTGGCTGGTTCTGTTGGTCACGGCTTCCGGGCTTGCCTCGCGGTGAACCTTGCCGGGGCTTCTGCATTAGGAACATTGCATACCATGGAGCAATGTATGCTTAAAACATAACAGAGCACAACACTTGGAGAACGCACAAACGAGGACAGCGGGAGGCGACCATAATACAGCGTGAAACCATAAAGTTTTCTTCCTGTATAGCTTTCATGTAATGGAATATAACTTGCCTGAAGAGGTGGTTGGTCCGGATCTGGGCTTTTAGGTGTTTTGACACTACCTGCGTGAAGCTTCTTGAGTGCCTGGTTCAGTTGGTCCCATGTTACATCTTTGCCGCGGCGCGAACCTTCATGGTGCTTTTTCTGCATTGAGAACAGGTGATATCTAGAAAAAATGCGCACTTAATGCCTGACGTTTCCCTTCAGGCATTGCAACACAACTCGCCTCAAGGGGTGCTTGTTCCGGATCTGGGCTTTTCAGTGTTTTGGCTGTGTTCAGCTTCTTACGTGGCTCGCTGTGCTCGTCCTGATTTGCGAGCTTGGCTCCAGATGGCCCTTTTAACGGCTTCTGCATTGACAATACAGCATATAAGAGGAAAATGGTTGAAAAGGTCAACGTCTATTTGTGCAACTTCATCACCGCCCTGCAATATATAGTAATACGCGACTGCTTCATATTACTGTTACACGGACTCAGTTTGTTCAAAATGGCAAATGCTCCCACAAGAAATGAGTGAAATCAAAAACAAAGCAGCATTTGCCAGTTCTCATCAGCACTGCCTCTAACGCATGTCTCGTGTGTGCGCGTAAATAAACATTTCGGAAATAAGAGCTCTCAGCAGTGTCTCATTAACTAGGTACCCTGGTTTGTCGCTCTCGGTTATTGTTAACGAATATTGTACGCTGCAAGAAACGTCTACTGCAACAAGTGTGATTGTTTCGCGTAATGCTCCAAGAAATGAAACATGTTAGATGTAGCTAAACCATACCAAAACTAGATTTATTGCGCCTTCCCTTGTCAGGGTGCAAATGATTTCAACTTGATATCACGGTTTTGTCACGGAGCTTGTGCTTGCAAGGAATGAAGCGAATACTTTTGTGAGATTACTTTACTAGGTCGTTTCAGAAGATCTCGTAAATTTTATGATGTCTGTGGAGTGTTCACATTAATTAGAGCACGGTTACTGCTATTAAAGCTCAGCCACAGCAAATGTTTGCACTAAAGAATTTTTCAAATTTATAGTGATGCGTCACCTATAACTAGATGGTTTGAGATCCTACTTTGATTTTCTGTGGTTTAACTTTCAGAATCAATGAACGTACAACACGTAACTTTTCATGTACAACACGTAACTGTTACACAATGGTTTCTCCCTCTAGCACAAGAGTAGCTGGGCTTTATCCCCCAATCACACTTAGTTTACAGTTAAAGTGCAAATGCCACGAAAGAGTTAGTCCACAGTAAAAGTAATTCCGTAAATATTTACGATGTGTCCAGATTAAGTCTATTCCAGCCGGCGTATCGCACACAACAAGCCATCTCAGCAAACTGATGAGATGCTACCAACATTCAGCGAGGTTTCTCAAAGGCTGTGTTTGACGGCAGATGAGCATATGCATCGCATGTCACACTCCAGTTCCCAAGTACAGTCAAAATAGCAAAACAGCATCGGTCACAGATCACGCGGCAACCCCACAGTGAAATGACAAAGAGTGACTTGAGCCTGAATAGAGCCTAAACTCACAGTATGAGGCGCTATTATAAGCCCTTCTTGTGCATCACTTTTCAACTAATGATGCAAACAAACACGCCGTCAAAAAAAAACATTAAGTTACAGAAAATCACCTCGGAAATACAGGGAACCCACAGATAAGGAGAGATAGAAAAACATGTTCGAAAAATAAGAGTGGAAGAAACGCAGAGAACAAAAAAAAAAACGATCGAAAGAAAGAGAGAGAATCAAGGACAGAAATATAGATCGATAAAGGTAGAGTAAGGGACTAATACCAGGAGAGAAACAAGGAAATGAAAGACAGAACTTCAAAGAAAAAGAAATTTAAGGAAATGAAGCAGGAAGAAACATGAAGGTCAAGGTAGAGAGGAGGGGAATGCCGCATCTCCTCTCTTACCTTAGTTGTCGCGCCACTATAGTTCAGAGCTCCCATTTTTTTTCTGACTTTAATTTTTAAACAACGAGGCACTACGCATTGCATTCGGGAAGTGGTGTGAAGCAGAAGAGCTGAAGTCACGCCATTCAGTGAACTTAGGACAATCCACAGAAAAAAGGAGTATCGCTCAGTTTTATTGGCGATATGAGGTATTCCGAAAGGTCCGCGCTGGTAAAACGCATATATTGACTGTTATTGAAGAACGAACACCTTCCACTCTTGTTGAAAATAAATATTCGTTCAAAAAATGTGCAATATGAGACTGTTCTGAGGCGTTCACAGGGCCGCCTATAGGCTTACTTGGGGCTAAGTGATGCTTTTACAGCGCCCAAGTAGAAAAACTACGATTCAAGACGTGGAAACGGAAGCCAATAATAGCTTTGCTACTTCGAATTGAAGTACTCATCAAACCTCTCCAGAAGTAACGTTAATTGACAAACACATGAGAGCCGTACAGTTGTTGTAATAGCCATAATGCAGCACTTTAGGTGATTCCATCAGCACTGCACGCTGTGTAACGGCATAGTTGCAAAGCAACCATCAACACTTTGCACCTTATGAAGGCTAAAAGCGGTCCCTTTGTTACAACATTTTTATAGAGGCAGTAAAACTCTAACAACACAACCAACCCTTCGCGAATTGAAGTAGCACTGTGTATGTTCATTACTGTTGCTGCAGAATTTTAGACCTATCACGTGACACTACGAATATCAGTGTCGAGGGAACCGCGTCAGTCGGAAATCTGATTGCCCGGTACACGTAAAGGGGTATTACTCTAAATCATGCGATCTGCCGCTAGTGCATGCTTATATGCCATTCGTCCTTTAGGGAACGAAGTATATCTTGCGAAACGCATGTCTTGGGCACACTAGCCTGTAGAGATGTTTTCTCCAGAGTCCTAAACCACATTGAAAGATTACATACGCCATATTGCCGTGACATTGAAAGAAATCTGGAAGAGTTGCCATATTTTTGTCTGTTCCACAAAGAAACATTGTGAGGTAAAATATAAATTACACATGCGCATTGAATAAAGAACGATGGTGCACACACCGAATACACACGTTCTCGCTATCATTGAAGGAAGATTCAAAGTCCTCTGAGTCGTGCGTGTATTCTTCCCTGCTTCCAATAAGCTTGCCAACATTCGATTTTATGGAAGACACTTGTGCTGTGGTGCGGCTTGTAGCATGCGTGCAGATAAAGAATAATAGATGTACTTGTTTCCGTAAACTATTCTGCGTTAACAACTTGACTTTATCATGCAGGCAGATTTACATGGGCCAAATGCGATGTATGAACATAGGACTTTTCTAAAGTAATGCTTATTCACTAAACTTTTTTCGTCAAAATGTTGAGCATTTTGTCACCATGCAAAGTACAAGCACATTTCGTTTCTTCATACGTATGAGCAGAAGAAAGATAATCAAAGCATCTTGTATTGATAGAGAAGGGGAAATACCTGCATACAGAAGTAAGCTTCTGGTGCCGAAGCATAAAAGAGTCAAAGTTAGGTAATCTTTGCCACGTTTGAGTGTTTCGGGCTAACATGTGTTTCATTCTCATTTATTTGGGCTTAGTTAGAACGTACGTGGCACGTGTATTGACATTATAACGCGCACAGCCTCTAGCACGCGTTCGCAGTGCTTGGCTGTAGCGAGGCACTGTTAGCGTCTCTTTTGTAAGTAAACTTCTTGTCGTGAGAAAGCACTCGCGTTGTGATCTTCCTTTTCACTGTCCTTGCCTGTCTGGCGTTGTTTCCTGTTAAATATGAATTTCCATAAATTCTACGAAACTTGTTTTTCTAATGTAGTGTGTGGCAAAATGAATGTTAAAAGAGAGCGCAAGTATGTTAACCTAGGTTTTACAGAAGGGCAAAATTTATTCCATGATATATAGAAGACTTAGTATCTTAACAAGCAAGATAAGCTCAACAATAACACAGTATTTATGAAGCTACGCTGCCGGAATAAACGGGTCCGGAATTCGAGAAATTGATAACAAAAATAAGTTCAAACTTTTTTGGGCTATGTAATAGTATTCTCGGTGTCAGTTGAACATTTCATGTTAGCTTAACTACTTGGCCCCTATACATACGTTAACGACGGTCGGTTCTAAATCTGGTTTCTTCAAAGTCCCCAATTTCACCTTAGCCGAATTCCTCGCTGATTGCTTTAGGGGGTCGCGGATCTTCATTTCTGCCTGCAAATGCCACGAGTCATGACTTCATTCATGCGCTCAAAATTTCCACGCTTCAATTACTAAAGGCAAAAAGGACCGCCATGCGTTGATGCCAAGGCAACAATTACTTGTGGCACCGAGAAATTGCAAAGTGTATTGTTGAAATATCAGATTACCCTAATGGAAACGGCTCATCGCCGACAAGCTCACATTTCAGAGAGCACCAGTTACTGGCAAGCCACGGGAACAGTCTCGCATGTGACCGATACACTTTTGAGAGCCGCATTTACGTGCGTTAACCGGCGCTGCATTTTTCGCCTGAGACGCCACCGAGTTCTGTGACTTCGCATGAAAAGGTTAACCAGAGACGACTTCAAGTTGGACATGCTGTACACGCAGTGTAAAGATCGAAAGGTGAAGAAGCTCGTTGTATGAAGCTCATGAGAGGGTGCATTGAATGTGCTGTCACCGTTCGCGATAAATGCCTTTAACTTGTGCACACCTACTTCTTAGCTCCCAACAAAACTTCAACTGCTTTATAAGGAGACGATTCTATTTTGGGTTCAGATCAGTGGCTACGCGAAAGGGATTGACTGTCATTTTCCCAATATATCGAATGCAATGAATATCACAATTCTAACCATCCATCTCGGTTGGTCGAAGTGGCGCACAATACCTGCGCAAACAATCTGTAAATATCAAATTAAATATATACTGAGCATTGACAAATTAGTTATCTCATATGTGATCTTGCAGGCACTGTTGCAATTACGAACTGAACCCCATGAAGCCACCCACATTGCCTTTGAACATTATTTTAGTGATGCCAGTTTTGAGACATTCCTTGCCACTGCTTTTGCACCCGACCGCGTTAGAGATGTACCTACTCTCTCGTGCGTCACAGTGTAAAACGGTGTTTTGTTAGAAAAAATGTTACGCTGCAACACATGGGGCATGAGACTTAACATGTCAATAACCAATTGTAGTACATTTCGCAACAAGAAAACTCCAATGAATCGCAGTTTTACTATTTGCAACACCACACTCGAAAATGCTATCAGGTAAAATTCTTGGGCCTTATCCTCACTTCTGAACATAAATGAAAAGCTCACATCTACTCCATCTGTTAGACCTGCAAACGCCAATTATATTTTTTAAGAAGAAAGCTACGTAAAAGTCCATCACGTGTCAAATTAGGTGCCTTCAAAACACATTTATGCCCTCTATAAACTATGATGAATAAATGTGGAGCCCTTATCAAAAAAGGTGGCCATATCCACGAAGTGAAATATTATCAAGGAGCTTGCTTTGGAAGCAAATGCAGTAAATCGGGAATTCCTCGTACATCCACTAGATCATCATTTATCATACAAAGGCGTGCCCTATCAGAGACAGCGAATGTTTTAGGAGGTTAAACTCTAACAATTACAAATATTATATCATTATTATTACAGCGAAGGTTCTCTGCAGCGCCTCATCTCACTCCTATTTGGTCGATGTATGACCTAAATTTTTGTACCCGCTTCTGAGGTGACCAGGGGGTGGCTGCCTCCCCCCCTCTAATCCCCCAAAACACGCTGACGCAGAAAAGCCCGCGCTGCAGTCGCGTTGCGAACCCTCCGCTTCACCACCTTAGCTTCTTCAATGTTCATGGTGTGTAGCAGTATCAAAGCGCACAGAGTGATGTCTGGCGAAACAGAGAGGAAGTGCACGAGCAAGCGTTGTATATAGGCGTGATTCCATCCAACTAGAACACGTGCCGAGTGTAAGCTAGCGTCGACTAAGCGGCGGCGCGCTATCTAGTGAGCCTTTTTCAAACAAAAAGCACACCTGTGCCTATAGCGGGAGCAATGAGCACTAGCGTACACAACGGCACAACGACGAGAGACAACCCCTCAGCGAAAGGAGCAAGCTCCTAAAACAATTAACTGATAAAATTGAGCGGATACAAAAGCCATCCACTATATCCATGTATTCTGTGCCCAGAGAATGCAGCGTTTCTGAGCTATTAGCAAGAGCAAACCTTGAACTACTTTCATAACGATTAATACTTGCCAGGCGTTAGTTCAGTGATCGTTTGTCCTATCATTATTTCCAATTCCAAGGTCCCGTTATTTACGTCATCATTTTTTACACTCACTCAGAACTATCCACAGCAAGGCAACCAGACAACTTGCCAGCCGCGTGCACACGCACTATTTCCTATTCACTATTTTCCTCAGCAATTTCTCAGATGAGCAATTTTCTTATAGTTTTGTGAATTCGGCTACTGTATAACCATTAGTTACTGTAGTGCAAGCCATAAACTTCAGTTCGTGATTGTCATTTTTATGGTTACTTCTACAACTAATTCTGCAATGGCCGATGGAGTCTGCAGTATGTTCAAAGGAAAAAAAAACAATGGTGCATTCTCCACACAACCTCGGCGGCGCATATCTTTACATCTGCATCTGGTAAAGATTTCAATTGATGTGAATGGGATTCTTCACGACTTGCAACTCGCAAATTCAAATGTGCGAACTAAAGTGCATAGTTAATTTAGCGATTGCAAGCACGAAGTCACATAAGTGGGCTTTTCTTTGTTTGACAGTGATGTGAAAATGTTCTACGCTGCTCGTTGTACATCTTCCCTTGACTTGCAGGGCAGCCATGGGTGGCCACGCTTTACTAGTCAAGGTTAGTTTTCCATGCTGAAAGCACAAAGCTCCATTCCCCTCTCCTTTCCACACCCTGCTAGTCCAAGTAAGCTTTGCTTGCTGGAAGCACGGAGCCCCACCACCCTCTTCCTTCCACCAGGCTCCGTGCCAGTAGCCGCACGCAGGCTAACGTTATCGTGACCGACGATGATGATGAAAAACTTCATTACACCTATTGAGCAATGAGCGGAGTCCCCAGTCCGGGACCCCATTGGATCGCTCCCCTATCCTTGCGCAGGCCACTAGTGCCTCTTGGACCCCCCGGTCCGAGCTGGAGAGGGCCGCCTCCCACTCATCTCTACTGAAATTCTTAAGAGATTGCTGGTTCGTTTCCCCTCTACTCGGGGCCGCGTGCGTCAGCAGCGCTCGGTTGCTCTTAAGGCACGTTCACATTGCACGCGAAGCATGTAAGCGGGCAAACTTACATAAAATCAGATAGGAAGCAGGGGCGCGTGGTTGTTCAGACCAATCGCGTTGCCTTCTGCCCGCTCCACAGCGGGGGCGAATCATGATTGATATGTGGGGTTTAACGTCCCAAAGCCACCATTTGATTATGGAAGACGCCGTAGTGGAGGGCTCCGGAAATTTCGACCACCTGGGGTTCTTTAACGTGCACCCAAATCTGAGCACAAGGGCCTACAACATTTAAGCCTCCATCAGAAATGCAGCTGCCGTAGCCGGGATTTGAACCCGCGACCTGCGGGTCAGCAGCCGAGTACCTTAGCCACTAGACCACCGTGGCGGGGCGCGGGGGCGAATCAAACCACCCATCTACAGTGTATGTGTCACCATGTTGCAGCACTACGCGATACGGTGCGAGTGCCTCGAACCCTGATTGGCTGCTGTCAAAGTGGCCAAATTTACCGCGCGGGGAAAATTAGTCCCTTAGCGATACCGGTGAACTGCAGCGCGTTTTCCGCTTTTGCGGCTTATGCGCGTCTGCTTTCCCGATCCGCGCCTGGTGTGAACATGCCTTCACTCACACGTAGACGAAACTATACGTGCGTGGGTATGCTATCGATTTAGATTTTACATTCAACATGATGGTGACGCCTACGCAAAAACCTGCCGCAAGTGTTTACGCTATAGCTACATTTATGGACATAAGCGTGACTTACCTCTGGAGCTACTTTTTCATTGTCCTCGGGACTAGCGCTGCCAGCGCCATGACCTTCCGCCCGCTGCCAAGCAAGCTTCCACGGTTTCTTTTGCCAAGAAAAACGCCGGCGAGTGGTCTGCGCTGACGTATAACTGTACCGCACAGGATCAGGTGGATGCAGATGTAGATCGGGACTTTCGATGCCGGCTGCTTGTTCTTTTTCTCGTCGATCTATAAGCTGTGGCTCGCACTCAATGATGTCCGGATTCACATCCATCTTCTTCTTTACCTTCGCGTGAACGCGTGGTGCACGTTCGTTCTTTGCTTGCTTGTTTGAACCTTTCTTGCGGCTCTTACCCACTAACGAGGATTGGTCAAGAAGCCGGCGGTTCATGTGAGTGAGCAATTTAGGATTATCCAGTCTATGGGTAAATATAATGATGAAATAAACATTTATTTTTGAAACAGTGTTCCCGAGTTTGTGATCTCGGTGTCACCCTTGGTAAATATGATTACCTTGTTTCGACAAGACGGGGTTATTTGGCACAATGTTGAAGCAAGTGAAACAAAAGAAATATTAGGATTTTTAGGAGCGAAGCTCCTTAAGGCGGGCTGTGCGTTCCCTGTATGTAGCCACCTCTCGTTCAGTTCTAAGTATTACGCTAGCCACCGCCCGATCTAAAGGGTACAGCCATATCCATCCGTCCATCCGTCCATCCGTCCGTCCATCCATCCATCTATCCATCCATCCATCCATCCATCCATCCATCCATCCATTCATCCATTCATCCGTCTGTCCGTCCGTCCGTCCGTCCGTCCGTCCGTCCGTCCGTCCGTCCGTCCGTCCGTCCATCCATCCGTCCGTCCGTTCGTCCGTCCGTCCAAAATATGCAAGATGTTATAAACTAGACGGCGGTACGTGTAGTTGTTTATGAAAGATGCGAGGTGTTATAAAATAGGAATGATGCCACATATGGCGCGTGTCATCGTTCGATATAGTGCGGCGACGTACGCTAGGGCGAGCGTCGCAATAAAATTGAGTGAGCAAACTGTACGGAGGATTCATGGTTTACCAGGTTTACCTCCGGAGCTTCGCCCACTCATCATCATTCACTTCGTGGATATGGCGGCATTTTTTTGAATAACTGAGGCATAATCATTCTATCAAATTCTAATGTAGGTTAGGTCATTACAGTGTAATATCGAAATGCTAAATAATAAAATACTAAAAGTTTTCTTGAGCCTTAAAACAATACGGCACACACCCTTCCGTGAGGACAGGCCAAGAATTCGTAGTTTAAAATTTAGCAGATTTTTAAATAATGTATGAATGACATACAACAACAATCTAATAAACATAGAGTACCAAGTAAAATATAAAAGAACTGCTGCAGACCATACTGCCACATTCAAATGATGGATTGTTTTCTTAGTCGGTTCGTAGATGAGTGGTTAGGCCAACTACGCAGAATTGGCCACGAATCGTCGTTGTTGTTTTCTAGAGAATGGTACAGATAACCACGAGGGATGGGCCGCAAAATGTGCGGCAGTAGAATTTATGAAAAAAAGGGGGAAAAAGAAGGGGATATGCGAAACAGTCATTCATACTGGAAGGAAGAATATTTGTAGTAATTTGGTTTTGAAATCACTGAAATATTTAAATAAATACAGATAAAAGGGATGAATAAACCATTATAATTGAGTCGACGTACCTATAATATTACCAAGGCAATTTTCATTTCTTGTATTTGACGAAATACAGCTTCATGTATGACACAGTAGCAATGTCCCAGTGCCGACACCTCAGGGAGAGCAATGCTTTAGTGGAAAGCTCAAGGCCCCCTTTTTTGAAGATGGTTTGCGGAATCTTCGCATTAGGTTTCGATGTCGGAGACATTCGTGCAGCAGAAGCATTTCTGGGAAAAATAACTTAAAATCTTAAAAACGTAGTTTGTAGGCAAGCGAAAACATTACTGGTGCGCATGGAATTCATCATTGAATGCTCAAGAGAGGGAGAATGTTAAATAAAAGAATTGCGTAAAAAGTTAATATATATAGCAATTACCTCTATAAGGTTTTGAAAGAGAACGTCTGCATCAAGTATCCGCCACACATTCCTAAATTTCTGAATGTGTTTGTTTAACAAATAATAACGGGAGAAGTAATGCTAATAGAAACAGATAGCAGCCGAGATCGGTATTGTTTAGTAACAGTACCAAAGGCCGTAATAAAAGCCTGAAAGAAAAAAGAAAACGCGATGACCACTTCTTCGAAAAAGAAAATCGCAACGTTAAAAGGCGGAACCCTGGTCACAAAACAAACTAAAAGGGTAACAATTGTACGAACGCCTACGGGGCAATAATAAAATTCGCAGACTTTGGCACAGCCAGCAGCAACTGCAATCTCTTGTTTTCAATAGGGTTTACTGATTCTCGCCGCATGTTTTCGTTGTATCCCCATATTATTCGTTTTAATTCTATGAAAAACTGCCAGTTGCCAAGTGGCTCGTACAACCATTCGAATCAGAGTGTGCTTCGAAACGCTTCATGGTCTTTCTTTTGCGTTTGTATATATTCATAAAGATGGCGCCTCCGATAGCAAAACTTTTCAACGTATTCGGTTTGGAGCAATTCATTAGAACGCGTCATAATTCACAGCATACTTCAGCGTATATACAGATACGTAGATAGAAACGCTCAAATTACCGGCAGTTTGCTAAGAAATGCTTCGCGTTCATTAAAGAACCAAGAATAGAGTGTGCTACAACTTGTAGTTTTGGTGATCTCACATCGCCAAATCGCTCCGAATTGAGCACAGTCGCAAGTGACCTCAAATTCTGCTGTGCCTCGCACGATGCTAGAAGTGTCGGTACTAATAGACTTTACCATTTTTTTTAGAGGGGGGGCACCTTTCAGAATGAGTATCCACAAGATGTCGAGCACCAGCTTGCAGCACTCTGTCCATGAGAAAAATCTTTGGGTTCCTGGCCGGCACTGCGGATTGAACTCATAACTACCTCATTCGGTGTAAGACACTCGAGCTATGAGCATACTTATTATTTCATGCGCCTTAGATACCTCAAACGAGAAAATTGTCCAATAACCCGTGCAGGCAGCGTCACCATGAATGCTGCAACATCACCATCATGTGACGACGTCCCCCTACCATGACGTCTTGACATCGCAGATCGCCAAAATCAGCGTCATCATCATGACCCATACTGACAAAACGTGTGGTGAAGTGACATGATGACGTCATCACATGACATTGTAGCACGTGACATCGCCTTATGAAGTGCCTTTGATCTCGGAGGCAGCGTAATACCACGTAAGCTGCAGAAACCTTTCGTGGGCTTGCAGGGCAAGTTTATATATCAACCGAGGGGGGGGGGGGGGGAACACCAGACCAATGCGGAACACGACACACTTGTCACAGGAAAAGCTGGAAAGGTGGCCTTTCGAGGGCCTTTTTTAAACACTTTTTGAGTCTCTGCTATTATATAGGGCGTCGCTGCCGACTACGGCGCTATGCAATGGCACGCGCTCGGCGGCCACCGCAGAGAGGAGAAAGAGGATGGAATAAACAGGGACGTCTCAGCTACATTAAAGAAAATCATCTCAAAATTATTCGAGCTCTTTCTAAATATTAACCATAAATCTAGTATGTATGATTCGCCCGATTCAAGACCAATTACCTAGAGTACGTTAGGGCCAATGGTCCAGGGAGCATCATCATAATCATTCGTTCATGCTGTGATAGTTACACTCCCTTAAGGAGCTACGACTGGGTAGTTTCTTAGGACCCAAATAAAGTTTTTTGACTGACTGACTATGCCTTCCATGGTTACTACGCTCGATGTAACAACTCCTACAAGTACACTTGCAGGTTACCCACAAATTTAAAATCATTAAATGTCTGTTTTTTTTTTTTTTGTAATAGGGCGGCAGTCACCATCACTACGCCATTCTTTGTCGTTCTTCACAGAATCATAGATGGCCACTAAAGGCTGGCGAGGAATTTTGTGCGATATTTTTGATGCTGTGTCTGACGGCGACGAATAATTATGCGTGAAGGCTTCTATAACGGGTTTCGCGCAGTCGATGACCTACTGGCTACGCAATTTGCATTGTGTGACGCCTGATTGTTGCTTATGTGTTCTAAAATGGTTTATTACGTGTAATAAGCGCGATTTCTGTCTCACAATAAGTGTGTCTAGATCAGCTTGCAAAGGAGTTTTAAGCACCGGTATAGCACATTGGTTGAATACTGGGCTGCCACGCAGGGCCCTCAGGTTCAAAACCCATTCTGCCCTCGGTGTTTTAATTATTTAACTTTACTGCGAAAGCTGTTATGGGATCACAACAAGAGCGGCGTGCGCCATAGCTGTCCACCGCGGCGACACTGTACCACGGCCGCCTCCTGTGTCCGTAAACACTATCAAGTAAGAAAAAAACTTAGTAAATAAAAAAAACATTAGGAACGAGATGAGATTTCAACCTGGGTCTCCTGCGAGTAAGCCCAGTATTCTACCACTAAGTCCCACTGGTGCTTGAAGCTTTGTTGCAAACTGACCATGTCAGGAAATGAATCTCGCTAAATTGAGTTGTAAAGCGTTCTAGAAAAGTGAAGTACCAACGAGGCGCCATAGAATACAATTGGGTAGCGCGTCGGTCTTTATGCTTCAACTTTTAGAAGAGCCTGAGCCATAATTCTTTATTGTCGTCAGCCACAGCATCAAAAACTTGCAAACAATTCATTGCACGTGTGCAGCAGGCACTACGCTTCTCCAAAAAAAAACGATGAAGACTGGCATGATGATTGCTTCCACGCTTTTTAAAAAATACGTTTCATAGACATGATGCCGTAAGCTATCGCTTACTACAAACCCACTCTTACCCCAGCCCGGTCGTCTTACGCCACTGCTACCCGCACTTACACATTACCGATATATGTAAAGCATGCGGGCACAGAGCAACGCTGCGCCACATGCTCTGGGAATGCGCCGATAACAATGGTCGAGAAACGGCCGCCGTTCGCGATGCGCCTATGGCGGCTGCCAATACCAGGCAACAGGAAGCCTCGAGCTCACTCGTTCCCGCCGCCGTCCCGTCTGCGGGTGCCGCGGGGGACCTTCTCCGTCGGTGACGCCGCCGCTGGGAGGCGGCGCTCAGAAGCTCGGAGCTCAACGACCAGCTCTGGGCTGTCCGGCAGGCCGAAGATGCCGCCCGAGTTCAGGGACTCAGCGCCGCCATCTGAGGCCACCAAGGCCAAGCTGCCGGCCAAGTTCTAATAAAGTTTCCTCTCTCTCTCATAGCCTAGTGGGTACCTTGCAAGTGTTCTTATAGCAGTTACTCCAAAATGTTTAAAAGAGGCTCTACAAAAACCGCTGTTCCAGCTTTTGCTTTGACCGTGTGGAGCGCATTCCGCACAGGCCTGGCGTTTTATAAGCGAAGCTCTTAAAGCCGTGGGTCTATAGATTTCTGATGTCTCGTTTCGGTACGTGAGCGCCCAGTTCTGACTCCCTCAGCAGGTGTCGACGGACGGACAGACGACCGAACAGACAGACAGGGACAGACGGATGATTCACGATTTAATGATAAATTCCTCCAAAGCATCGCTTCACTCATCGTCAATCAGTCCAAGGATATGCTGCTGTTGTTTTTCATATTTCGCGATATGGTGGTTACGAACACCTGTGGTGGCGGCGGTGGCACGCCGGACAACTGCGGCGCCAAAAACGACCCTTGTTGTGACCTTTTAACGGCTTTCACAACCAAAAGTACTGGGGAAGCTACACACTATAGTAGCACGAAAACTAAGGAAATGGTCAGCTGGTGGCGTTTCCCCTCTCTTTTCTCTCCTCCTTGCTCTCACTGTTCATTCCCACTTGTTTCTGTACTAAACTATACAAAAGTGTGCTATACTTCGCCCTTTCACTCACCTCTCCCTTTCACTCCCTCAATCTCCCTCTTATTTCGTTCTTCTTACTCTCATTTTGCTTCAGCTGCAAAAAGCTGCAAATCGCTAGGCGAAACAAAAAAAACCGTTCGCCGCGAGAAACCATAACAGTCTCCAGTGGGTGCGCCGTCAGGTACGTCGTTTTCTACCTCGCATCCAAGCGCACGCGCCATTGTCGGCAGCGTCACTCACGTCGTTCATCCCTTCACAGTCATACCGCCCAGCCCACGCTCTACAGTTTCAACTTACAACGTGGGCAGGACATGGATAGTACGAACGCCGGAACAGTAGCAACTTACTTTCCAAGAACAGCGCCCACAGCTGATCCGCGAGACAGTTGATGTTCACCGGGCCGATGCAGTCGTCTGGGCACAACGCAGGCCCAGCGAGGGAAGCGCAAGCAACAGCTGCACCGAGAATTCAGCAGCCTTCTGAGCCGAATGGAATCGTGAATGGGGAACCTAGAAAGCGTTTTTGCAGGCAGAGCAGCGTCACTGTAGAAATTTCGGGGCCCGAAGTACCCTTTCGACGGTAGTTTTTTAGAGTGTACATTGGCTTCAGCTGCTACGACGTCCGCAACTCCCCTGAGGCCACGCGCTTCAGCTTCACAGAATGATCATATGTACGGAGTGCTTGGACGATGATTTTTAGGGGCGAAACAGGGAAGTTTATTGCAAACTGGTAACAACATTTCAGGTGAGTACAACTGTCTGGTGTAACAAAATCACTTCAGTGGCGTGTACAAACAAGAGAACATAGACAGGATGTAACACACAGCACTTCCAATATTCTCACAGACCGACGAATCACTCAAGAAAACAAAGAGAAAAGAAACGCAAAAAAGCAGTAAATTGGAACAGATTCACATATTACGTGCGACGAGAAGAAATTTTCTTCGCCGAGTTAAAACGGCAGTAAAGGAAGTTCAATATTCCCGTTACGAACTCCGAAAATATGTGTATTCCACCTTCTAATAAGTGCTTCTTCATCCTGAGTTTCCATCTGTTCGGTAAGGTACCGAACCATGATCATTCTAGTCTTCTGTATTGCTAGGTATGCAGCTCGTTCGGGTTGTCGCCATGCTTCGGCCATACAGCGGCGACGCCACAAGACGCACATTGTGACGTAGAGTACGAGTTGTTCAAATAAGCCCCTTCTGCGCTGTTGGCTCGAAGGAATTGACACTCCGAATTGACGACGCACGGCGTGCCACACACCTTTGGCCACTACGCATTCAAACATCGTGTGGCGTATCGTTTCTCCTTTCCCGCAGTTGGGGCAGTGGTCATTGGGAACGACGCCCCATGGTAGCAGTCTCTGACGAGTGGGCAACGCGACCCATCGCCGTAGCCAATCAAATTCTCTAACTATTTCTGGTACGTGGTTGTTCCGCCATTTCTTCCACTTGCTGGGCAGCCATCTCTGTTTTTCCTCATCAGTAATCGAGCGACTGATTAACATTTCGCTAATCCGTGCGGGTGCGAGCTTTGCAAAGTATTCTTCGGTGGCGTCGCCGTCAACCGAACGCTTGAGGCTCTCTGCTGCTTATAAAAGGCATGTGGGTGTTCTGCTTGAGGTCCCCGGTACCTTTCAGACGTGAATGCAGCTTGAAAGATTTCCGGTTCATTATAGCAATAAGCTACGGTCAGGATAGTCATTGTCCTGAAACAATTTGTGGGCTGTTTTAGCTGCAAGTGTCTTTGTGAATGTCGCAACATCTGGCAGACTGAGTCCTCCACAACTTTTTAGGAGCTTCAGGATCTTTTGTTGAACTTTTGCTGTCTTCCCGTCCAATAGGAAGGCTCCAACAAATGACGCAAGGCGGCTCGCAAAAAGTTTGGGTATGAGTGCAATGGGCCCGTTATAAAAAGCATATGCGTATGCTTCGGTTTTCACCACCGTCACTTTGGCGTCAAGTGACAAATTGAAGTCAGTGGCATACGCGAAGACCTGCGTGGCTCGATGTACGGCGTTCTCCTAATTTGTATTGGCCACCTCCCCGTCTTGAAAGTATACCCCGAGGGCTTTTACGGCATCCACGTATTGAATACCACCCGGCAAAGAGCCGTGGAAGCTATCGAAACGAAGGGCTTTGCTTTTCTCCGCATTCAGGAAAGCACCCGATAAACTGACATACTCTTCGAACAGCTCCAAGAAAGCGCGGCAACTGGCTCGGTTTCACACGAACACAGAGATGTCATCCGCGTCAGTGGTAATGCTGACTGCAGACCTGTCATTGGAAAGCCCTGAATATTAGGGCACTTTGCCACTTTTCTAAGGAGAGATTTAGGGAAAGGACAAGAGCACCGGTGCGATTGGTCATCCCTGGCGAACATTCTTACTGGAAAGCTTGCTGTCTCCACGCCGTTGATGAGAAGTTGGCTGGTCATGTTGGTGTATAGAAGCTTTATACAGCGAACGTACTGCTCAGGCAAACCAAACATTCTAAGTACACAATATAGGTAGTCATGTTCGACCCTGTCAAAGGCCTTAGCTTGATCCAATGACACGAAAGCACCGATAACGGTTTTTGGCGTTGGCATAGTAGAACAAATCTCTTATAAGAGTAAGTGTTTGAAAATATGACTTACCCGGCACTGCACACGTTTGCTTGGGTGACACTATATCGGGCAGAAAAGGGTTTAGCCTCAAGCCAAGGATCGTAGCTACAAGTTTGTAGTCCGTGTTAAGGAGGGTAATCGGCCTCCATGACCGTGGATCGTCAGGATCCATGCCCTCCTTTGGCAGCAAGACTAGACAGGCCCTCACTGAAAGACCTCAGCTTTTGCCCTATCAACAATGAACCCGTTAACCATGTCAGTAAGTGCGTCGCCTAGGACGTCGAAGAAAGTTATATAAAACCCCGTCAGTATTCCGTATCGACCTGGAGCCGTGGTAGTGTTCATTTTCCTCAAGGCTTGCCAAACTTTATCTTTTGTCGTCTCAGCGCAGAGCATATCAGATGCCTCAGGACACAGCGTGGCCAAGCCTTCCCGAAATTCTGCGATTCTTTGATGCTGGTTGCTGTCTTTGGAGCGATAATCTGCACAGCAGAGCCTTTTAAAATGCGCCCTAAAGACCTCCTCGATTGATTTGATATTTGTGACGATGCCCCCACACTCTGTCGTGCTGCACCGATAATACTGGGCTGGTGTTTCCTTACCCATACTCGCTGTGCGTATGCCAAGTTACCTAGTTCAGCAGTCGGCAGGTGCAGTTCCTCTGCGCGTTTAAAAGCCCCAGACCTTGCCCTCAACAAGAGGTCGTATTTAGCCTTTGTGGCCCCAATGTACTCTTGAATTGCGCCGGTCAGATTACCTGCGTGCTCAACGATTTGAATACGCCTCAATGTTTCATTCATTTGTGATGTTAGACGTGCATGGCGCATTTTCCCGGCCTCCTGCGCAATCACACGCCATCTGGCCTTCAAGAGATCCCATGCTGTCGGCGTAATTTGTGGCGTGCCTTCCAAAGACACATAGATATTCATACGCATTTCAGATACCGAAACTTCATCACTTAAAATTGATCAATCTTTTCGCCACAACTTGGAGCAATGCCTTCCCAGCTGGGCCTTCAAGGTTAACAGCAATGGCATGTGGTCGCTGAGCTTGCGTTGCCCAGGCGCTAATGAAATGACATCGCATGTCTCTAAATTTTCAACAAGCTCATTATGCATATACACTCTGTCAATTCTGCTCTGAGACGTACCCTGAACGCGCGTGGCTCCAAAGGTGTTCCCGTGAAGCGTTGCTCATGCATTCACCAGCTTCAACTCTCTACATATTTTCTGCAACTCTTTCGAATGGTATGTGCTTTGGCCTTGACTAGAGCTCGGACATCTTGAATTGAATCAAAAACACAGTTGAAATCACCTAACAACACGCATGGTGCTGAATTTAGCAGAAATGACCTGACACCTCTATCAAAGTAATTGGCAAGAGACCTATCCACGGGCGCGTAAAAGTTGGGGAATCGGATTTTCTGGTCGTTTATCCACATGTCCACGACAATAACACGGCTTTCTGCATCGAAGAGGCAATGCGCACACCCCGCCTGAACCTCGGATTGAGAAAAACGACACCGGTGCCACGCGAGTACGTCTGCGTTAAGGAGAAGAAGGCTTCAACCGAAAATCTAGTACGGGAGGTCATGATGTCGTGCCGCGTTCGAAAGTTGGTCTCTTGCAGAAAAAGCACGTCGACCCCGAGCGAGCGCACAAGGTTCATTATCTCCAGTTGTTTTACAAGATCTTTGAAACCACGAACATTGAAAGTCATGAAAGATAGCCTATCCATTTAAAATAAGTTTAGGGGGAAACGGGACAATCGTTTTTTTTCTCTTTTTATAACAGCGATGCGTAAGGAGATAGCACGGACTCTCCTGTGTCAATTGGCAGTGGATGAAGTCAACGTGATGATACTCGAAGGACTGGCGCTGAGATTTACTCACGCGCACAAATACAACGGACCCAGTAAGCAACACAAATAATAACAGGAATAGTACACGCAGCATGCAACGTAACTTACATGATACAATTACTATAACAGGGCATAGCCACCACAGCACAGCACCACACCTCACCCGCTTCAGGTGATGGACCTCGGTTTGGCGAATCCACTCGGGGCTTTTTGGATGTTCCGGAGGTGGTGACATTAATTCCACTGCTTGAACTACCAGGCTTGGTGCGGCGCTGAGAGTTTGTCGCTCTTGACAACTTGTCGGGAGAACACGTATTTTCAGGAGACAAAGATACCGATCGTGAGGCTTGCGAAAATCTGCCACTCCTTAAATTTCGTTATGGTGACTGGCTCCTACGATGTCTGGATGTCTTGTCGGACGCTTCTTTTTGGGCCTGTAAAGTGTGCGTGTAAGGCGTGTTAGGTTTCCTTGAAGACGTGGTCTTTATTTCTTTCGTGGGCGTCGTCTTCACGCTACCTTCCAGGCCCACAGGTGGCCGTTCATGGAGTTCGTCACTTGACTTGTTGCCTCAGAAGGTCGAAGCGATTTTCCCGGTCGGCCAGCGCTCCGAGATGCTTGGAACGCTGCCTATAACGGTGATGCGATCGAGGATTGTTCGTTTTCTGTGGTCTTGAGCTCCTCTGATGAAGACGTAGCAGACGCACTCGGCGTCTCCACAGCGTTGCTGGGATCCTGTGATGACGTTATGAGTGATGGCAACGCTGCGGTGTCCCCCGTCAGCACAGAAACGTCATTGTCACTCGTTGTGCATGATGACGTGGCATCAACGCCGCTGGCGTCTTTTGTCTTGGCGTCATAAAATTCTGTGTCAGTTGCGCTCTCTTCATCCCAATAATCTGAAATCTTCTGTGGCCATGGCTTGGTTTCGCGTTGCAAAACTTCCATGTGCCTGGTGGTTCCAATTTTGGTTGTTCTCTTCGAAGCACACTCTCCAAGTTCTGGGAATTCTTTCAGTGACTGTGAGGTGGTCTGCGCTGCGTCTGCGTATGACTTGGGACGGAAGCAATATTTCGCCGCGTGGTCGCCATTACAGCGCTTACACTTGGACACACAATCCTCAGACGTATGGTCGAAGGTGCCACATCGTTGACACAAGGGTGTTGTGCAAGTAGCCGCAACACGACCTTCTCTGCTGCAGCGTGCGCATACTCTGCGCATACCACGATACTCGAGCATCACGCGGTGACCTTGAATTGATAGGAAGTTAGGGGCGGGCTGGGCCATCTCTATTCGGACGATGCGGGTACCAGTGTACGTTGATTGATGCCTTTGCAAGGTAACAAATGTGAGACGCTTCACTTTCTCGTATGCCTGAAGAGCTGAAATAACTGCGTCATCTGACACGTATGGCGGGAGGCGGAACACACTGACTTGTACGCTTGGCGCCCCGACTGCTTCAACTTGTACCTTGTGACCTTGTAACTTGAATCCTTGGTTTACCATCAACTTGGTTGCTTGTGCAGCCAACCGAGCCGCAACTAGGAACTTCGAAGCTCCGAGGTGTTGCAGGAACAGCACCCCTTCACTCGCCATGACGTCTTCCAGGCCATCGATGATCTCATCGAAGGACGCCGTCCCCTCCGGGACGGTGAAGTCGAAGCAGTGCTCCTTGAGGGGGAGCGCCGCAGGCCTTGACGCCATCCTCGCTGGTCCCGGTAGGGGCCGACGACGATGGGATCAGGCCTCCAAAATACTGGCTGGCAAAGTCGCGAGTGGACACCCGGCCGCAACGCTGCCGGAACGCTGACCACGTTGAAGACTGAACGCCGAAGATCCTTATAGCGCCACCCGTTCGTCCCTCGTAGTAGTAGTAGTAATCATAGTGTGTAACCAGTCTTAGATTTTGACCTCAAAGGTGATGCAGGTGGGAGAATTCTTCTGTGCGTTGTTGAACAATAAAAAAATCTCTGCGTGCGTGTAAACAAAAAGCCAAATTCTCTTGTCTCTCATTACCCCTTAGCAGCCATTGGCATGTACATTGAGCATTATCTGACTAAAAATGGTTGCTATGGTATACTCGCTGGGTGTAACCTCCTTGATTTTAGAAAGGTTTAGCGAGCGTTGGGCCACAGTGCGATGAATACAGTGAACTAGTATATATCTAGGTGGTTAAAGGTGGGAGGTAGACACGAAGCGTAAGCCGTAAGAAAGTGTGCGTGTGCCTCCTCTCGTTCAGTCCTTAAAATGTCCGCTGGATGACGGTGCTTCCATATGAGGAATATATGATGAAAATATGCGAGATGGTAGTACTTGGAGTGTTGAATAGGTGGACAATCGGACACACAGACAGATGCATAGACGGACGCACGGATGGCTGCACGGACGGATGGACGCATGGATGGACGAGGAGCGGATGCATGGACAAACGCAGGGACGGACGCACAGGTGGACGTGCGGACACATGAACAGACCACGCACGGACGGGCGGATGGACGCACGGGCGGTAACACAGACGCACGCATGGACGGACGGATGCAAGAACGAATGGACGGATGGATGCTTTGCTCCACTCTCCATCATTCACTGCGTGGATATGCTGCCATTTTTTTTTTCAAGAGCTTGTTCGCCATGCTTCGGTGCTCGGGGCAAGTCCCTTGGCGTGACATAGGTTCTCCCGACCAGTTCCAAGCAAGCTCTTCCACCATCACTCACTTCATGGAGGTGGCGGGATTTTTTTATTGTACCATGTTTCTTTACATCTCAATATCTCGCTTCACAGTCGTGCTCTCGCTTTCTGCTTTTTTTCGACGCTTGCGATGAGATCTTGATTGGGCAGTGCACACTAAACAGCTTCACTGGCGTGAAACCGGAAGAAGTGCAACATACCATTGATTTCTATAGAGACTCGTCAATAGCAGTGAAGGGACAGCGTCCTCTCATTCCTACAAACAGCATCGCAGGCAGCGTCCACAGCAGAAGCTGAGCTTTTCCTGGGCCGATGCGCTGTTCTAATTGCCAGTCGGTCACGTGCACGTGGCATTACCTCTCATTAGCGATAGAGGGCTTTCGCGAACTTTTCCTGAGCGAGCGCTCCTTCTTATTGGCCTCTTAGTTGCTTCACTGTAACCAGCTACAACAACGTGAAGCACCGTCAGCCTTAGCCCATGAAGTGCTCGGGATGACCAGCACATCATTTCACCTCTTAATACTTTCCCTTTCAGAGGTCTTATGTCATTTTGCAAGGGAGCGAGCGATTTTTTGAGGTCAGGTTAGTCTATTAGCCGTCATAGAAGCTGCTCTCTAGACACTTTGAGGATTACAGCTGATAGAAACATCCATCATGATTGCATGCCAGGCAAGCGACATCCTGATGGTTCTTGAGAATTTGTCGCTGGAACGAGCACTTACGTAAATCTACTTCGCAGTACTAAACACTCTCCTAACACAATATAGACCATGAGCCAGTCATTATGCACAGTGAATTTATTTACATTTGCGGCCGTAACACTGTGGCAAGTTACGATCGGCAACAATGACTGCAAGTTGTGGAACAGTAAAATAAACAGGACCAGATTTACCGTCGCAATTTACTAATTCACGAAGCTAAAAATATATCTGGCATGAGACGTTTATTTAGGTGTTGATAATTGTGGTATCTCATTCAAACTCACTGCGAAGAAGATGTAGAAGAAGACTATTCTAGCTTGATTCCAGTTCTGTCCTACCAGGAGAAACAGCAACTGTGTCTACTTCACGCCTGGGGGCAAACTTTCTGGTCAAGTACTGGAATGACCATTGTGGAGTGCATCGGCTACTCACTGATAGCGTTCGGGCCATCGCTGGCTATCTTCTGGGTAGTCGTTGCTGGCCAGCCGAGCCGGCTCGTTGTGTTCCTCGTCTCCGCGTTCTTCTGGCTCCTGTCGCTGCTACTGTCATCTGTCGCCTGGTACATCATGCGAGAACTTTTCGATGCGATGTTCGTTGTTGGCTTGATCACGTTTGTGTGTCTCCAGGTACTTCACTTTGTTCAGTCACCCTCTTACAATCGAATGAAAATGTGAAGCTTCCACGATTTTAGGCCCACGCAGTATAGAAGTAGGTATAAGAAGTTAGAGAACACAGACTTCTCGGTGATCTTTCGAGACTGTTTGCTTACTCGCAACCGTTATGTATCGATATACAATAAAATACTGAGATCGCTATTGTCGACGTGAAAATTGGAGATGGTACGATTGTTCAAAACATTTGCGACTTGATTAAGTTGACGCGAATCTCACTTGGATGAGACTATGGAATTGCTCGTTTTGTTCAATGAAAAAAAAAACACATGCCCACTAATTTAATTCCCCCAACAAGACAGCATATCTCAGTGATATCAAATTTCCTGTCCAGCGCAAGCTTTTTTTATGTATTGCGAATCAATTCCTTAATTTTATCCTATTACCTAATTCTCTGCCGTTCTTGGCTGCTTTTCCTATCCTTTGTTACCGATTCCGCCACTCTAAATACCAGACATCTGCTTATCAAACGATCTGTCAGTCTATATTCAAAAATATGTGTTCATTGGAGTGATTCATGTCAAAAAAGAGCGGGTATCTTATCTACCATTAAAGGAAAGCAAGGTCGTCGGTGGGTCGCGGAGGGTTTTTCTAGAAGCTGCCAAGGGTACGCTCGAGTGGTGTGAGTCGTATAAACCTCTTTAATTTCCGAACAACACACTTCAGATAACCTATAGGACGCCTTAAAAGTATTTTCTTTTCACTAACCTCTCTAGACTAAATAGCCGACATAATAAGGCTGGCAATTGGGCAAGTTCGTTGCATTGTTCTTGACACTGTGGTATCGGGAGAATGGACGACATTTATTCGCAATGCGAGTGCCCGTCACACAGATGTCTAGTGTCTGACCATGCATCGCGATATACATGCCCGTTTCAAGATGTAGCTCAATTAGAAATACAAACATTATATCGTTCGACCTTATGAGTTTGACCTTTCATGTCGTGCGTTTCCTTCTAGTTTAATGCTATCCATGCTCATCACAATGTAATAATAAAAAATATCCTAAAATTAAAGAAGGAAAGAGATTGAAAACTGTCACACAGGTCTCCAACGATTCCGAAACACTGCATTTCTTAAAAGCCAGCCAATGTAAACGCTGAAAAGTAAAACTATTTTTACAGGAATTGTTCAGGTATCTGGCGTTTCGAACACTGCGTCAGGCCGAGAATGCGCTGGAAGTGGTTAATCTCGTCGGCAGTGAGCTCGACGTGGTTCTTTTCCGCTACCACTCTACGTACGCCTGCGTCTCCGGCCTTGGCTTTGGAGCTACCAGTGCAGCTACAGCGATGCTCAACGTCCTCGCTGACGTGGCCGATGGACCAGGTACGTCGAACTCATAAGCATGACAATACATGTATTGTCTTTATCCTAGCTATGTGTTATTATACACGCGAAGAAGTTGCCAGGAACATATGTATATTAGGGATAATTGTGAGTCACACAATGCCACTTATAGGTATCATGCCACGTATATTATATAGCTTGAGCACGTCCAACCTATCTTCCACGTAGACTGCATTCTCCCAGTACTGATACCTCGGGTAGCAGTGGTGGTCAGTGTATCGCGAATTCAGCACGCTTATTTTCTATGACGAGTTCACTCTTTTGTTGTTTCTGACAACCAAAAATGCTTATCGCCCTTTTCGTCGCACATCTCCGTCGCGTGGAGCAAAAAAAGCGCCCTTTTTCAGGTTGTTCGGCAGAAACTACTTCTGCATGATTCAGTCGGAGGCTGGACAAATTTCAATTTTGCACCTTAATCCCAATGAATCCTATGCCGTTTGCCTGAAATAATCTGGCCACACCAGCGCCTCCTGCCTGTCGCGCAACGACTTCATCGTACAAACAAGAAAACCCACGAGGTAAACACGAAGTGTGACACCTAACACCGCCCTAATAAAGCGAACAGAACAAACTTGTGCAACAGCTGATGAGTGCTCCTTTGCATTGGGGATCCATGACGGCGGCACTTCGAGCGTAGTCAGACTGACTGCTCGTAATACCGGCGAGAAAGTGTTAATATGCGTACAATAAATATTCCCTCCCCGTGGTATTCTGTCGATGCCGAGCCCTTTTGAGCCTCAAGGATAGCGATTTGCCAATGAGGATGATGAACGGTTGGACGTGTGTGTATATGTTCATGATGGTGAAGTGCTGCTAAGAATAGAGTCTTTAGAACAAGTGTCTGAAACTCACCTCAGCTAGCGGCCGACAACTCGCAAACTTTAGTCCCGTGAAGGTGGGAAGAAGATCAAAGAGGGAGGAGGGGGACACCAAGCATCTCCTAACGCGTCCTTTCATTTTCAAAAGCTGAGTTGTGCATAATTTCTGAGAAGGTTGTGGCATTAGGATTGAACTTACATATATCTTTTGCAAGAAGACTTCATTCAAGTCTGAACGAAGGGTCTGAAATGTCGAGATCTTGTTCAGCGAATATGTTTGAAAACATTCGACAAATGGTGAACGCATTGACTCCACCACACACAAAGGGGTGTTAAGACCAATCCCGCAACTGTGGCTTACCCAAACAGAACGTTATTGATCACATTAGGGTCTAAATAATGACCGTGCCATAGTAAAGACACTCTGTTGAATAGTGCTTGTCCGAAGGGAACACCACTTGACATTGAGAATTTTATGAAGATAACCACATTTAAATTTTTCTTACAAAAGGGGCTCAATTCTCGTTAGTATTTGTTTACTATATCGGACGGATAGAAACGCTAATGCCTGCTATCTCGAGTATTTTAAACGTGCGAATAAGTTATTACTCTGTTTTTTTTTTTGTGTCTACTGCGGACTAGCAGTCTGACTGAAGTATGTAAGGTTTGAGACCGTCAACGTTATGAGCCACTACACTGAAATATCATACAGTGGCTTCAAGAAACTTCTTCCCAAAGTGTATGTGATGCCGATTGAGGTTAATGTTAACAAGCTCTCCTATTTCGGCACTCCACTGCTTGCAACAAGAAGAAAATTCTATAGTGGATAACGTTTGAACTCATGCCAGTAAATTAAGATTTTGAATGATGGACGCCTTCGGGTGCTTTTAAGTACGACATTACTTTGCAGATATTTGCAAGACATATTTTAACAAGAAAAGGGTAAAAATCGGCCATTAAATTATTGTTTACGTTTGCATACTCTTCAAAGAGAAACTCTAGCAATTTTTTTATATTCACTGACTAGAATAAAACGTTAAACATGTGTTGTCGCTCGTACTGTGGTGATATGTGCCAAATTATGCAACCGTTAGTCATTTAGTTTTTTTATGAAACTAATTATAACAATTGGCAATCAATTCTGAAATCCCACTTGTAAAGGCGGGTCACCCTGTGTAAGTGACCTAAGTGCCTACCCTTTTTCAAAACCCTTTTTGCCCAGCAGACAGATGCCGCGCGTGCTTTCATCTACGAGGCGACAAGGACGCGAGTGCAGTTCAGTTTTCTTACACTCTAAGCCAAAAATGGCCAAAATGGGAGCAACGGCTGTTTTTACTCCTTCAGACCGACTGTTACTCTCCGAAAAGACCAAGCGGAACAAGATGGCCGACTTGTTCGAGAATGGGGGAGCAACTGTATTCATCTTAAGTTTGTAAGGGAGCAACGGAAGGAGGAACCGCTGTAAATGCTCTCGTCACGCAACGGTTACTCCCCGGCAAGACACCGCACACAAATATGCATGCCGCCCACATTGATATTCATGGGCCAGATTATTGTTTGTTCTGTGTGCCAAACTTCACCAAACCAAAACAGTGATTTATTTTAGCATCCGTAGATAATAAGATAGCAGCGCTGGCTGAACACAGAAGGCCTGAGAATACAGTACGGCAAATACCTAACACACGCAGCAGCAGAATGGAGAGTTGGCACGTCAAAGCGGACCGAACGCCGAAACACGTGCAAAACAACGATAAAAAAAGCCTAGACACGCCGTTCGTCCGCGAAGTAAGGGCGTCAAAGTCAATCAAGCACCGAAACACGTGCATAAGGAGCCCCCCCCCCCCCCCGCCCAGATATATCGGAGAAGAAAAAAAAAAAAGCGGACCCAGACGCGCTTTTCATCAGCCATACACTTAGTAGCACGCTTCACCGTGTAGTTTGAGGGCAGAATGACAAATCTGCGCCATCTGCGCCCGCACGACAAGTGTGGCGCTAGTGTAGCAAACGATGTAAGTTACAAAGTAATTTTTATTCAGTGTTTATGTTGACTAGCACTAAATAAAAATTACACTCAACTTTTTATATTTATTTATGAGTTTTAGTGTACCTCAGTTTTTTTTTATAATTGTATTAGGAGAACACACTGAAATTATTGCGCTGACGCCTGTGCTGCCACTGCTCGACGTTTTTTTTTTTTTTTCGGTGCAACTAGGTTCGCGTTCGCACTACTTACTCATTTTCATATGGTCTGTGGTTGGCGAGCACATGGACGTGCGGGCTTGTGAGCTATGTTTTGATCGTGTGTGTGTGTCGCAGATTTGCGTTTCTACTTATTCGTGATGAAGGTTAGTGTATATTTATCTTTATGGAGCGCGAAGTAGTTGTGGATTTTGCTGCTGGGTGGAACAAACACATCGTAAACACGTCTTCAGCTATCTGCAAGCCTGTTCGCTCGTCGGACAAAGGACTGTGCATGCATCAGCGTGCAGGTGAGTGGCATTTCCAGCAACATTCAATGCTCTTACAATACATTGTTGAATGGTTGCGCTATTGAAAGAGAAATGATTTGCTCTTATTCACCGTATCCATTGCTAGCCGTATCGGACTAAATTACCTCTATTACCGCCTGCATACCCTCTTGCTTCCCCTGTCACCACTGCAGTGCCAGTGTACTTTTGCAGTTAAAAGTTCATTTCCGCAACACTACCTCGCTTGAAAAAACATTGGGGCGGGGTTGTAGCTGCATTCATACTGGCACTTTTCTACCATTGGCTTTATGTAATGTTAACGGCTGAGTGTTGGGGCCTTGGGCCGCATTTTTTAGAGATGCAAAGTGTATGTAAATCAGTAAGTGAACAATTCATTGTCGCATCACTTCACTGGCATAGCCAGGCGGTTACGCACAGAATTTTTTTAGGCCGGGTGTAGGGAGCCCAAATTGACGACCATATTCGCTTGCCCGGCCTATTCAGATAAGCGGACCCCCCCCCCCCCCCCCTCCCCGCACGCCTAAAAAAAAAATCTGCCAACATCACTGCGTCACTTGCTTCACCTCTGCGCTGAACGTACTATTTTATAAGCGCACCATCAAGCGAGCAGTTTACATATTGACAGAACAATTGGAGGAGGAATGACCCAAATCTTTCAGATTTCTTTAGTGATGCAAAACCTTAGCAAAACTGAATATTGTAAAAGACAATCATAAATGCTATATGTTCTCGTTAGCGCTGTCATTATTCTGCATCATGAAATCTTTATGCGCTGTGAAAACTTGGCATGCCGTTGAAGTCGCATATCGACGTTAATACCAATCGACGAAAATTTCGACAACCTCAATAATGCCGTTTGGCATTTGCCGCATGCACATAATTAGGCTGATTCCCACTTGGCTGTTCTTAACCTGACTTCACTGCTACCAAATGAAACAATATTTGATGCATGTGTTTTACTTTTTTTTCAGGGATATGACACAAATTTGGTTATACTGCAGATAAAGATGCTCCCAACGATGCTAAAGTACAGAAAGCAAGTGAATTTTGGTAAGTGCAGACTTTTTGTACTACGTATATGAAAGCATCGCTTTTTAGGGGCAAACTGTGCATGTGTTGGCCAGAGATTAGTTCATTATGCCACATGGTTACACTGGCACTGACAATTCGACATGGCTCCGCTGGCCCGTGTGTGTGCTCACACTGTTACCGTTAAGATAAAATGTTTATGTTTTCATTGCAAGGATTGCTGTTTGTACTAAAAAGCCAACTGCCAAGATTTCTTTACGCTGGTACTCCTAAAAGTATGCTTTCCCTATTTACATGGATTTTGGCTTGCACAAAGCATAACACTTGGGCCTAGATTCACAAAGCTGTCCATGCGCAGGCCTTCATAACAGTGTTTCTTGACTTGCCTTTACCCTGTTTTCTGCAGATGTTTCGTGGGTTTAAAAGTGCCACAGCATGTTGACCTCCCCCACTCTGAAATATTCGCGTTCAAAGTTCCGCAAGAGTGGGCTTAACTTTCTTGTGCATCTCTTTGCTAGTCCAAGATACTGAAGTGTTATGCTCTTACTAGAGGTGGCAGTGTTTCTAATGTTTGTATTTCCATCACATTGACCAAGTATGCGATCTTGGCTTGACTGGTAGCACATCCTCAACAAATGTCTTTGTGGCACATGTAGAAGACAGTACAAAATAAATAGGCAGACATTCACACCAGGAGCTAACTTCTAATAATGCTTTTTTTTTTTGGAAACCATGGTGTGCGTATTCCAATTTGTCTAACAAGCAGTAACCTGTTTGGCTGTGAACCAACAAGACGTTGAACTAATAAAAGCTTCACATCTTGTTGCTCTCAAATATATATGTATTGGCAAGCTATCTGTGACACTGTCAAACAAAGAATCAGAATATCTGTGCATGCCTTAAGATATATTGCTTCGTTTACATATCTCGTGGCTGTGACTCGTCAACCGAGTGAACAAATGCACCCTAGTTTTCTAAATTTAAAGCATTTTTTGAAGGTAGCACGGTCTTCATTTATTTGTCTATAGTTTGTCCAGCCGTTTGCGTCAGGTACAAAGAAATATACTGAAGATTATCATGTAGCCTCTGCAAATGGTTGCTTTCAAGCAGGCTTTGCATGCTTGGCTTGTGCCTACAGGTATTGCACAATTCAAGACGCAGCAGCGTATGATAGAAAAGTAGAATCGAGAGCAACTATGTGCACGAGCTAAATAAGTATTTTAACATGAGCGGACAGTACGTGTTATTTGCCCCACACATGACCTCATTTAGAATGCCCATTGGTGAATGGGCTCATAGAAATGTCACTCAGCTGTGTATAGGAAACAAGTTAACTGAACCTAAGGGTATCTTTAGCTACTACAAATATGCCTTGTTGAGGTGCTGCACATTTTCTTCCAGAATATTGCTGTCTGAGACATCATGTGAAGAGCGTCTACCACATCAGCATTTATATGGCTTGCCAAGTAACGTTTGGCCGAGCCTTCCTTTTTTTCACATTTCGTTTTGCAGTAGACATCCTAGAATGTAAGCGCTGCTGCAGTGTGTGTGACTCATTGTTATGAATTGATTCTGGCATGTTTAACCTCACACTTCTATTTTTTTTCTTGCAGCAATGAGATGCTTCACATATGCCTGCGGTGACGTTCTGCTGCGCTAGCCTGATGGAAACACCAGCTGCGAAACTTGAGTTCTTCAGAATTGGAGAAGTTGCCCTTCTCTCACCAATGATGACACAGACTGCCCTATGCTAGAAATTCAAGATTGTTTTTCCACGGATGACGCAGAAAACCTTTGATGTATTATGGTGTTTGTTTAGTGCTGGCTGTGGTGTGGCGAAGTCTACTTTTACGTGTGGTCACACGTCGCCTCATAAAAAGAACAATAAAGCATTTATTTTCCTTTCAATATTGTCCACTTTTTGTGTTAGAAGCACCCAAGCAGTGCTCTTCCAAGGAGCTCTCGCCATGTGTTAAGCGTGTGACAAGCATACTCGAGATAAATACTCATTTCCCCAAGGAGTAACTGGAAGCATGTGCAGTTGGTTTTCAGAGAGTAACTGCGAACACGTGGGAGGAACGGTAAAGAGTAACTGTTGCTCTTAGAAGAGCAACTGGTGGGAGTAATGGTTGGTCGGCAGGGAGCAACTGGTGGGAGTAACTGTTGGTCTGCAGGGAGGAACTGGAGGGAGTAACTGTTCATCCCCCGAAGGAGGAACTGAAAGGAGAGCAACGGTTCCTCCCTCTGCAGTTACTCCTTTTAGGAGAGTAATGGGAGTGGCAATGCAATTGCTCCCTGAAAGGAGCAACCCCTATACCCCTGTTGCTCCGTTCTGGCTTAGAGTGTAGGTGCATAAAGCTTATTAGTAGTCCTTGGCGTCCGGTCTTGCATTCACAATATTCAGCAACGATGAGATTAATAAATCAAAAGGCGATGCTTCCGCAGTCAGACATCTTTCTTAGCACTGAAAGAAAAGCTATGGGGCCAAACCACGCACGTCCTACCGGCCGGAAAAGTAGTTACAAAGTAGCGCCCATATTTTCAACGTGAAGTATAAATGTTCCTCCTTTATTTTCTACATGGAGCTTTTTGAGACACAACGCCACACACACCTGTAAGATATTCGGATCTCTTTTAATTTAACTCTTGTGATTTCGCGTCTTTGAATGTGTGAAAAATTTCCGCCTTTTTACGTGCAGCTCAATCGCTAACCAGCGTCTGCGTCTACATGAACGCTGCTGGTGCGCTCCCGTCATTTTCCACAGCATTATACGAGACGCACGCCTAAACGACTACTTCGCGTAATGCTTTATTGGCAGAAGCTCCGCCTCTGTAGCTTTCAATTCATTGCCAAGAAAAGTTGTCGCCGACTATAATAGCTGCAATCATCGCGAAACTTTGTCCCTGGTAAGTCAAGACGAGCTGGCACAGTTTGATTCTGCGTTGGATGGCATCGCCGACTTGCTTTTCGCGTGTTATAAGAGGCATGTGGGCTATACGCCCTGACCAGCCGTGGCGGTGTGTAGTGTATTTCGTGACGTCATCCAATGCCCATCATGGAGGACGGAGCAGCTTCCTGCTTTGGTTTATGTTTTGACTAATTGTTTATTGCTTAATTAAAATTAATAATGAGCGTCTAGGCAAAATGAACACCACAGCTGTTGCAGGATTGTCAATACTATTTTAACCCGGTATAATCTCTGTAATCTCTACGAAAGAAATGTACAACAACCTCGGAAGAGAACAACCTTCGAGATAGATAATAGTGCACTTGAAGTTCACTTCACTTCACTTCACTTTATTCCCTTAAAGACCCCCTAGAGGGGGTATTACATAAGTGGTGGGAAACATATAACAAATGTAATACTTATGCAGGATGTGTACTACTTATGTAATACTTATGCAGGAAATGTAATACTTATGCAGGATGTGTAATACTTATATGGATGTGTACAAGTATGAACAGGGGTAACAGAAATAAAATAATACATGTGCAGGATCAGTATACATAATTAACAGGCGTAACACATTGCCAAAAAAAGAAGACAAAGTGAGAACAAGTGGCACAAAAAGGAACAATGTAATGTATTCAAATTGAAAAGGAACGAGTGACATTTTGTGTAAATGTTGAGTGGCACATTATGGTGGCGAGATCAGTGGAAAGGCCATTCCAGTCGGAAGCTGCACGAAAAAAGAAGGAGGCGGAAAATGTCGTGGTACGGGCGCGTGGCCGGCCAACATGAAAAGATGAGTGGTGCGGTGAGATGTGCGGGCAGAGGCAAGATATAGGGCGGGTGGCCGAGTTGACTGTGATATAGCTTGTGGAACAAAATGAGGCTGGAAACTCGATGACGAATGTTAAGGTTTGAAAGTTGTGAAAGACTATGTCTACTTAGGACAGGTAGTAACCGCGTAGCCGAACCATGAGACTGAAGTAACTAGAAGAATAAGAATTCGGTGGATCACATTCAACAAGCACTCTCAAATCATGGCAGATAGATTGCCACTATTCCTCAAGAGAAAGGTATATAACAGCTGCATCTTGCCAGTTCTTAGCTACGGAGCAGAAACCTGGTGACTTATATAGAGGGTTCCGCTTAAATTGAGGACGACACCGCGAGCAATGGAAAGGAAAATGGTAGGTGTAACCTGAAGAGACAAGAATAAAAGCAGAGTGTATTGGGGAACAAACCAGGCTTAAGGATATCATAGTTGAAATCAAGAAGAGGAAATGAACTTGGGCAGGGCATGTAGCACGTATACAGGATAACCGCTGTTCTTTAGGGTAACTAACAGGATTCCTAGAGAAGACAACCGGATTAGAGGAAGACAGAACGTTAGGTGGGCAGAAGAGATTATGCAGTATGCCGGTATATATTGGCAGCTGCAAGCACTGGATCGAGTTGACTGGTGGAACAAGAGAGAGGCCTTTGTCCTGCAAGGGACGTAGTCAGGCCGATGATGATATTGATGATGATGAATCTCTGTATGTTTTAAAATACATTGGAGTCCTCTTTCATGTTCCTAGAGGGTAGTACAAGACCATCGATACTTGGCAGTACACGTTGCTAAAGTGCAAAGGTAGGTGCTCAAGAATTAGATTCGTACAAACTCGCCCTAACTTCAGTTGCCTTGAGACTTAAGCTGTTTTAAATGCGAAGCACTTCTTAGCGAACTTCGGTGACTTTGAGCGTATCTATCTATCTTTTATCTATGGCCACCTAGTGTTCTGTGCCAGTGAACAGTGGGTCAGTTCTGTGCCGGTGAACGAGGAAGACGAAGACGAGCAACCCGTGCTAGCGGAGACGTCCTTCTTTGTCTCTGAGATTTTGGACAGTAGCGTCCCTTTGTACGTTCAATCGAGCTCTTAGCGCTTGACAACTGGTGGAGGTGCTGGGTAGCCTATGCACCGAACCTCTCCGAGTACAAGAAGCTCCAGCCCCATACCGGTGGTTACGCCTGTTCACCGTGCCAGCCGCAGGATCCGTGGACTGGACCTTGAGTTCGGACTTCTCTCCGAAGAGATGACGGCCCCAACTATTCCAGGCAGCGCCGTCCCAAGCAGCTCTAACACAGCCGGTATGGAAGGCGCAATGCCCTTGCAATATACACTGTTCACTGGCACAGAACACCAGGTCACTGCTGAAGCGCCTTTCCGCAGCGTCGACATCAATCCAACGCTTTCTGAAGCGAACAAGCAGCGTTTGAGCGAGCTGTTGCTGGAGTTCCACACATGTTTTGCACGTTCTTCAAAGATACGTCAAACACCGATAACGTAACACCGTATTATCACCTACGACGACGCGCATCCCATACGGCAGCAGCCTTACCGTGTTTCGCCAACCGAACGGCACGCGATTCAAACGCAAGTTAAGGAAATGCTTCAGAATGGCGTGATACAGCCTTCAAGCAGCCCTTGGTCGTCACCAGTAGTTCTTGTGAAAAAGAAAGATGGCACGCTTCGCTTTTGTGTCGACTACAGAAAGTTGAACAATGTCACAAAGAAAGACGTGTACCCGTTACCCAGAGTCGATAATTCTCTGGACAAGCTGCGACGCGCGAAGTATTTTTCGTCCATCGACTTGCAGAGCGGTCATTGGCAAATACAGGTCGATGAACGTGACCGTGAAAAGACCGCTTTTGTAACGCCGGATGGCCTTTACGAATTCAAAGTGCTCCCTTTCGGCCTTTGTTCCGCTCCAGCCACATTCCAGCGAATGATGGACACCGTCCGGGCAGACCTCAAGTGGAAAAGCTGTCTCGTCTACCTCGATGATGTCGTTGTGTTTTCAGAAACGTTTGACGAGCATCCTCGTCGCCTTCGGAATGTGCTCGAAGCCATTAGATCGGCCGATCTCACACTCAAGCCTGAGAAATGTCATTTTGGCTACGAAGAATTAAAGTTTCTTGGTCATGTCGTGAGCGCCGTTGGTGTTCGGCCTGATCTTGACAAAACTGCTGCCGTCACTGCTTTTCCACCTCCAACTGACAAGAAAAGTCTTCGACGATTTCTGGGTCTGTGCGCTTATTACCGGCGCTTTATTGAAAATTTCTCTAACATTGCGGAGCCACTATTACGCCTCACGCGTGATGACACACCATTTGTCTGGGCTGACGAACAGCAGACTGCCTTTGCGGAACTACAGAACCGGCTCTCTTCCCCTCCCGTGCTCGGCCACTTCGATGAAGATGCTGACACTGAAGTACGCATTGATGCCAGCAATATTCGTCTTGGAGCTATTTTGGTACAAAGACAAGATGGCATTGAACGGGTGATAGCCTACGCAAGTCGCACACTGTCTCGCGCAGAATCTAACTATTCCACATCAGAGAAAGAATGTCTCGCGGTCATTCGGGCAATCACAAAGTTTAGGCCATATCTCTATGGAAGACCATTTAAAGTGGTGACTGACCATCATGCTTTGTGCTGGTTGACCAATCTACGAGACCCTTCAGGAAGATTAGCACGATGGAGTCTGCGCCTTCGGGAGTTTGATGTCACCATCGTGTACAAGTCAGGCAAAAAGCACGAAGATGCCGACACGCTATCACGAGCACCTCTTCAATCCGCCAGTACTAGCGCAGAAGAGGACGGCGCCTTCGTGGCAACTGTCAGCGGACCGGATCTGATGTCGCATCAACGAAATGACGCCAATCTAAGAATGATTATAGATCATTTAGAAGGTGGCAATGCGCCCATTCCTCGTCCGATGTTGCGAACGTTGCCACCATTTTGCATACGAAATGGCGTCTTATACAAAAGGTGCTGGGCACAGATCGCCCGGTGCTGGGCACAGATCTCATCTTCTCGTCGCGCCTGATGCCCTCCGCAATTACGTCTTATTAGCTTGCCACGACGAGCCCACATCTGGCCATCTGGGCTACTCGAGAACTATGGATCGGGTGCGACAACTCTACTACTGGCCTAATATGTCTGCCTGTGTCAAACGCTACGTGAAGGGATGCCATGAATGCCAGCGTCGCAAGACACCACATTTAAAGCCTGCAGGCCATCTACAACCGATCGATGCACCACGTACACCGTTTGCACAAGTGGGGATGGACCTCCTAGGCCCGTTTCCTTTGTCTTCTTCTGGCAACAAATGAATTATTGTCGCAACCGATTATTTGACGCGTTACGCTGAGACGAAGGCGTCACCACGAGAGACCGCATCTAAAGTTGCCAGTTTTTTATGCATCAAATTGTGCTACGGCATGGCGCCCCGTCACATGTCATCACTGATCGAGGGACATCATTCACAGCGAAACTCTTGGATGATATCTTCAGGTTAAGTTACACAACCCATCGAAAGACCACTGCGTATCACCCTCAGAGTAATGGTTTAACAGAAAGGCTAAACAAAACGCTAGCTGACATTATCTCTATGTAGGTGGGTGTGCAGCGCAAAACGTGGGACGACATCCTGTCGTACGTAACATTTGCGTATAACACTGCAACGCAGGAATCTACACGCTTCACACCATTCCGGCTCGTTTATGGTCGAGATGTTAGAACTACGCTGGACGCCATGATTCTATAAGAGAACATCGACAAGCTCGACCAATTAGCCCCCGACATCAATGAGTACATTCAGCGCGCTGAGGAAGCACGTCAACTGGCCCGTGTGCACATCCGAACTCAACAGTGCGCAGATGCACGGCGGTACAACACCCACCATCGAGAAGGTAATTGTGAACCTGGTGACCAAGTTTGGGTTTGGACACCGATTAGGCGGCGAGGTCTCAGTGAGAAACTCTTGAGGAAGTACTTTGGATCTTACAAAGTACTCAGGCGTGTGAGCGACGTGAACTACGAAGTGGTTCCAGACGGAGGCTCGCCATCATCCCAGCACAGGTTACCACGCCCAGAGACTGTACACGTAGTCCGCCTAAAACCATACTTTACCCGGTGATGCGAATTTTCTTCTTGTGCCAGTGAACTCTTCATGTGAACACTGAATCCGTTTATTTCCGATTGCCGGGCCCAGGACGCATTTTCTCTCGTGCACAATTTGTTTAATGTTTCTTTATGTTACCTACTTTGACCCACTGCTGTGCACACTTTTGTTTGAGCATCGGGTCGATGCTCTCTTGGGAGGAGGAGTAATGCCACATGGTGTTCTGTGCCAGTGAACAGTGGGTCAGTTCTGTGCCGGTGAACGAGGAAGATGAAGACGAACATCCCGTGCAAGCGGAGACGTCCTTCTTTGTTTCTGAGATTTTGGACAGTCGCGTCCCTTTGTACGTTCGTTAGAGCTCTTAGCGCGTGACACTATCTATCTATCTATCTATCTAAGAAAGAGAGAGATACACTTTATTAATTTCCGGCAGATTGCTGGGATGGGCTCCCACCTAGGGGCCAACGGAGAGACCGTGTCTCCCGGCAGCTTCCTTGGCCTGCTGGATCGCCCAAATTTGTTTGTCCCGGCCCGAACTGAGCAGCGCAGTCCGCCAACGCGCCCGAAGGTCTTCATTGGAGGCCGTGACCCCAGAATTTTTGACTAATGCCGGACATTCCCATAGGATATGGTCGAGAGTGGCTCTGGTGGTACAGTACTGGCATAGATTAGAACTACAGACGTCAGGATATATGTGGAGCATGATGACAGGGTTTGTGTATGTGCGTGTTTGTAGCTGTTGCCACTGAACGGACTGGGCCCGATTAAGCTTGGAGTGAGGTGGAGGGTACTCCCGCCTTTGCAGTCGATAGTATTGAATTATGTCATTAAATTTAGTGAGCCGATTGTCCCATTCCCACACCGGCGCAGAAAGGTCTGTTTGGGTGGCCGCTTCGTCTGACGCGACTCGGAACGTGAGACCTCGAGCCACGTTGTGCGCCACTTCATTCGGACTGGCCTCCACGTTACCTAGGGGTGTGTGGGCAGGGAACCACAAGATGTGTACGTATTTGTCCATCTAGTGAATTTTGCCTTTATTAAGAATCCGCAATGCCTCGGGAGAGATTCGGCCGCTGGCGTAGTTTCGGCCGCTGGCGTAGTTTCGAACGGCTGTCTGTGAGTCGCTGATTACGCATGAGGCGTTATTGTGGGCTATGGCCATCGCGATAGCCACTTCCTCTGCCGTTTCTACGTTATGTGTGGTGATTGACGCGCTGCTTTTGCATTGTTGTGTGGTCTACGACAGCAGCCACGAAGTGGTGACGTTCCTGGTAGCGTGCTGCGTCGACAAAGACAGCCTCATAGTTGCGCCCAAACATCTTTGACATGGTCCTGGCTCTACTGACACGTCTGCCCTTGTTGTGTTCAAGGTGCATGTTTCTTGGTATGGGTGGTACTGTTAGCTTAGCACGGATAGTGCGTGGTATGTCGTGTTTGTCTCCGTGTTGAGTGTGGTAAGTAATACCGAGATTACATAGAATCTGGCGGCCTGGCTTAGTCTTGGCTAAACGCTCGAATTGGGAGATTTGTTGCGCCTCAATAAGTTCCTCAAGGGTATTGTGTAAACCAATATGAAGGAGTAGTTCAGTGCTGGTGTTTTGAGGCAAACCTAGCACTTGGTTGTAAATTTTCCTAATAAGGCTGTTGAGTTATGACTTTTCCGCGGTGAACCATCGGTGGTACGCCGCCGTATAGGTGATGTGAATTAGAAGAAATGCTTGGATCAAACGGATGATGCTGGCCTCTTTCATGCCTTTGTGTTTATTGGTAATGCGGCTAATGAGGCGCATCGTGTTAGACACTCTGGCTTCAATGTTGGGAACTGTCTCTCTGTTGGTACCCTTGCTTTCTATGATCAAACCTAGACTCTGATTTTGTCCACGGATGGTATGGCGTGACCATCGCTTGTGGTGAGTTTTATAGCAGCGTGTGCCTGCGCTTGGGGATGTTGTTTGGGTGGCCGACCTCTAAGTGTAGGGCGATAAAGCAGTAGCTCAGATTTCTCCGCCGAGCAGGATAGTCCAGTTCCTTGTAAATACCGTTCGACTGTGTCAATCCCCTCCTGTAATCTCTGTTCAATGGAACCGTCACTGCCCTCGCACACCCAGAGGGTGATGTCGCCGGCGTAAATGGTGTGATGAAGTCCTTAGATCGTTTGAAGTTTTGAAGGAAGACCAATGAGGGTGAGGTTAAACAACATGGGAGATATCACGGAACCCTGTGGGGTGCCCGCACTTCCTATGGTTATTTCGAACCACCTGAGTGCTCCCACAGTGATCGTGGCCGTTCTGTCTGTAAGAAATACCCTAATATAGTTGTACGTGCGAAGCCCCAAGTTTAGGGTATTGACCTGATTTAGAATGGTGCTATGCGTGACACAGTCAAAAGCCTTCTTCAGATCAAGACCAAATATGCCCTTAGTGGAGCGTCCCGTACTGTCTATGATGTGATGCTTAAGCTGCAACATGGCATCCTGCGTTGAAAAATGCCTGCGGAAGCCAATCATACTGCGTGGGAAAAAATCATTGTCTTCGAGGTAATTTGTCAGTCTAGCCAGGAAAGCGTGTTCCATCAATTTGCCTATGCAAGATGTTAAGGAGATGGGCCTAAGATTGTCAGTATTCAGTGGTTTGCCTGGTTTCGGAATCAGAATCACCTTGGCCGTTTTCCGATGCGGGGGCAAGATTCCGGTGTTCCAGCAGTTATTAATATAGTCTGTTATATGCGTGATCGACTCATCGTCCAAATTGCGTATCTTATTCGTGATGTTTTCCGGACCTGGTGCAGATTTGGTGTTAAGTTTTTGTAGGGCGGCACGGATATTGGATCAAACGGATGATGATATCCGCTTCTGTGAATTCTTCGTCTAGAGTAGTGTTGATCTGGCCAGTATAATCTGGATGCTGCTGAGTAGGAGCCTGAGAGATATATTTGAGCTCTACCTCCCTAAGAAATTCCTCGTCGGTGCCCTTGTAAGCATGTATTAGTTTGTTGATGGTTTGTCGTTGGGCGGTTTTGCTGTCTTCTGGGTCGAGCAGGAACCGTAGAAAATGCCAAGTTTTACTAAGACTTAGCTGCCTGTCCATCGAATCGCAGGTTTCATCCCAGTGTTGCCGGCTTAGCTGTGTTGCATAATCTTTATCTTTGTGTTGAGGAGTGCTATGTGTTTCCTGGGGTTTCTGTTGTGTTTCTGTGTCTTCCACCTCTTTTGGAGCGATTGCTTTGCCTCCCACATGTGGAGGAGCCGGCTATCGATCTCTTCGAAGTGTGCCTCGGGAAATACGATTCGGGTGGCATTATTATTATCCTGTTCAAGCGTGTGTATCCAGTCCTCTATGTCACTGATGAGTTGAACCTGGTTCTCGCGTGATTGGCGGAGCTGGGTCCAGTCTACCAACTTTAACTCTTTTCCCGTGGGTTTACGTGGGTCACCTTGAACATGTACCTCGATGATGTAGTGGTCGCTACCCAGGTCCTCTGGGGTAATTTTCCAGGTGGCTGCTGATGTGTTTCTCGTGAACGTCAGATCAGGCGTTGTGTCTTTACTGGAGCTAGTGCCCGCACGTGTGGGTGTGCTAGGGTTGGTGATGAGAGTTAGTCCCTCTTGCTGCGAGTCAAACCAGAAGGCCCTACCTTTAGGAAACACATAAGAGTATCCCCAGGCAGTGTGTGGTGCGTTGAAGTCCCCCGCTATTAAGATGGGATTTTGGCCAGCGATGTTGAGGGCGCGTTTAAAGAATGTGAGAAATCTGTGCTTCTTTTGTTTAGGGTTGCTGCGTATGTTTAGTATAAAAAGACTTTCCTGTGTCTTGCGTTGCGGAACGAGTTCAATAAATATATTGTCTATATTGGTAATTTCCGTGTCGTGTTCCGTGAACGTAAGGTTTCGTCTAACTAGGGTGGTAAGGACAGTCGTCTCCCCGTTGGCATGTCCGATCAAGTGGAAGCCTGCCAATTTAGCGAGACAATGGGCCTCCTGCCATGAAATGATATCACTTTCCCCTTAAGGTATTGGTGAAGATTTGCTTGCTTATTCGCCTAGCTTCTGCAATTCAATTGCCAAATTGTGTAGGCGTGATTTTTAGCTATGATGAGATGCAGGGGGTAGGAATGTCGCCGGCTGTATTACACTGAATGCCGACGAGGAAGGTTGCTTTACATTCGCTGTGGGGTCCAGTCTGCTAGGTGGCAGAGGGGTGAATCTAGCCTCCACAGCGATGAGTCGCTGTTGTAGGTGTTCGTTTTGTGGCTGGGTAATTTTAGCTATAGTCTCTACGCGGTCAGTAAGGGCTTATATCAGTCGGGATGCGTTGCTCATCCACTCATTTAATTCTTTGACTGATTGCTGAGCTTCCTTCAGGACTTTATTCTCGGGCGTCACGCGTGCGGGTTTGTATTCATTGGCCTGGGTTTCGGCTCTGCGCTTGGGAGGTGGAGGTGTTGTACCTTCCTCCATTTTTTCACTGGGTGTAACATCTGAGAGTGGTGGTACTACTGGTGGAGCATGTTTTGTTTTTTTATAGTGGTGTAACTCCTCCTTGAGGTTCCTCTTTTCCTCTCCTAAAGCTGTCATTTTCTGGTTACATTGTGCTAACATCTGCTTTAGCTGTGCTATTTCAGCCTCTAATTTATCAAGTTTGCCTTGAGAAGCGGCCTCCTCAGACCCCGAGCGCGCCCCCTTGACTACGTCTACCCAGCCCACCTTGAAGGTTGCGCCAGGTCCAGGTGTACGGCTCCGAGATGTTGACTGCGACCGGGAGCGGCGCCGGGAGTGGGGCCGGGAGCGGGGCCGGGAGCGGGGCCGGGAGCGGAGCCGGGAGCGGGGCCGGGAGCGGGGCCGGGAGCGGGGCCGGGAGCGAGGCCGGGAGCGGGGCCGGGAGCGAGACCGCGACCGAGACCGCGACCGAGACCGCGACCGAGATCTCGACCAGGCTCTCTTTCCGGGCTTCAGGGTAGGGTTAGTGTCCCGCTGCTCGAGGCTGTTGTCGACAGGCGTTGGCTTCGTCGGGTAGTTTTCATATTGTTGTTGTCGCTCCCATCGCCGGCATTTCACCAGGTACGGCATCTTGTAACGTGCCCTGCACGCCTTCTCGGCCGTCTGGTGGTCGCCGCCGCATAGCTGACTAGTGGGCTGGCATCGGTGATCTTGCGGGGGGTTGGTCGTACCACAGCCACGGCACACGTGGTTTTTCGGGTTTGGGCATACATCTGCGCGGTGCCCCAGGCGACCGCATTGGTAACACGTCTCTATCTGTTTGCGGTAAAGGGAGCACTTCAACATTGCCCCACCGTATCGAACGTATGTTGGCACGCGAAAACCAGCGAACAGTACGATCACCGTCGTTGTGTTGCTGAGGCGTTTTGCAGCGATGGCTGTAGGGTTCTTTGTTGTAATCACATTAGCTGTAATATCTCGGGCAGTATCTTCCAACGGGATATCATGTATCACGTCTTTTGACGTACCGTCTGGTGCTGCTTCATATGCGCTGGTATCGTACGTCTTGTTGCCGACCACAATGCGAGAGATTTTCTGGTATCTATCAGCATGCGCCTCGATGGGTGTGCTCACAACGATGATGTTTTGCTGGAAGTTTGGGCATATTGTGTCCTCATCTTGGGCGTCTCTCGGAATTTCAGCGGCGTAGTAAATGCTAGTCGCCAGTCGGGCGGCTCCATGATCGGTGAGTCGAAGGCCACCTTTAGGTCGGATAATGACCTTGTAGTCACCTCGGGGCAGTGGAGGCATCCGGCTTAATCTTGTTATTTGACTCAGGCATTGCTCACACCGTTTCCTGCTGTTATTCCCTCGTTGAGAACCGCACCGGGTTCTAGTGATTGCCCGCGGGTCGACTTCTTTGATCCAACGGTGCTCCATCCTGTACTTTCTTCGAATTCTTCACGAGAAATGTGTTCTCCCTCCACAGTGACCTCCATTTCTTCTCAAAAAGTCGGATGCGTCAAACGCGCCGACCGGCGTTTCTTGGTGCCCGCAGAGCTAGGCCGGCCTAGGCAGCAGCGTCTCTGGCAGCTGCGCTGCCGGTGGCTTGGAAGGCAATAGGCCTATCTCTTTCGCCAGCGTGGTTGACAAAAATGCGTCGGTAAGGTGTCAAAATTCAAGTCCCCACCTGGAACTTGGTGCCGGGCGATTCCTGATGACAAGCTGAATACGCGGGTACCAAAGTCTGGTGGGCTTCTAGGTGATATCCACTAAAAAACATTCGTTAAAACCGGAGCCGACACGACGCGCGTCCACTCACCGTCAAACTATCGCCACTCTTCTATCTATCTAACCGCCAAAGACTTTTTGCTCTTCTGGCCGTTTCAATAATGGTATCGATACCTAACTTCGTATGGCATAACATGACTGTATGAAAAACATATTTGATGGGTAATAACATGAAAATCACGACTGGTATATCATGGATGTTAAGATTTATATTTCATGGTCGTGCCGCTCTTGCGGTGGTTTCACTCACACGGCAAGTTGCGAAACTGGTATGGTATGACATGACTGCATGGCGAACACAAGCGACAGACCCTAACATGAAAATCGGGACATGCGTGTCGTGTAACATGATTACATGCCACGCTCAAGATGCGCTCGCAGCCGTTTCGCTAGCGTCACATGTACCGAATTTGGTATCACAGTACGGGAATGGATGACGAAGGTATGTGACGTGTGGAAACATGATAATTATTAGATGCGTGTCATGTAACAACATGACTACATGCTACGCTCATGATGCGCTCACGGCCATTTCGCTAGCTTCACTTGTACCAAACTCGGTATGACGTGGCACGAACGGACGACATAGGTAAATGACACATTCATACATAATAATCACGACATGCGTGTCATGTAACAACATGACTACATGCCACACTGATAAAACGCCCGTGGCTGTTTCGCTAGCTTCACATATGCCAAATATGGTATTACGTGACGCCAATTGATGACGAAGGTATGTGACTGGTCCGAGAATAACAATCATGCAATGCGTGTCATGTGACAACATGACTACATGCCACAGTCAATGCGCCAATACATTTCGACATGACGTGGTGCGCGTGCTCGCCGGCGTTCATGTAGCCGATTCACGTCGTCGTTGCCACAACAAGCGCCGGTCCTGCCATGTACTCGCACGTGCGCGCCGCGCTGCGTTGCTTAGACGCATGCGCATTTCAGCGCGTCTGACGTCCCTCCGTCACGAAACGAGGGAGACGCAGTGTTGTCTGGGTAACGCATTGGCGCTGAATGCAGCATGTCGCCTCTCGTGCCGGTTGCCGTTGGGCTGCGCCGACAGATGCAGGCGTCAGACTTTAGAGTGCTCGCATTTTGCTAACGTAGCGTCACTATGCCCAGCGTGCGCGCTCGTCAGCGCTACATTGGAGTGTACTGGGCCCTTCATGATGCGCTCGCGGCCGTTTTGCTAGCTCCACATATACGAAGTTTGGTGGTACGTGACGTCAGTGGTTGACGAAATATATGACTAGTGCAAACATGATGATCCTGACTCACGTGTCGTGTAAGAAAATGACAACATACCACACTCATAGCGTGCTCGCAGCCGCTTCGCTGGCTCCACATATACTAAATTTAGTATCACGTAACGTGAATAGATGACGAAGGTAAACGACACATTCAAACACGATGATCATGGCGCGGAAGCCATGTACGGCATCATTTACGTCCACGTCGTAGCGTTGTGCAGATTTTAAAGTGACATATCAACATTTCTCATTCGTACTTCACATATGATCGATTCCCATTGTACGTTGGATCTGCCAATTTTTGGTTATTCACTGCTAATTGCGCCCGCTTGTTTGTCAAGCTGGAATAAAATGTGTCCGCGAAAGTGGTGTTGTTTTATCGGTGCTTGGCTTGCTCACGTGAAGATGGAGGGTTTGATCCTGGCCACGGTGATAGCGTTTAAATAACGCCGAAATGCTGGAGGCCCAGGTACTGCGCCATTTCGTGACACTTGAGAAAACACCCAGTGGCTGACATTTTCAGAGCCCACCACTACGGCGCGCCTCATAATTATATCGTGCTGTTTTGCCGTGGAGACCAGGAAAAGTTTTTAACTCAATAATAAATCATAAATAACCTCTGAGTAAAAAATTTGGGCTGGTTGAATGGCATTTCAGCCAATGCTTCATTGATGACAACCTGTATTTATCATCCTCGCTGCTTCAAGTAATCTAAGAAGGTGGTAATTATTTAGTGCAAGAATCAGCAACTTGAATAACGCGTGCATCCCACCAGACAGTATTATAATACGCCACCCGCGGCACGATGTCAGACCACTCTCTTCTTTCCGTATCACTTTATATGCGGAAGACGAAGTACAAGTTTTGAACTGAAATGCAATTTTTGCCTGAGACCCGTTTTATTGAATGCTTGTAGTATACATGCTCAAAATAAACATAAATTCCACTCAAGTTTGGAAAATTTTTTCCAGTTAGTCGACTTCTTTCTCTTCATTTGCTAAGCCTCCCCTTCCCCACCTCTGCCACCTCTATTTGCCACCTCTATTTGCCACTGATATGTCGGCTCCTCGCAACTTGGTCCGATGTCTCAAAAGGTGGTAAACCCCTGACTTAGTGTAACAGGGAGCACCATAATAAACTGCGAAAGGGTATAACTAGTAAAATTACGGCTGCTAGAAATCTGAAACTTTGTAGAACACTTTATTAAAAGAAATATGTGAAAAAGTAAACGCACAAGACTATAGGTGACAGAGGTTTATACCGTGTATGTTTATTTTCGTTCTCGCTGAAAGCGATCAATTCTTGATACGGCCGTCATAGACAAGGCAATAACATAGAACAGGGCTCATGAAGAAATTACTTTGGTTTATTCATCTCTCTGCTTCAGATTTTTCCCGTGGGTACACGCCAGAAATATAGAAGCGTTAGGCGGGTTCTATGCGAAACATAAAACACGTATGATTGGAAAAATAAAACACGAGTAGACTGCACGACTTTCTTTTTCCTTCTTGTAAGCTAATGTCTTTCAAATTTTATTGATAAAAGCACCTACACAGACAATATCGTAGTTCTAACTTCGTAGCCAATCACGAAATAAACGAGTATAGGTTGCGTGAAAGCGGCCAATAAAGCGTTCAAGATGAGGTTGGCGTGATTGGTATGACTATGCTTCATTATTTATTAAAGCTTATAATTGGTCATGCCACCTTAGAATACACCACTCCAAAGTCACGCGCTTCTTTGAAAGCGTCATTCAAAAAGTTTCGCCATTCGTAACTGCCGATTTTCATTGTGAGAGATGTATGTAGTGTCCACAATTGCAACTGAAATGTTACCAGCAAGGTGCCGAATCGGGTAATGATGCAAGTGAAATGTTCTAGCAGCAGCAGTTCCACTTCCAGACACTTTCGTGAACACGTACTCACGTTTTAAAGTGAACCGAACGTTCGACAGGGTTCTGCATTTTTAACGAGCCCAGACGTCTTAATTTTCATGGTATCGAGGCCTATGGCATGGAGAAATTACAAGGAAAATTGCAGTGACGCACAGCAAGTGCGTGTCTTTTCGAAGAGAAGCTCCTTGGGCCCACACCCCACCATCGCCGTCGACACTCCATGCGCCAGGTAAGCGCACCGAGAAAAACAGGTGCGTGCTCCCGGCGCAGCGGCAAAGCAGGCACCGCGGCTGATGGCCTGCACTGAGCCGCGCGCGCCCCACATTCATTCGCCGAGTCGTTCCCATAACCGAGCGCGGCCGACGCTTTCCCTACCAGCTCCCCACGCTACCGCCTTCTCGAAAGCCAGCAGTAAGATCAGGCGCATTGTCATTTGCCTTCCAATTCTCTAAGGACCTTCGCTCATCGGTTGTATTCATGTGCGAAACTGCTAGTTTTTCGGGTGTCTTTATAATGTGCCACGAAACAACGTTGTTTTATAATAAATATACCAGCCAGCGCATGTAGCTAGCCTTATTGAATGCGTACGTCACCGGTTAGCGACGTCATCACAAAATTTAGGTTCCACATCGTATAAGGGCCTCCGCCCGTATTCTTTTGCGACACGCAGGTACTTTGGGATTCTTCGGCGACCACAACAGCCTGGACTACGTCTTCTTTTCGGCGATGGCTTCGAGTTTCTCAGTGCTGCACACACTGTGGAGCATAATAGCCTCCCGCGCACTGGTTCTACGGCAAAACTGCGTTTTTCTCTTCGTGCCGGCGGCCCACTTGTTCACGTCATCCATTACGATGCTAACTCAACAAGCGCACGTGGACGTCAGGTACAAGGTCATTTATTTCGTATCAGTCGGCGTGGTGCTCTACCTGACGGCCTTGACGGCTTTCATTGTGTCCGGAGGTACACCGAAGAATCTGCTTACCTGCCTCGGAAATCTGCGACGTGGCACAAGTGTGCCTTCTAACGCACCTGAGAGGCTGGTGTTCCATCCAGGGCCACTTTAAGGACAACGGGCATATATTTGATGAGAAATTTTATCCGGATGACAAGATGATAAAGCTTTATTACTATATTATTAAAACGTAAGCGTCTGCCTGCTTTTGGTGGAGTATCAGTAACAGCGCAAGCCTTCCTCTTTTGGATATGTTGCACAAAGCATCCTTATCCCGTTTTACAATTCTGTTTTGTTCATGGTACCGACAGATCTTGCCTTCGACCGAACTCAGTCTGGATGATTCGCTGCAAACGGAGAAAGTGTTGCGAACAAATGAATAAATAAAGTTCAACTTCATAAGGCTCCATTCAAGTTATATCTGAATCTAGAAGCTGCAGACGTACACAAAAAAGACAGTAATGTGATTGTGAAAGCTGGTGAAGAGAAATTCGAAAACAGAAGGTGTATAGAGATACCAGCGTTTTGACAAGTGAATTTGTGTTTTTTTGTGGACATACGTTAGTGATCTATAGCTTGAGATATTATCAAAATATGCGTAAAAACTGAATGGTTTAGTAACCAGAAAAGGCAGGGCAAGAACGAGACTTATGTGGTGCGCAACATTAACTAGAAATCATCATTTGTTCGATTCTTTAGTGATTATCTATAATGCATGACACTGCCGCTTAGTAAAATGTGCACAATACAGCACTCGGTGCTGTTTAAAATGACGTAGTTTTGTTCTCAAGCCAGCATTCATCTCGCTAAAGAGAATTCTGTATTATCGTTGGTAGTCGCACTGCTGCCATTGTCGCATTGTACGAGATTGAGCTTGGACAATGCATATCTGGATATGTCACTTTCCGTTTCCTATTGAACGTGCGTCGGGCAAGGACAAATAGCAGCAGGAGCATGGTGATTAGTATCAGTGCGCAAGAGACCATTTCACAGTGTTAGAAATGCAACATCTGAGGCTGCTATAAGGTGGCAGTCTTGCTGCACGTTTATTCCTTTACACTCTATATTTTCTTCGTCTTATATATGCACCCGCACGAATTAACTGTAACAACATGACTTTCTGATATTTTCTATTTCCCTCACTTTAGCCTTATACTTCACAATCAGGTATATTCGCTATCTTTGATTTTGACCTGCTTGAACGAACTAGAGAAGCAACGATGGCGAGTCCTCCAGAGAAAATTATTCCGGCTATAATACGATATAGGTTGTCGTAGGAGCCCATGCGGTCCCGAAAGAAACCTGCAAAGTCCAGAAATGCGACACATTAGAGGAAGTGCACGAATATTTAATGTTTTGTAAAGTGTATTAAAGCGAGTGCACAACGAGATTTATTAAAAAACGTGTGTATATGGCCTAATAAACACAGCAGTCATGCTTGCTTCATCACAACTTGCGAACGAAGTAGTCATTACCTGTCCTAAGTAGACAAATTCCTACTTGGGACAATGACCAGGGGGCCGTACCGTGAAAGTGAAATGACTAAAAGAAAAAAATTCGGCAGATCCGATGTACGTAGGAAATAAATGGTATGCGAAGCATGCGCGTGCAAGCTGTGTCTGTTGCAATTTTTTTATTGAACAAAACGTTACGAAGTTGCGCTAAAGATATTTACAAATGCACCCACAGACATACGTTTAACAGCCACATACTTTTTATATCACCAGTTGATTACAGCTGAGTAAAGATTCTAACAGCAACATGGGTATTAGCAACAGCAGAAGCGTTCAGCTGATATAAAGCGCTGCTGCTCACGAGGATCGTAGCCATGGACAATGCAACTTAAGTAAACTTAAGCGGATGACACCTAACCACAATTGATGTTAAGCCGACATAACGGCTGTGTCGTTGAAAAACCTATGCAATGTTTACGAAATTGAAAAGCCAGCACTCAACCACAATTGATGTTTATCCGAGAATAAGGTCTATTTGAAAGGTACTTCACTTAGCATGGCTCTGGAGTAGAATACTTGATAGGCACGCAGAATGCTAGGGTTCGGTTGTTGCTGGGACAATGATGTTTATTCTTAGCATTCATTTGGTCAACGCTGTCAATTTTCGCTTTTTTTTAACGATCAGACGCTAAAATTACCTATGTGTGTTCTTCCTGTTCCCAGATATACAAAAACTGCCAAACACATGTGCCGCTTATGTGCCACTGTTTCTTGGTAAGTTTTTGACGACATACGTGACGGTATTTATGTTATGACCAGCTAGTTTCTTTCGTCAAACCATTTTACCCACTCATACAACTTTTGGTTTATTTACCCCAAGTTAACAGAGTGATCATGAGACCAGCCAGAGGTAGGCGGCTACATTGCAAAGAAAAGATCATAGAGTCCATACATTTATGTCCTTTCTCTATCTTTATAAGGGGGGGGGGGGCAAAATAATACTGCACTGGTAACGGGAGCCTACCCGTTTTATCAAACTTGTTCATTTCACACACACACTTGAATACAACGCGACCATAGCTGACGGTGAAACGGCGATTTGTAGCACGCCAGTTGGAATTTAAGTCATCGCAAGTGCATTTTATTTACTCAAAAATAAGTAGGCGAAATTTTTTTAACAAACTGGCAGATCCCACTTAGAGATAGATAGATAGATAGATAGATAGATAGATAGATAGATAGATAGATAGATAGATAGATAGACAGATAGATAGATAGATAGATAGATAGACAGATAGATAGATAGATAGATAGATAGATAGATAGATAGATAGATAGATAGATAGATAGATAGATAGATAGATAGATAGATAGATAGATAGATAGATAGATAGATAGATAGATAGATAGATAGATAGATAGATAGATAGATAGATAGATAGATAGATAGATAGATGTTCAAAGCCACTGAAGTTCGCTAAGAAACGCTTCGCATTTAAAAATGGCCATGAACCGAGCCCGTATACGGCGTAGGCAGGATAACCAATGGTCATTAGGCGTAACTCACTGGATTCTTAGAAAAGGCAAAGGTTTGAAGCTGTGACCGAAAAATAGGTGGCAGATGAGATTAAGATGTTTGTAGATATAATGTGGCAGCAGGAAACACAGGGGCCGGTTGATTGGCTGCACATGGGGGGGGGGGAGTCTGGTGCTCTGCGGCGGGTGTATTCAGGCTGATAATGATAATGACTTGCAAAGCCACTAGTTATTAGATGCTGGAGGGAAAGTGTCTCAGCCTTGGGTGAAAATGATGACTCTATAGATCAGAGCATCTGACGGCTCTGAAGATTGGAATGACAAGTGCACCAGCATCACATCACCCGTAAGCTTAATACTTTCGGCATTAATTTCTTGCTGAGAAACAATAGCTTACTGCTTGAACTGTATGCATACATTACAAAATACTATGCTATTCGCATTGAACGTCTCTTTTTTTTCTCTCTCTCTTTTTTGGGAAAGGGGAAAATAATCGGGCACAGCTAACTTTCAGGAAGCCTACCCGTTTTATCAAAACTGTCCCCATCACGCACACGCACTTGAATTCAACGCATGCGTATCTGACGCAGAAACAAGGAAGTTGAAGTTTAAGTAACCGCAATTCACCACTTATGGCACAGGTGGCGCATAGCTGCTGTGCACTGCTGCGCCCACTGCAGGAACTACACATTTCCCATTGTTTCAGTCGCAAGCGTACAGATTTGGGTGCCCTCTCCCGCTCGCCAATAACACCATATGTGGCTTCTTTGTCACCCTCTTCACCACCTACAGGTTTTCCCGCTCAATTTGATCCAAGCGCCAGCGAAATTAATCTAGGTGCCAGTCAATTTAATCCAGCCGCCACTCAAATTGGTCAAGGTGCCATTCATTTCAATCCAAGTGCCACTGAAATTAATCCAACCGCCAGCCGATTTAATCCAGACGTCACCGAATTTAATCCTGATGACATTGTTACTTCAAAACGACCCAGAATTTTTGAGAATGCGTCGAGTGAATAGCTTTGGGGTGAATTTAAGAGGGAAAAACCATGAATGAGTCACTAGTGACACAATGTGACTCACGCGACTTCATCACGCCTATCACCCGCGTAAGCACTATTCACACCTTCGACGTGTATATCAAAGGAAACGCCGTCCACACAATAATAACTTGACACTTATTAACCAGGCCAATGATCTCATCACGAGTGACTCAGATGACGTACTCCCGCATATTACCCATGCACGGACTGTCTTAACCTTCCGCCATGCATACCAAATAAAACGTCTTTGAAAGGGCAGGAGCTTGATACCTAAAGCTCAGCCAAGCCACCAGATCACCAGTGACTCAGCGGACGTCATCACCCAAATCACCCGCGCACGTAATTTACTCGCCGGCCGACATGCATACCAAACGAAACGTCTTTGAAAGAGTAATAACTTGAACGCTGTCACTAGGCCTAGTGACGTCATCACTAGTGACTCACATGACGTCATCACGCCTAAGACTCACGCAAGCACTCTCTAATGTGACTTCATGCATATCAAACAAAACGACTTTGAGAGGGTAATAACTTGAACGCTGTCACTGAGGCATGGTGATTAGTACCAGTGCGCGAGAGACCATTTCAAGTGTTTAAAATGCAATGTCTGAGGCTGCCTATAAAGTGGCGGTCTTGGTGCACGTTTATTCCTTTACATTCTATATTTTCTTCGTCTTATATATGCACCGGCACGAACTAACTGTAACAACATGACTTTCTGATATTTCCTGTTTCCCTCACTTTAGCCTTTTACTTCACAATCAGGTATATTCGCTATCTTTGATTTTGACCTGCTTGAACGAACTAAAGAAGCAACGATGGCGAGTCCTCCAGAGAAAATTATTCCGGCTATCATACGATATAGGTTGTCATAGGAGCCCATGCGGTCCCGAAAGAAACCTGCAAAGTCCAGAAATGTGACACGTTAGAGGAAGTGCACGTTATAGTTAATGTTTTGTAAAGTGTATTAAAGCGAGTGCACAACGAGATTTATTGAAATAGGCGTGTATATGGCCTGATAAACAGAGCAGTCATGCTTGCTTCATCACAAATTGCGAACGAAGTAGTCGTTACCTGTCCTACGTAGACACATTCCTACTTGGGACAATGGCCAGGGGGCCGTACCGTGAAAGTGAAGTGACTAAAATAAAAAAATTCGGCAGTTCCGATGTACGTAGGAAATCAATGGTATGCGAAGCATTCGCGTGCAAGCTGTGTCTGTTGCAATTTTTTTATTGAACAAAACGTTACGAAGTTGCGCTAAAGATATTTACAAATGCACCCACAGACATACGTTTAACAGCCGCATACGTTTTATATCACCAGTTGATTACAGCTGAGTAAAGATTCTAACAGCAACATGGGTATTAGCAACAGCAGAAGCGTTCAGCTGATATAAAGCGCTGCTGCTCGCGAGGATCGTAGCCATGGAAATTGCAACATAAGTAAACTTAAGCGGATGACACCTAACCACAATTGATGTTAAGCCGACATAACGACTGTGTCGTAGAAAAACTTATGCAATGTTTACGAAATTGAAAAGCCAGCACTCAACCACAATTGGCGTTTATCGAACAATAAGGTCTATTTGAAAGGCACTTCACTTGGCATGGCTCTGGAGTAGAATACTTGATAGGCACGCAGAATGCTAGGGTTCGGTTGTTGCTGGGACAATGATGTTTATTCTTAGCATTCATTCGGTCAACGCTGTCAATGTTCGCTTTTTTTAACGATCAGACGTTAAAATTACCTATGTGTGTTCTTCCTGTTCCCAGATATACAAAAACTGCCAAACACATGTGCCGCGTATGTGCCACTGTTTCTTGGAAAGTTTTTGATGACATACGTGACGGTATTTATGTCATGACCAGCTAGTTCCTTTCGTCAAACCATTTTACCCACTCATACTACTTTTGGTTTATTTACCCCAAGTTAACAGAGTGATCATGAGACCAGCCAGAGGTAGGCGGCTACATTGCAAAGAAAACATCATAGAGTCCATACATTTATGTCCTTTCTCTCTCTTTATAAGGGGGGGAGGGGGCAAAAGAATACTGCACTGGTACCTTTCTGGAAGCCTACCCGTTTTATCAAACTTCTTCATTTCACACACACACTTGAATACAACGCGACCGTAGCTGACGGTGAAACGGCGATTCGTAGCACGCCAGTTGGAATTTAAGTCATCGCAAGTGCATTTCATTTACTCAAAAATAAGAAGGCGAAATTTTTTAAAAAAACTGGCAGATCCCACTTAGAGATAGATAGATAGATAGATAGATAGATAGATAGATAGATAGATAGATAGATAGATAGATAGATAGATAGATAGATAGATAGATAGATAGATAGATAGATAGATAGATAGATAGATAGATAGATAGATAGATAGATAGATAGATAGATAGATAGATAGATAGATAGATAGATAGATAGATAGATAGATAGATAGATAGATAGATAGATAGATAGATAGATAGATAGATAGATAGATAGATAGATAGATAGATAGATAGATAGATAGATAGATAGATAGATAGATAGATAGATAGATAGATAGATAGATGTTCAAAGCCACTGAAGTTCGCTAAGAAACGCTTCGCATTTAAAAATGGCCATGAACCGAGCACGTATGCTGCGTAGGCAGGATAACCAATGGTCATTAGGCGTAACTCACTGGATTCTTAGAAAAGGCAATGGTTTGAAGCTGCGACCAAAAACTAGGTGGCAGATGAGATTAAGATGTTTGTAGATGTAATGTGGCAGCAGAAAACACAGAGGCCGGTTGATTGGCTGCACAGGGGGGGGGGGGGGGGAGTCTGGTGCTCTGCGGCGGGTGTATTCAGGCTGATAATGATAATGACTTGCAAAGCCACTAGTTATTAGATGCTGGAGGGAAAGTGTCTCAGCTTTGGGTGAAAATGATGACTCTATAGATCAGAGCATCTGACGGCTCTGAAGATCGGAATGACAAGTGCACCAGCATCACATCACCCGTAAGCTTAATACTTTCGGCATTAATTTCTTGCTGAGAACCAATAGCTTACTGCTTGAACTGTATGCATACATTACAATGTACTATGCTATTCGCATTGAACGTCTCTTTTTTTCTCTCTCTCTTTTTCGGGAAAGGAGAAAATGAACGGGCACTGCTAACTTTCAGGAAGCCTACCCGTTTTATCAAAACTGTCCCCATCACGCACACGCACTTGAATTCAACGCATGCGTATCTGACGCAGAAACAAGGAAGTTGAAGTTTAAGTGACCGCAATTCACCACTTATGGCACAGGTGGCGCATAGCTGCTGTGCACTGCTGCGCCCACTGTAGGAGCTACACATTTCCCATTGTTTCAGTCACAAGCGTACAGATTTGGGTGCCCTCTCCCGCTCGCCAATAACACCATATGTGGCTTCTCTGTCACCCCCTTCACCACCTACAGGTTTTCCCGCTCAATTTGATCCAAGCGCCAGCGAAATTAATCTAGGTGCCAGTCAATTTAATCCAGCCGCCACTCAAATTGGTCAAGCTGCCATTCATTTCAATCCAAGTGCCACTGAAATTAATCCAACCGCCAGCCGATTTAATCCAGACGTCACCAAATTTAATCCTGATGACATTGTTCTTCAAAACGACCCAGAATTTTCGAGAATGCGTCGAGTGAATAGCTTTGGGGTGAATTTAAGAGGGAAAAACCATGAATGAGTCACTAGTGACACAATGTGACTCACGCGACTTCATCAAGCCTATCACCCGCGTAAGCACTATTCACACCTTCGACGTGTATATCAAAGGAAACGCCGTCCACACAATAATAACTTGACACTTATGAACCAGTCCAATGATCTCATCACGAGTGACTCAGATGACGTACTCCCTCATATTACCCATGCACGGACCGTCTTAATCTTCCGTCATGCATACCAAATAAAACATCTTTGAAAGGGCAGGAGCTTGATACCTAAAGCTCGGCCAAGCCACCAGATCACCAGTGACTCAGGGGACGTCATCACCCAAATCACCCCCGCACGTAATTTACTCGCCGGCCGACATGCATACCAAACGAAACGTCTTTGAAAGAGTAATAACTTGAACGCTGTCACTAGGCCTAGTGACGTCATCACTAGTGACTCACATGACGTCATCACGCCTATCATGCACGCACGCGGTGTCCTAGCCTGTCTTCATGCATATCAGACGAAACGGCTTTGAGAGAGTAATAACTTGAACGCTGTCACTAGGCCCAGTGATGTCACCACTAGTGACTCGCGTGACGTCATCTCGCCTAAGACTCACGCAAGCACTCTTTAATGTGACTTCATGCATATCAAACAAAACGACTTTGAGATGGTAATAACTTGAACGCTGTCACTAGGTCTAGTGACGTCATCACTAGTGACTCACGGGACGTCATCACGCCTGACACCCACGCAGGCACTCTGTAACCTGCCTTCATGCATATCAAACAAAACGTCTTTGAAAGGGTAATAACTTGAAAGCTGTCACTCGGCCTAGTGACGTGATCACTAGTGACTTGCGTGACGTCATCACGCCTGACACCCACGCAAGCACTCTGTAACCTGCCTTCATGCATATCAAACGAAACGCCTTTGAGAGAGTAATAACTCGAATGCTCTCACTAGGCCTAGCGACGTGATTACTAGTGCCTCATGTGACGTCATCACGCCTATCACATACGCATGCACTGTCCTAACCTGTCTTCATGCATATCAAACGAAACGTCTGTGAGAGTGCAATAACGTCATACTTATGACTCGGCCAATCGTCTTGATCACTATTGACTTACGTGATGTGATCACGACTAACACTCACGCAAGCACTCTCTAAAGTGCCTTCATGAATATCAAACGAAACGTCATTGAGAGAACATTAACTTGAAGGCCGTTGCAGGCAGCGTCTGCTAGTAAAAAAGTGACTGCTCGCGCTGCACAGCCGTTCACCGGCTAACCGGTATATGTAGGCACCAGATCGTGCGTTTCGAATTCAGTTGAAGGCGTTTTAACATGGCTTTCGTTTGACTTGACGCTTTTCTTGACTCGAGAAGATGCGATGGATGCAACCGTACCTTCAAGCAGCAGTGGTGTACAACCCAACATCAGCGTCCCACCACTCGTTGAGGGCGACGCAGTCTCCTTCATTAAATAAAGAGGAATAATAAAGGCGAAATGACAATTAAGCATTTTTGAAACCATTCTCAATTACGCGACATTCCACCGATACCCTGACCACTCCGCGACGCATTTACTCCAGCTCGTCGTGTGGGAAGATGTAGACGATTTTTTTGTTGCTTCTCGTGTTTCGAAGTATGCCTTGAAAGTGCGGGCAGCCAGGCCGCACTACTGTGAACGGACACGCGTCCTACATCAAACAGGCACGCTTATTCTAAACACACTAACCTATAAGAAACGGCGTGGCGTAGAATGTAGAAAGAAAGGCACGAGTCAGGCACTGCATTCAATGGCGCATCTGCAAATAGTCACTAGCAAATAGCAATAGTATGTATCTCAAGTATGGGGACTGCCCTCTATTACTACGGATTTGTTTCACAGGATAACCATATGAAATATTAGTTGAGTCGAAGGAGTGGTAGACAAATCTGTTTGTAGCAAGTTTTGGAGCAGGCAGATCGTGCGTCTTATGCTTGATTACGGATATGCAGTGTTATGACTAGAGGCCAGATTATATGCAAATGCCTGTTTCGTTTCTTGCGTTCCTATCGCGTCATTCTGACACATGAGCACAAATCAGAGGGCAAGGAGAGCTTTTATAGTTCTTTTATAGTGCCTATATATCCCTATTTCGGACGTTGCTGCCTCAATTCGTAAAAGTGCCTCTAAATGCCTGTTTTCAAATTGATGCCTATATAAACGCCATTTAACCTCAAATTTTGCTTTCAAGTACCGCTGGAGCCCGCTATTCATGTTACCCGGCAAAATGTAGATTTCGGGACACTGGGGGGTGCAAACTACACTTTATTTAACAAGTTACTCTTAGAACTGTCAAGCCTAGAAGGCATTTTAGCCAAAAGGAAGGCTGATTAGCCTCTACCTATGTATACCATCTATGTCGCGTCGTCTGCTCAGCCTCTTTCCAGCGTACACTCAAATGCTTAGGGAGCAGGAGGTGCTTCTGTGCAGCGGCAGGAACATGAAGAATGAATGCGAAACTGTGGAGAGTCATCAGGGGAAGTAAAGTGCAGATAAAAAAGCACTATCTATGTAGTTTTTGTTTTATCAGTCATTTACATGTGGTGCTTCACTAGGTCACCTGAGAATTTTTACTCAGACAGTGGAAAATGTTGCGTGCCCAATAAAAAGCTTTATATCACTAGAATTTTTTTTAATTTTGATCATTAGAGGCTGCGAAAGCATGATCTGAAGAGGTGAGCTTGAAACCTTTGCCACTCACTCTATGTAGACTTAGCAAGTCTAATTCCTTCCTCGCTATTGGTATCAGAGTCACTCGGAGTTGGAGCATCACACGACGTAGATGAGCACGTCATGCGCGCGTAAACTACACTCACATGAGATGCCCATGTCAGCCCGTGTGCGCAAGCGGTGTTCTGCCGTCTCGATGTTTTTTTTTTGTATTGTACTGCGAGTTTTGGTGGGATGGATCCCTATCTGCGCGCACGTTTGGAGAGGCAGGCTTGGATAACGTATCCTTACCCCGATACACAGCGTCACACCGCTGCAACTTCTGTAAGGGACGATGCACCAAAACCACGCCCAGCGTTGTGAATGCTGGCACCGACACGATGCGAGAACTGCGAGAACACCAACGCAAACAAAATGGAGGCACCTTAGTCTCGCATCTCTCTCGATATGAAATTAAATGAATAAGGCAAATAGATTTCATCTGTGTGTTCTAACAATTTGCCAACCTTCATGCTTCTATTTAGGCAACTGTTTGCACAAATTACACACGTTTTCTCAAATAGTTCTCACTGTGTCACGTACTACTTTGACATATGCAGGACCGTTCTATCACCTTCACCATGTTGGGGCGCACGCCCATGAGATGAAAGTCAAGCCGTGTTAAGTTTGGCATATCACCTCTTTATGACGCGCGTAGTACTGTAAATCTTGGTAAATGAGATCTTGAGCGCCCAGTGCATGCATTCCTTTTCGCTTCTCAAAACTTCTAAAGTAGTGTAACGACCCTTTAAGGTGTCACAGAGAGAAGAAAAATTGAGCCTGTGTGGTTAGACCAAGGTAATACGCCGCAAAAAAATCCTTCTGGCGCTTTGCGCTCTGGCTATTTGTGCATGTGTAGCCCTTCTCAGCTATGCCCCACAGAAAAAGATCCAGAAGCATGTTTATTCGACGGTGCACACTTAACTGACCATGCTGAACTAGAAATGAAGAGACCGCATTCTGCGAACCCCGCGGAAAATCGCATGTCTATGCTAAACTACTACGCGTTTGTACCATTATAAACTAAATCACTTTTGCTTGCTTTCATGTCGCAGAGACAGATCCCGCACCTGTTTATTGGAAAACTTGAGTTTTGTCAAAGTTTTTTGTGCCTATAATTCACAATTTCGGGAGCCTAAAACAGTGTTTTGGCCGCCTATTATTGGCGTCTAAATCAAGGTTTTTAGTGCTATAGAGATGGTCTCTATAGTTACGACCTACCTGACATGTTTTCGCAATGCCGAAGCGAAGATGATGCCCGGTTAAAACATCCACCGTACCTCAAGAAAAAAAATTGTTCTAATAACATCGGGCTTGTTAAACCGGTTATGAAATGGGTGATGAAAGAGAACCTGGGGCAAGTCAGTGAAAAACAAAATTTATTATTATGCAGGCAAAGCAGTTTTAATGAACCCGCACCCGTAGTTGTGCTGCTGAGCAGTGTTCGACATATCAAGGAAGTCGAGGGCAGCTTGTACGAAAGTGTAATTGTGCCTATCATAAGCGGCACAGTCCACACGCAGGATGTGCTGCATAGACCGCCCCACGGCCTCAACCAGCAGAGCACGGCGATGTTCTTTCTTGGAGATTCCTCTCGGTGTCGTGAGGAGATCATCCCTCCGCTCGCTTAGGGAGCCCTTCACACCTGCCTTGAACTTTGACAAAAGCTTCTCGATCGGACTGAAGAATGGGCTGTATGGCGGTAGCCACTTGACTGTACATGTGGTCGCTTGCCGCGAGGACAGCCTGTTCGGTGCGGTGGTGCGCTGTCAAACAGGAACACTGTCTGTATTCCTGGTTCCTGCTGTGAAACTTTACTCGACACTTCTGCGAGAAAGTCGATGAAGACAGCCCAGTGGACCTTGTCCGCAATTGTCCAATTGAAAAAGGCCAATCGCTGACATGCAGGCTATAACATTTACATTCGCCCCCTTCGCCCTAGTTGACAAACGGCATGCTGGAGCACCTCGTTTCGCCCTTCCTGAAACTGCGCGAGCACCACACATTCAATTTGGTCTCGTCGAAGTGGCATCGTGTTAGCGTAGTTACCCTCGCTCTGCAGCCACTGGGCAAATCGGCACCGCAGCTGTTTCACATCGGCGCGATTTCTATTTACTGGGCTCGGGGTCAGTAGCTTCACCGAATAATCATGGCCGTCGAGAAGCTGATCAATCGTCGACGTGCTCACTTCAATGTTAGGCATCTCATTCTTGAGAGCCCTCTTCATTTGTTCCAGCGTGAAAGATGGATTTTCCTGTACGATTCGTTGCAGGGCGTTCACCACGTTTGGTCCAAATTTTCTCGACGAACCACCACGTGTTTTAGCTGTGTCACGGTCACTAACGGCAATAGAACGCACGGTCTTTATATTGATTTTTAGTGTTTCGGAGAGCACTATTAAATCACCTTCGCGCCTGTGAACATCTATTATCCGGCAACGATCTACAAGGGAAACGCGAGCGTACTCTTTTCGGTTCATCAGGTGCCTTCCGTGGCCTTCCGTGGCCTTCCGGGACGCCGAGAGTCTTGGTCTTCCATAGCACCAGTAGTCGAAGCGCCAACTTTCATTTATTCCAGGCCTGCAAAAGAGCTCACCTAACGATGACACGGACAGAAACTTGTAAATACTCCGGCTTGTCGCTCGCGTCGCACCACGTCGTCCCGTCTTCTGCCTGAAACAGACTCGCCGAAAACAGCTGCGACACAATGTCGTCTGCTTCAGTTTTACTTCAAGCAATTGCTTCGAATCATAAACAACCAGCATTATGGTATTCTAGCACGCATTAAAACATATCTTCAATTCTTCAACTCATTATTTTGTGGGATTGTCGTCTGCAATGTAGAACGTCTGCCCGTCGCCTGCATGACAGCGAATTAGTGAAAAGCGACGCACATGTTTAATATAAATAAATTTATATTACTTATATTAAACATATAAATTTATTTATATTAAACTCTCTCAAAGACGTTTCGTTTGATATGCATGAAGGACAGGTTAACGAGTGCTTGCGTGGGTGTCAGGTGTGATGACGTCACTGGGCCTAGTGACAGCATTAAAGTTATTACTATATCAAAGACGTTTCTTTTGATACACATGAAGACAGATTTGGACACCGCGTGCGTGTGTGATAGGCGCGATGACGTCACATGAGTCACTAGTGATCACGTCGCTAGGCCGATTGACAGCGTTCAAATTATACCCTCTCAAAGACGTTTCGTTTGGTATACATGATGGCAGGTTATACATTGCGTGCGTGGGTGATAGGCGTGATGACGCCACCTGAGTCACTAGTGATCAAGTCAGTTGGCCGAGTCATAGGTAACACGTTATTGCTCTCTCAAAGACGTTTCGTTTGGTATGCATGTCGGCAGGCTAGCAAACTACGTGCGTGGGTGATATGGGTGGTGACGTCCCCTGAATCACTGGTGATCCTGTGGCATGGCCGAGTTTTAGGATATCAAGCTCCTGCTCCTTCAAAGACGTTTCATTTGATATGCATGACGGAAGGTTAAGACAGTGAGTGCGTGGGTGGTATGCGTGAGGACGTCACATGAGTCACTCGTGATGAGATCATTGGCCTGGTTAATAGGTATCAAGTTATTACTGTGTGGACGGCGTTTTCTTTGATATGCATGTCGAAGGTGTGAATAGTGCTTACGCGGGTAATAGGCGTGATGAAGTCGCGTGAGTCACGTTGTGTCACTAGAGACTCATTCGTGGCTTTTTCCCTCTTAAGTTCACTCCAAAGCTATTCACTCCCCGTATTCCCGAAAATTCTGGGTCGTTTTGAAGCCACAATGTTATGAGGATTAAATTCGCTGGCGTCTGGATTAAATCGGCTGGTGGTTGGATTAACTTCAGTGGCACTTGGATTAGAATGAGTGGCACCTGGATTAATTTGAGTGGCGGCTGGATTAAATTGACTAGTGCCTGGATTAATTTGGTTGGCGCTTGGATTCAATTGAGCGGGAAAATCTGTTGTTCCTACTGTGCACCACTGCCATGCTTTCGGAGCAGTTAATAGGACAAATACCTTGCTTTCTAGTTCGTCTATACCACGACGATTCATATGCTGTCCTTTCGACGAGAGCACTACACCACCAAGCCGTCCACTTTTCCGTGCGCTACAACATTCTGTTCCACCACAACTACATGTCAGATGGTCGAAAGTGGCTTCTTGCTTCCTCGTCACATGCGCTCTGAGATCTGGGCGAATTTCCATGCACATTCCCGGAGTGTTCACGCCAGCATCCTGAAAACCTACGCAAGGCAGCATCAGCAACATTACTGGCGAGGAATGTATCGCTTTGCGCATATGTACATTCAGCCTTGCACTACTTGTCCACGAGGCAAGACACCGCAACACCTTATTGGCGTGTTTCAGCTACTCCTGCGCTTGGTTCGCCCATTTCACCACGTAGGTATCGACCTCTACAGCACCCTCTTGTATGGTGGTTCTGGAATCCGGTGGATTATTGTCGGCGTTGATCAGCTGATGCGCTACGTGGACACTGCTACTCTCCTGGCAAGAAAAACCCGTGAAGTTGCACTTTCATTCACCGTAGCTTCATTCTACGCTACGGTGCTCCTCAGGAACTGCTCAATGTTGGAGATCACGTGAACTTGTCGGAGGTCATTCTCGCTGAACGTAGTATGTGTGTTTAGAAAAAGTTGTTAACTATTTAGAGCACTTGGTACTCTACTATGGCAGAGCATAAAGCAAGTGTGCAAGGAAGACTCATCCACCGAAAATCAACTGCCTACCATCCACAGACAATGATCTCACCGAGCAGTTCAATCAAGCGCTCGGTGACGACATGTCAAGGATGTGTACATCCTCCGACCGCACAAACTGGGACACCATACACTGCATTTTGTTCACTTCGCATACAATACCGCGACGCAACTGGCCACCGGCTTTCAGTCGTTCTTCTATACTGCCGCGAGCTACCCACTCATCGGACACCCTAGTCCCGTACCGAATGATGCCTCTGAGTACACTAAATGTCTCAAGTCGCCCGATACCCCAGGACTGCCTTGGCTCGTTCCCTCACCAGTGAAGTTCAAGGTAGACAAAAAAACGTGACGCGACACAAAGCATTTGTCACCCAGCTCCCACGATTCCTGCTGACTCCCTTGTTTGACTTTGGCTGCCCCCTACCGCGTTCCTGGCCTTTTTTCCAAGCTTCCCGGGTGCTACTATTGTCCGTACCGTGTCATTGATGCCACCTCAGCCGGTGAACTACATGGTCGAGCGCCTCACACAATCGCAAGACTTGTTCCGTGGAGGAGGCGAAACTGTGCACGTCAACTGTCCCAAGCCCTTCAACGACCTCGTCATTGCACCACCTCCCTGACTCACCAGGATGGCTACGCTTCATTTCTGGTGTATTAGTGAAGCTCCTGCACAAATGGGTACGCACCTGTCAAAGATGACGACAAAAGAGCAGCGCTGCGATCGAGTAAAAGCCTCTGCCGTCTTTGCCGGATTCGCACTGCTTTATCGTACGGTATTCTTTCGTTAACACTTCAAACCTCTATAAACCTCATCACGCATGTGATATTCGCTTCGCCAAACCATAAAGCACCTATGTTTCGTTAATACTGATGCCGGTGCTTGGACGTGAGTGATGGCGTTATGTCAGACAATAAGTTACTCATTGTAGCCACCGCCCCACCGTAATGGTCTAGTGGCTACGGTACTCGGCTGCTGACCCGCAGGTCGCGGGATCGAATCTCGGCTGCGGCGGCTGCATTTTCGATAGAGGCGAGAATGCTGTTGGCCCGTGTGTTCATATTTGGGCGCACGTTAAAGAACCCCTGATGGTCGAAATTTCTGGAGCAATCCACTACGGCGTCCTCTCATAATTATACGGTGATTTTAGAACGTTAAACCCCACGTATCATTCAATCAATTGGTGTAGCTGCCAGTGCAGTGGACGTTCCTGGTAAGTCCACGACGTGCACACAACTACTGCACCTAACGTCGGTTCACCTCGCATCACTTGCCTCAAAGCCAAAAAAAAATTTCATAGGCTTCAACATTACGCTTCTAGTAACAAACATTACAGGAAAAATCGAACAATACCATTTCAACCTACCACTGCTATTGCTGGTAGTGCACACGATAACGATTGCGTCATTAAGCAACTGCGAACTTACCACTTGTAACACTTGCATGTTAGCTAAAGATGCTTGCTGATTTCCACAAACATTTACTTAGTACTACATCCGTCCGCCTCATATTTATGCAAATTTTAAAAGCACCAACCAGCAAACTTCGTGATGCATGCTTCGCATATCATTATTTCTTTTGTACATTAGGTAGTCAACTTTCTTCACTATGCAGCAATGGTTTGTTTTTTAACGAATGTTTGGTGACAAGTTAGTATGGTACTATCGAGTGCGCTAACAATGGAAACTTTGCAAAATGAATGCTGCGCCCAATAAACGTGATGACGCGCGATTGCACAAAACCCAAACCGGAGAGTCGCACTCACCAAATAATAATGGATTGCAGAGCAGCATCGGAACGAGGAGAAAGCCTGACACTCCTGACACTAAAAACACGGCGTCGGTCCCCATGTAGTCGGCTACCAGCACAGTCTTCATTGTGACAAGCGCCCCCATCAACACTGATGACAGCGCCCGAAGTACGATATGCGCTACTTGCAGTGTCTGCGGAGTGACCCCGAAAATCAGGCCAGCGGTGATCGCACAACCACCTACTAAGAAGGGCCTGCTAAGCCAGCCCATATCTGCGATGAGAGGCACAAGTAGCCGTCCAACGATCTCCAGTGAGGCGGCGTATGTGAGCGACATAGTAGCATGTATGCGAGACACACCCTTGTCGCGCGCGTAGTCCATCATTGTGAAGATGTGCACGATGTTCACGTAGTCCACCATGGTTGACGCTACGACGGCGACAACGAAACTAGCTGTGAAAATCGGCTCGGTACGACACTGCGAACGGTTCTATGCAGCAGCTCTCTGACAAGTGTGGGACATCTGGATGGTGAAAGCATTCGTTTGGGTGTTCCGCATTCGGAAGCGACTACCACCTCACTTTCCTGGCACGCATTGTAAGCCTGGGGCGAATTTCGCGAATGCTCCTCAGCAGGCTTCTTTTGATGTAGCTTGTTGTGACCCCCATGAGGGCTGGTGAAACAGTTCGCAGTGTGTGTAGGCACTGGCAGTCTGAGTGTCTTCTGCAGTGAGCGATGAGGAATCACCTTGATAAGCTCTTGCTATCTGAAACACAATGGTGCTTTGACACAATAAAATGTCCTCCTTGGATTGTTCAAAACATGGTTGCCCTTCGATGTCATCTTCTACTAAAGCCACTTTGACTGTGTGCATGTTTTCCTCAAAAGACAACGTACTGGCTTTTAAAGTAGAAACGCTATGTCTGTGAACGTCGTTAAGTATCTTTTCATTAGAAAAGGCCGTGGTTTCCGGCTCATCTGATTTAGCCAAAAGCTTCATGTCACAACCAGTTGAGTCTATGGATGTCTTGTACACGCGATGGTTGCCACATGCACCCTCTTTTCGTAAGGCTCCTGCCCCTGCAATCCAAGGCGGCTCCTTCAAAACGGGACATAAAGCAGATATATGCATGATGAGAGCACCGTATATAAGCACCGCTCCACGCAAGCCGTAGGCGTCGTTGAGGGCCGACAATACAGCCGGGAACAAAATGGCGCTGACAGGGTTTGCGGTGAACATACTACCTGCTGCAATGCCCCTGTATTTACTGAAGTGCTGCAGGACCACCACCGTGTGAGCCTGTATCACCACTCCGGAACCAATACCTGCGTATGAATGCAAAATTATGAACACCCATGTCAAGCAATGTTTGCTGACGGCGACCTTAATAATTTTACTGTAATCATGAACAGCCATTTTTATGTTGCAATAGTATTATACTATATTAAGCCTAGTTCAAAAATATGATTCACACGCTGTACATGTTAGTTATAAACAAAAGTTACACAGTGACCAAGAACTGACTTGATCTAATCATTACCAAGACGTGAAGAATAGGGCATGCATACGCATATAGGTGTTGGACAAAAATATTTTGTGACAAACAATTTCATTCATGCCTGGGAGGGCAGCGTGATTGGCGAAGCTGGCTAGGCATTGAGAAATGATGGTTACGAATGACACTACTCCAGAACTCAGGCTCCGTAAAATTATGCTTCAGTTCAAACTACACGCTTTAATAAATTTCAATAAGAAAAATAACCATTCGCAAGGTAGGCAAAGCTAATCTTTTGTATCGGCTTCTCATGAACAAATGCATTGTGTTGTTCAGCCAAATCATAAAATCGCTATGTGGATATGCCAAAGAATTTTTCGCAGTACTTGTCCCACCATTTCTTTTCTCTTAAATGTTGATGAATAGGCCTCTTTGGCCAATTGGTAGGTAAGTCATGCGTCCAACAGCTTTACGAAATTTTACGTATCTTCTGCCAGCATTTCAGCATTATAATAATAAAAATAATTGCTGAGATTTGGTGTCCCAAAACCACAATATGATTATGAATGACGCCGTAGGGGAGGACTCCGGAAATTTCGACCACCTGGGGTTCTTTAACGTGCACCCAAATCTGAGCACACGGGTCTCGATCATTTTCGCCTCCATCGAAAATGTGGCCACCACGGCCGGGATGCATGTTGACCTAACAGCGGGCTTTGGCTTCAATTCCAAATAGAACGCAGACATGGGATCAGAAAATATGGCACCTGGCACTTGTGGTGGCCCTTCTTCTTTAAGCGCATTAATGATGATTACTTATACTTAGCAGCAAAAAAGAAACCGGTGCGCATGGCGTAACGCAGGCAAAACATCACGTATAGAAACAAAAAAGAAAGAGTGGAAGCGAGCGCGAAGTAGAGTGAAAAGGAATAGAGGAAAAATTGGCAGAGCGAGATAATTAAGGAAATATATAAATAGGGAGGAAGAAAGGAATACAAATAAAGAAGTCAAGAACGTTAAAATTGTGAAAGAGAAAGAATGAAGGCTGGAGGAAAGAAAACAATCCGAAGAGAAAAGAGGAAGGTTGTCCAGCTCTGCGCTTCCTTCGGGCATATAATTTGTTTCTTGTTTGTAGCCTGGAATCCACGGCATATGAAGCTGCCTTGATTTCTCTTTTTTGCAACGTCTTCTTTCTCTTTCTCTAAGTTTCTTGTAAATTTTCCTGGCATCTCTTTCTGTGTGTGTGTGTGTGTGTGTGTGTGTGTGTGTGTGTGTGTGTGTGTGTGTGTGTGTGTGTGTGTGTGTGTGTGTGTGTGTGTGTGTGTGTGTGTGTGTGTGTGTGTGTGTGTGTGTGTGTGTGTGTGTGTGTGTGTGTGTGTTTGCTGTAACTCTTCTTATTTTTCTTCCTCTGGCTTTCTTCTCTCTGTTACTCTTTGTTTCTCTTTATTTATTTTTTTCTTGCGCTCCATTTATCTTATATATTTTTGTGTGTTTTCGTTTTTGTCTTTCTATTTATCAGTCTGTTCTTCTACATCTTTTGTATTTGTCTACTCCTGTCTCTCTATTTTGCATTTCTTTTTATCTCTATCTGTCCTTCATTTCTCTTTCTGGTTATCTCAGTCACAAACTCTTACTTTTCAAATGTTTCACGCGCTCCATTCGCTTCAACGAGTAAAGTGTTTTCTTTATTGCTTGCTCATGCTGTACTTTTTAGGGGGACTTGCCCAATTCCTGTGCTGCATGCCCACCTTAGCCGTTTTAGATGACAAAACACGAGTGATCGTCAGCTTAAACAACTTCACTAGTAAAAAAAAAAAAAGACTTCGACTTACCGTGCACTATTCCCATGGTAAAAGACATCCAGGAAATGCTCGGAGCAAACGCAGATACTGCCATACCACCCCAGGCGAAAAAGCTGCCCAAGAGGCCAATCAGAAACAGCGACATGTGCTTGTGGAGCACACTAACAAACAAACCTGCGTGGTGGTAACAAAATCCTTTTTAATCGAAGCAGGTCTTTTTCATCCTCCATGCCTTCTTAAAGTGCGCCGTGCCCATATTGCAGCTATTGTGAAGCATTAACACATGTTTCATTCAAGTATCCAAAATTCCTTACGCACTGAGTAAAAAGTTATGAAGTGGCGCTAAAGATATTTGCAATTGTTACACGCAGAGATATACGTTGACTAGTCATGTATATTTTATATATTCAGTTGTTTACAGTTGTATAACATTACGAACAGCAACATGAATATCGCCAACACCAGAAGAGGTAAGCTGATATGAAGCGCTGCTGCTCGCGAGGATGGTAGCCCGGGACACTGCTACATAAATAAACTTCAGCGGATGACGCTTAGCTACCAATAATGTTAACCCGACGTGACGACAAGACAGCTGTATTATGGGAGTATATATTTAATGCCTATGAAATTGGATAGCAGTAGCACTACAATCACAAGTGACGTTTCATGAACATATCGTCTGTTTAAAAACTAGTTTCGAGATCTGGCGTGGCACTGTGCTAGAATACTTTATTGCCACGCAGAGTGCATGCGTTCTACTCCTGCTGTTCTTTACATTTATTCTTTGCAATTGCCGGATCAACGCGGCTGATGTCAGCTTTTTCTTAACGCTCTCACGCTAAAACTACCCTAGTGTGTTCTGGCCGTTTCGGGTAGATATTTAGTCTCAATCACCTGTAAAACATAGCCGCATACCTGTGGCACACACGCGAGCGTGGGTATGTGCCACTGTCTGACGGAAAGTGTTTTAGGACGTAGGTGACGTGATTGTGACATCATTTAGGTCTTGATCAGTGCGTCATATTTGTCAAACCATTTTACCCTCCCATACCAACATTGGTTCACGCCACATTAAAGGGGGAATCATGAGAGCATGCAGATGTCAGCGGCTAGATAGATAGTTCGTTCGTCCATCCGCCTGGACGTATAGACGGATGAATGGACACATCGATGGATGGATGGACGGTACGGACCTTGTGTGCCACTTTCTTGCTACGCCATTGCGGCGCACATATATTCAGGAGTTAAAGAGCGCATATCACAAGGTATGTTTTTGTTTATCGGGCATTTGGGTTAAGCAGGAATTCAGAAAGAATAGATATATAAAAATACAGCGTCTAGACTTTCGGAACATCAGTCTAGACTGATGTTCCGAAAGCTGGGCTACAATTTTCTTTCTTGAAATATACTGCCCCACTTCTCTTTTTGAAAACCTTTTAATTAGGCACAACTAAATAGAGAACTAATAATGAAAATATGTTGTGGCTTACCGCATGGAATAGGCATCAGCATACGTTTGGTCGGGTTTTTTTTTAGGGTGGGCCGCCATGTTGTGTTTTTTGTGCATTTTTGTGAGTTTTACTACCCCCGAAAACATTCTTGCCTAATTCAGAGCTAAAGTTCCTTGGTATACTCGAACCACCTCGCTCCCGAAAGGTGTTGCATATCACCACCATTGAACTGAAGCAGCTGCTATTAAACCCATGACATTGCGCTCCGTAACCGGAGCACAATGTTTCGGTCACTACGTCATCACGGGCGAGCTACACGGGTAGATGTAGGTGCGCATTCTGGAGCATAATTTCACTGCTTTCTAGTTGTTGTGTTCTGCCCGCATGGCATATGAAACTGCAGGGCATCAAGCACCCGCCTTGCACGAGGACATCAGAGGAACATGATGCAAAAGAACTCATCGCGCGAGTATGCACATGCTTACCTGCAGTTCGATGGCAGCACATGAGCAGAAAACCGGGCCAGGATGTGGATTGACGATCCAAGCTGAACTCCTCAATAAACGCTACGTAGAACCACCCCATGGTCCGACTGGTTGCAACCGCGAATAGATTGGTCAACATTGCCACTGCGACTACATCCCATCGGCAGTCGATACGGTTTCGCATCTGGAATCAGCGCATAAGTCCGCGTGGTTATGCTCATTGTACGTGCACAATAAGTCAGCGTTTTTGCGGTTAGCGATTTCACAGCCAAGTTTCTCCTCTAGTCAGTAAAATATTGCTGTGTGCTATATAGCCACATGAACGCTGACCTCTTGCATCGTTGTCACTGTTGCCACCACATCACATTGACCTGTAATTTGTTTTTGTGACACCAGCACTCTCTCAGACATGAAAAAAAAAAAAATAGCGTGCCCTGTTCCCACGCTGCCTTCCTCAAACGCTGTCGATGCAGTTTGCAATAGGTGGGACACAAGAACATCTAAACGTAACCATTTAAGGCACAGCTTTGGAGCCTGTTGTCATGAGTTCACCTTACGCTTCAAATGTATGGGAGGAAAATCATTGTCCTTGGTAGACATCTATTTCTAGCATGAAATTTCAGGCTTTGATGTGCTACGAATCTACACACAGCTATTTCGTGGCTTGATGGTTGCATATACTGAGTTGCGCTTGAACAGCGTGTTGTGAAATGCTATTGCAAGCTTGTGAAAGCTTTTTGATAATCGTTAGGCCATGTTGCCATGCTCCTAGAAATTTTCCTAGCACTGAACCCTTTGGCGGTGGAAGAGGCAACTTTCGAATCACTGGGATGTTTCTTGAGGGCGTATTTATATACGTGCACAGATTGAGCACGCGTTGAACGCAGTTACGTGCAGTTGAGTGTACTATTGATGTCATTATTGCGTCGCATGAGGCTTTTTGTAGCGTGGTTATGTCTACTACATTTTCGTTTCTGTCAACACTTGCATTAGGGTGAAAGACATCGAACAACAACTAGTAATATAAAAGAGTGTATTTTGCCGGCTGAGCGATACTTGCCGAGAAGCGAATGGTAGGATGAGGTCAAAACCTTTGTAAACAAGAACATCACCTGCTGTGTCTTCAAAGTATGATGCAGTTTGTATAGGATAAGTGCCATTTCCCCCACGCATACACAATGTCGTTTAGTACTGACATAACTAACAGAATTTAAAAACGAGATACGACAACTACTTACCTCATTCAGACAATTGTACTGGAAACAATGGTAAAAGTAGCTTGACGCTGCGGTAGGCAGTCGCGGGTGTCATAAACGCTGCAGATGTGTATTCGATTCCGAGGCAGATGATGCTCGGTGACGCACTTTTTTCATGCGAAGGACATCCGCGTTTTTTTGTTGTTGTTGTTGCTTAAATTTTTTTGCTTCCATGATCGGCAATGACGGAGCCCAGCTGTATCACGAATGCTCAAGCCACCTGTTGCTCGGATGTAGAGTAGGTCGTGGTAGGAAAAATATTGGCAGTGTTTTTAAATAAGTAAATTAATAATATGTGGTTCGGTGGCGTGTGTTTGATGCGTGTTCTGATCGTTTGTATCCTACCGGTGGCAGTACCTTTTATCGACCATTTTTGTTTCATTGTAGTTTATGCGATACCACACCAAGAAATTAAACACCCACCAGGTTGCCGCTAATTATTTGTTACGCTCCCATGAATATATGGAAATAGCAATGATAGCAACATACGGGTAAATTCCAAGCAGGGAGGTAGGGTAATGATTGATATGTAGGGTTTTAACGTCCCAAAACCACCATATGATTATGAGAGACGCTGTAGTGGAGGGCTCCGGAAATTTCGACCACCTGGGGTTCTTTAACGTGCACCCAAATCTGAGCACACGGGCCTACAACATCTCCGCCTCCATCGGAAATGCAGCCGCCGCAGCCGGGATGCGAACCAGGGAGGGAGGTATTGTGTCATTGCAAGCTTGTCATTATTGTCAAATTCTTTTGCAGCAAAGAATCTGTTTTCGAGAGCATGACATTAAAAAGCGCTACATAGGGAGTTAAACACCGAAATGTTTACATTATAGTTAATGCTTGAAGAATGAGTATGTCACCCAATTACCTGCTCAAAAGTTGATAACTCAGATGGAGTGAAAAGTGAGTGACAGAGTGCCGAGAGAGAGAGTGAGAAAGGAAAAGGCCGGGAGGTTAACCAGATATTGGCATCTGGTTTGCTACCCAGCGCTGGGGGTGGGGAAGTAGGGACAAGAAAGAGGGTTTAGATAGAGGGAAAAAAAACGCACGCGCACTCATAAAAAAAAAATGAAAGAGTGCCGATAATTCTTTTTGCGCGTATAGGCTCATTGATGATGCGAGTTGTAATTCACAATGGCCGGTTCTGCACGAATGTAGGTTGGAAACATATCGCAGCAGGTGCTGGCGTAATTTTTTTTTGCTTCTCCAATTCATCGCAGTCAACATATTGTAGGCAAAGCAACCCGGCTGTTACGAGGCTGCGGTTTAACGTGATATCGTTAGATAGCTCATGTCGCAGAAATTCCGCCGTCGGCATCGGCACCGTTGGTAGTGAGCGAACAATCGCCCGTAAGCGAAAATAGAGAAATAAGCAACGAAAATAAATAAAAAAGTTTTGGTCTCAATGAGGATCGAACTCTGGCCGTTTGCGTGGCAAGCAGGTGTCCTTCCACAAAGCCACGATGTTACATGCAGCTTTTTCAACAAAAAAAAACACTACATAAATTTTCTGCAGTGAATAAAGTCTCCTTAACGCATTTTGCTCCACAGGTGCGATGAAAACGAGCCCATTCGGCGATTTGTAGGCGAATTCGGGAGGCCACCAATCAACGTCGAAAAAGGCTGGGATAGTGCAGCCATCACCACTAAAAACACAAAGAAACCTTCAAACAGCTCTAAAAACGGACAACTATGTCCATCTAACGGAAAACATATCATACCCTTGATCATGCCTTTCCAGAGACGTTGATCAAGCAAACATCAAACGCTAGATAATGTGCTGCCATCTGTGAGACATTGTGAGACTATGCCATCTGAGATGGCGAGCGCCCAGCGTCTATCTTGGAGGCCATGTGAGTCTTGTTTTAGATCAAAAACCTGTATATACCATTCGCGCGCGCGTGCGCGCTGGTACAATCTGCTGTGTGCATGTGTGTGTAAGAAAACATATTAATAAGTATGCCCTTCGCGGTTGAAGGGTGCACTAGGGGCCGGATTTCACTATCGCGTTCAACTCTTAAAGCTTAAGGGTACCCCAATTTATTTGTGTGTGTGTGTGTGTGTGTGTGTGTGTGTGTGTGTGTGTGTGTGTGTGTGTGTGTGTGTGTGTGTGTGTGTGTGTGCGTGTGCGTGTGTGTGTGTGTGTGTGTGTGTGTGTGTTTCTTTGAATGCATATGCTGATATATGTGAGTATATATATATATATATATATATGTGGGTGTTTATAGGCATATATGTATGTGTGCGTACATTTGTGAGCGCATTCGCATGATTTTCTTAATATTCCTTGCTTTTTCACCTCCTTGTCCTCAGGTGTGGCAACCGTGTCAAATACTATTACTTGTTGTTCTATAGGCATCTTCTAGTTCAGTGTGCAAGCTGATGGCTGCTTTTGTGTATGTTTATATTTCATGTAATAACTTTTTTTTCAATTGCAATTTTTTCGAATGTTTTTTTTTTCAATTGTGATTTCTATTTAGCAGTACCAATGTTACGCCCAGCGCGAGCAGGACCTCGTCAGGTGGCAAACCACCTCCTTTTGTCCTGACAGCGGGCAATGCAATTGTATCGTAAAAAAATTAAATAGGTAAAAATGAATAAAATAAAAATAGTGTTCAAAACATGCCAGGAGCATGTTTCCGTATATATGAAAAGAACATATTTCGAAATGTATGTTTTTTTCTACAGAGTGAGCTGATAGACGTCAATGAAGCAAAGATAGCTAAACACGCTAAAATCAATAAAAAACAAGGTAGTTCAAGGCGGAGCTAGAAATATTATTATATAGGAAGCTGTTCGTATTTTAGCATAGCATGTCGTTCATAGTATCAACTTAAGACAATTTGCGAAGCTCGTGCACTTTCTAGGCAGTCTCCGCATAACCAGAATACGAATATGATTATGTATTGCCAACTTTTAGGGGATAATAAATGCGAAGCATTTGTTACCAAACTTCAGAGAATTTGAGCGTATCTATCTATCTATCTATCTATTTATCTATCTAACTATCTATCTATCTATCTATCTATCTATCCATCTATCTAGCCGCCTACGACTTTAACTCTCCTGGTCGTTTCGACATCGGTATCGATACCTGTTCTGTTCTGTTTTAACTGTTTTGCTGTGGAGAGGTTGAGGTGCCCATTGCCTCGGCTACTCCATATCACAAAGTTTTGCAGCGAAAAATAAAATAATAATACAGAACAGTACCCAAAAATTAACACTACGGAAGAGAAAAAAAAGAAAAAAACATAATAGGACACTGAAACCAGTTCAAATAACATGCCAATACACAGTTTTCTTCACGCAGTTCACACAGTCATAAACTACTTACACGCACACCTTACTACTTTAGTGTCGGTATATACATGACCACATTTTACATAATACCCATCTCTGGCTGTCAGTCATAGGCGCTTGTCCAGTCCGGTCTCCGCTAAAAAGTCTGTCAGGAAGATTATTGCCTTTTTCTGGAGATGCATCTCAGGCCATGGTCCAAGTAGTTTCTTCATTGTGAGGGGCCGTCTGTCCAAACTTGCTAATTTGTTCTTTAATTTTTCCCTTTCATTCGCGTATTTAACGCACTCCAAAAGAATATGGCGAACATTTTCTTCTGCATGACCACAATGACATTCCGGTGAGTTGGATCGATGTATCTTGTGCAGGAAGCTGTTTGTGTATGCTACTTCCAATCTTGGTCGGTGGATCAATGTCTCTAGATGTCGTGGGAGGTCTGTCTCTATGGAAAATTTTCTGTGTGGATCGACTTCATAAAGTATCGTTTCCTTTGATTTAGGGCTCTCAAGCCACTTCTCCATGGAACAATGGTTAGCTCCTTGCGATATAAAATGTCGAATATCTGCCCCAGACATAGGGATTGTGCAATCCCGTCCTTCCTTTAATGCTTTCTTCGCGAGACTATCAGCATCTTCATTTCCCTTTATTCCAATGTGGCTGGGTATCCATTGGAATACGATGTTGTGACCCTGCGATGAGGCATATTCCACAGTTTCTGCGATACAATGTGCTATTTCACCATTTTTGTAAGGTGATCTCACATTTCTGATTAGCTGAAGAGCAGGTTTGCTATCAGCGCATATCACCCATTTTCGTGGCTCGGGATTCTCGCAGATAAGCTTAACTGCTTCAAAGATAGCCACCAATTCTGCTGTCGTCGATGAAGATTTGTGCGATAACTTGTACATCATCTTTATCTGAATTTCAGGTATAAAGACCGCACAGGCTGACGCTTCTTCTGTGCATGATCCGTCTGTATATATCTTCGTTTTTTCGTTATGCATTACATGAAGCTGATGAAGTACAAACTGTGCCGCTACTAGAGGTGCCATGTCTGCTTTCTTCTCTATGCCGTCTATTTCACGGATCACGTTGAGAAGTGGCAACGTCCAAGGTGGTTTTGAAGGTTTCCATTGTTTAAATTCTGGTACTACTGCTTGAAATGATGATATAGTATCCTGTAGTCTCGTTTCCGTCCTTTGCGTTAGTGCGCCAGTTAAAAAATGACTTTCATGTTGCGTGAAAATTCTAAATAAATTTCGAGATGTTTCTTCAGTTCGGAGTACTGCCAAAGGTGGCTATTGAGCCTCCGCATATACTAAAGCACTGGAAGTTGACCGTAGTAAACCCAGACATACCCTCAAGCTCCTTGCCAATAACAAGTTAAGTCTCCTTTCGGTGGAGGCTGGGAGTCCGTGCAGCAAGGGCAGTGAGTAAGTTACGATGGGGCGTATCCAGGCAACATGTAGGGCTAATAACGACTCTGTAGTACCACCCCATTTGGCCCCGCAGAGATGCTGGAGGATTCGAATGGCCTGATTCACTTTTTGTTCCAGGGACTGTACATGAGGTGACCATGTTAGTCTCCGGTCTAAAATTACTCCCAAGAATTTATGAGTTTTAACCATTTGAGTAGGCTGATTTTGCAGAATAATCTGGAAATTTCCAGGTCTTTTTAATGTAAACGGAAGTATGGCTGTTTTAGCCAGACTCAGTATCATACCTCTTTTTTTTAGAAAATGGTCTACATAATCCAATCCTTCTTGTAGAGTTTGTTGTACATCCAAAAACGATGGACCAGACGTCCATATACTTATATCATCAGCATATACTGAACATCTGATGTTAGGTGGAAGAGTATACGGGAGCTGCGCCATGACTGCATTAAAGATGCCAAAATTGGTATGTCATAACATGACTGTATGTCGAACATCTAGCCATAACATTACAATTACGACATGTATGCCACGAATGTCAATATTTACATTTCGTGGTCTTACTGCTCTTGCGGTGGTTTCGTTCACATGACATGTTGTAAAACTGGTATCGTATGACATGACTGTATGGCCAACATAAGCGACAGACACTAACGTAAATATTGCCACATGGTTTGCTTGGGTGAGATCGAAGAGTGAAAGAAGACAAAGACGATCTCTCTGAGCCGCTGCTTGAGTAGTCGACTAAACGAGCCCATTTTTTATCAAGTTTGTCGAGAGTAACGTGACAAGACTGGTGGAGGTGCTGGGTACACCGTCTCGCAATCCACCTGATGACCAAGACCCCGTCCAGCAGCCGGAACACAAGCCCTGCACCCGTGGACACTCCTGTTCATAGAGTAAGCCGCCGCCAACGAGGCCTACCGCCTGAGACACCAACCACTGACGCAGCGACTATGACTTCGACACAAGATCCCATGCAAGCTCCGACACCTTCCACGCCGATCTACTGCACCGTCCAGAACCCGCTCATGCCTAGCCCCTTTCACGGAGCGCAGCATGAAGATGTTGACGACTGGCTGAGTGAGTTCGAACGTGTCGCAGCGATCAATTACTGGGATGATGCCGTGAAGCTCCGGAACGTGTACACGTGCCTAAAAGACGGTGCCAAGACGTGGTTTTTGAACAGGGATGATGTTCTGACATCTTGGCGCGAGTTCCAGCGTCGCCTCCTGGAGACCTACAGGAGTCTCGACCGCCGCGAACGGGCGGAGCGTGCACTTCAATCACGCATCCAGATGCCCAACGAGACCGTCTCGATGTACGTCGAGGACATGACACGGCTTTTCAAGCGAGCGGATCCTGCTATGGCAGAAGAAAAAAAGTTGCGCCACCTCATGCGTGGTGTGAAGGAACAACTTTTTGCTGGTTTGGTGCGTAGTCCCCCCAAAAGTGTTGCTGAGTTCCTTACTGAAGCGGCAACAATGGAGCGAGTACTGCACCAACGGTCTGCCCAGTTTGACCGTCAAGTGAATGCTGCCTCAACTCCCGAGATTTTCGCCACCCCTGGGAGCAAGAGCCCTGAATGGATTCGCGAGATCATTCGATCTGTCGTCCGGGAAGAAATGGAAAAGATGTACGGGACAAGGCAAATCGATGTTGGGTCTATCACCAGTGCCATCCGCGACGAGGTCCAGCAGGTGCTGCACGCCCATCGTTTTCCGCCCACGTCGGTTGATCTGGAAACGGCTCCTGTGTCTACTGACAGTCGCCGTCGTACGTACGCGGAAGCCTTGCGATCTGCCACTCCTCTTTCGGGTCAAGGAGTCCCGATCCAGCCAGTACCGCACGTCCCGATCCAGACAGTGCCGCACGTCCCGATCCAGACAATGCCATACGTCCCGATCCAGACAATGATGCCGTCAGTCGCGATTCAGTCAGCGCACGCTGATTTGGACATCGATAGTCACCGTACACCGACGCGCAAGTCTGATCTCTGGCGTACGCCAGACAGACGACCCCTCTGCTATCATTGCGGTGAGGCTGGTCACATTTACCGCGAATGCCCATACCGGCAACTTGGACTGCGCGGATTTTCCGTCAATTCCCCTCGTCCCCGAATTGGTCAAAGGCCAAGGGATATCGAAGAATATCTCGCGCAAGAGCGTGCACCCTTTACACGACGGCAATCGCGGTCACCATTTCCGAGGAGACCCGCAGCCACTGGGCCACGTTTCGGGGTGACGGCACGGGAACGCTCCCCGAGCCCTCGTCGGGAAAACTGAAGGCAGCGGCCTTCGGGGGCAAGGTCGCTGGGACTCAAAGTGCGGAAGACCTCCCATCGATGCTTGCACGCAACGCCGAAGGCATTTCGTCAGAGAATAATCGCAGTGCCGAAGAAACACCGACATCCGCATCTGAACTTAGTGACCGCGTGTCGCTCGACATACCTGTGCTGGTTGACGGTCTTCAGGTCAGTGCATTGGTAGACACTGGTGCAGACTATTCGATCATCAGCGGGAGGCTAGCGAAAGATCTCAGAAAAGTGATCACGCCGTGGAATGGAACGCGAATTCGAACAGCTGGAGGACACGTTGTAACACCGCTGGGTCGCTGTACCGCAAGAGTGAAAATTCGTGCGTCAACGTTTGTGCTCAGCTGCCTTGTTCTCCCCGACTGTTCGCGTCAGCTGATTATCGGCATGGACTTCCTTCGGGAATACGGTGCCATCATAAATCTCCGTGAGCGCATCGTGACCTTCTCGACTCAAGGCGCAACAGATGGAGACGCCGATAACTGCCGTAGATTTGCGCTGCGTGTTGCTGACGACAGTGTGACGCTGCCACCTCGAGCAACTGTTCCCATCGAAGTCACTTGTGAAGACTTCCAAGACGGCGACGTGGTGGCTGAAAGCAACTTATCACTTCTGCTGCTCCAAGGTGTATGCGCCGCCCGAAGTGTAGTGCGCGTCCGTGACGGACAGTCAACAATACTAGCTACGAACTTCAATTACGAGCACCGGCATATTTTCCGTGGAACCACCCTAGCCTATGGAGAACCTGTTGCCGACGTCACGGAGTGCTTCGCGTCCGAGGAAACGCATGAGGATAAGGAATTTCTAGACCACATCGACATCAATTCGACGCTGTCAGACGAGAGAAAGGCTGTACTTCACGACCTTTTAAGGGAGTTTAGATCTTGCTTCGCCTCTTCTTCTAAAGTCCGTCAAACTCACCTCACGAAGCATCGAATTATTACCGACGATGACTTCCGCCCCATCCGGCAGCAGCCTTATCGCGTTTCTGCCAAAGAACGCGAGGCTATTCAGACACAAGTAAAAGAGATGCTCGATGACGGGATTATTCAACCATCCAGCAGCGCTTGGTCCTCGCCAGTCGTTCTAGTAAAGAAAAAAGACGGAACGCTGCGATTCTGTATTGACTACAGGAAGCTTAATAGCGTCACAAAAAAGGACGTCTACCCGCTTCCACGAGTAGACGACTCCCTCGACAGGTTACGACGTGCGAAGTATTTTTTGTCCATCGATCTAAAGAGTGGCTATTGGCAAATTGAAGTGGATGAACGAGACCGAGAAAAAACCGCGTTTGTGACTCCAGACGGACTTTACGAATTCCGAGTTCTTCCCTTCGGCCTCTGTTCTGCACCAGCCACTTTTCAGAGGATGATGGACACAGTTCTCGCTGGCTTGAAGTGGCAAAGCTGCCTTGTCTACCTCGATGATGTGGTCATCTTTTCCGAGAGCTTTGAAGAACATCTGAAGCGTCTGAGAAAGGTTCTGGAAGCCATTCGCACAGCTGAACTTACGCTGAAACCCCAAAAATGCCATTTCGGCTATGAAGAGCTGAAATTTCTGGGACATGTCATTAGTGCAGATGGAGTGCGACCTGATCCAGACAAAACTGCTGCTGTCGCCGCCTTCCCTGTCCCATCAGATAAAAGAGCAGTACGCCGTTTCCTCGGCTTGTGCGCGTATTATCGCCGATTTATCGCCAACTTCTCTAAGATAGCTGAACCTCTTACGCGACTCACCCGAGATGACGTACCCTTCACTTGGGGCGTAGAACAAGATACAGCGTTCACAGAGTTACGACAGAGAATGCAAACAGCCCCTGTTCTTGCCCATTTTGATGAGGACGCTGCTACAGAAATTCATACAGATGCCAGCAACGTCGGACTTGGCGCTGTCCTTGTACAACGACACGGCGGCGTTGAGCATGTGATAGCTTACGCCAGTCGTACTCTTTCTCGAGCTGAGACCAACTATTCTACGTCAGAAAAAGAATGCCTTGCAGTCGTGTGGGCGACGACCAAATTTCGGCCTTACCTCTACGGTCGTCTCTTCAAAGTGGTGACTGACCACCACTCGCTCTGCTGGCTGGCAAATCTCAGAGATCCATCCGGCCGTCTCGCACGGTGGAGTTTGCGTTTGCAGGAGTTTGACATTACGATTGTGTACAGGTCAGGGCGCAAACACGAAGACGCCGACGCGCTTTCTCGAGCACCTGTGGGGAACGCTGTCAGGGGCTCCGAAGATGAAGATGCCTTTCTCGGAGCAGTTAGTGACTCCGAATTTATGTCAAAGCAGCGGGCAGACGATGAATTACGCCCAGTCATTGATTCCCTGAAAGGCCGCCACTCTAAGGTCCCTCAACACATTGCTCGCGAACTGTCCTCTTTTTGTCTAAGAAGAGGCATTCTTTACAAGAAAAACGCCCGTGGTAGCGACAAGGCTTTCCTACTCGTTGTTCCTACCGACATGCGTGATGAAATCCTTCTGGCGTGCCACGACGAGCCCACGTCAGGACATTTGGGCTATTCGCGAACTCTCGCCCGAGTACGCCAACAGTATTACTGGCCGCGACTATCAACTAGTGTACATCGATATGTGAAAGGCTGCCGTGAGTGCCAGCGCCGCAAGACTCCGCCTGTGAGACCCGCGGGCCTGCTCCAGCCGATCGCACCACCACGGACACCGTTTGACCTCGTGGGAATTGACCTTCTCGGGCCCTTCCCTTTGTCGTCCTCTGGGAACAAGTGGATTATAGTTGCGACAGATTATCTCACGCGTTATGCTGAAACAAAAGCGTTACCCCGTGGCACGGCCTCTGAAGTCGCGCAGTTCTTCGTGCACCAAATCGTCCTACGGCATGGTGCCCCGTCATGCGTGATTACGGACAGAGGGACGTCGTTTACAGCACGAATGATGGAGGACATTTTTAAACTGAGCTGCACAAGTCATCGAAAAACAACGGCTTATCATCCGCAATCCAATGGACTGACAGAGAGGCTTAACAAGACCATAGCGGACATGCTGTCAATGTACGTGGACGTACAACATAAAACCTGGGACGAGATTCTTCCATACATCACGTTTGCTTATAATACGGCAACGCAAGAAACAACGCGATTTCCGCCTTTCCGACTTGTTTACGGAAGCAACGTGCGAACCATGCTCGATGCTATGCTTCCGTGCGACGAAAGCAATGAACTTGCTCAAGATGCTGAGCAATACACTCAATACGCCGAAGAAGCTCGTCAGCTAGCTCGCATAAACACCAGGCACCAACAAGATGCAGACGCGCGACGTTACAACCTCCGCCATCGAAATGTCACCTACCACCCTGGGGACCGAGTGTGGGTGTGGATCCCTGTCCGGCGACCAGGCTTATCCGAAAAACTCCTAAGCCGTTATTTTGGACCGTACAAGGTTCTTAGACGAATCACAGATCTTACCTACGAGGTATTTCCGGACGGCGCAGCGTCTTCTCGTCGACAGCTTCGGCCCGAAACCGTGCATGTCCGTCGGCTGAAGCCCTACTTCACACAGTAGCCCTTGTGGTTTCACGTGCTACGACATGCCGTGACATTGCGTTGCCGCTGCTGTTTGTGTTCTCGTGTGTTTTTGTGCCCTTTCTTTTTGCGCTTGGCGGAAGCGTTGGCGAGACTTCCTCATTTGCGCTGCGAGTAGTGGCACTCTCCCTCTTTTGGTTCTCTATATCTGCGTGTGTATACCTTCATTTTTTTTATTTATGAGCATCGAGTCGATGCTTTCAAAGGGGGGGGGGGGGGACTATTGCCACATGGTTTGCTTGGGTGAGATCGAAGAGTGAAAGAAGACAAAGACGATCTCTCTGAGCCGCTGCTTGAGTAGTCGACTAAACGAGCCCAATTTTTATCAAGTTTGTCGAGAGTAACGTGACAATATCATGACATCAATGTCATTTATGTCACGACACAATCATGGTGCACTCACCGTCGTTTTGCCCGCTTCACATATACCGAATTTGGTATTACGTGACATGAATGAGCGACGAAAGTATGTGACTGCTGCAAACATGATAATCATGATATGCGTATCATGCAACAACATGACTACATGCCTCACTCATGATGCACTCGTGGCCGTTTCGTCAGCTTCACGTATACCAAATTTCAAATGTAGTATAAGGTAACGTGAATGAATGACGGAGGTATGAGACTGGTGCAAGCATAATAATCATTACAAGCGTGCCATGTAAGCACATAGCAACACACCACGCTCATGATCCGCTCAGGATTGTTTCCCTAGCTTCACATATACCAAATTTGATATTACGTGACGTGAATCGAAAACGAAGGTGAATGACACGTCCAAACATAATAATCGTGATATGCGTCTCATGTAAACATATGATCATAGCGCTTCCGATGGATGCGGAAATGCTGTAGGCCCGTGTACTCAGATTTGGGTGCACGTTAAAGAACCCCAGGTGATCGAAATTTCCGGAACCCGCCACTACGGCGTCTCTCATAATCATATGGTGGTTTTGGGACGTTAAACCCCACAAATCAATCATTATGCTCATAGTGCACTCATGGCCGTTTGCCTAGCTCAAAATATACCAACTTTGGTATCACGTGACAGTAATAGATGACGAAGGTAAATGACACGTCAAAACATGATAATCATGACGTGCGTGTCATGTAAAACATGACTACAAGCTACGCTCATAGCACGGTCGTGACCGTTTAGCTAGCTCCACATGTGCAAACTTTGTTTGGTATCACGTGACGTGAATAGACGACGAATGTAAATGACACGTTGAAATTTAATAATCACGACATGGAAGTCATGTGCTGCATAATTTCCGTCCGCCTCGTAAACCTGTGCTAATAATAAAGTGGCATATCAACATTCCTCGTTAGTGTCGTGCATGTCATTGATTCTCACTGTATGCAGAATCTGCTAATTTTTTGGGGGGCGAAGCTCCTTAAAGCGGCACCCGTTCGTCCCTCGTAGTAGTAGTAGCAGTCGTAGTCTGTAACCAGTCTTACGCTTTCACCTGCAAGGTGGTGCCGGTGGAAGATTTCTCTTGTGCGTTGTTGAACAATAAAGAATTCACAGCGTGCGCGTTAACTAAAAGCCGAATTCTCGTCTCTCATTACCCTTTAGCAGCCATTGGCATGTAGTTTGAGCACTATCTGACAAGAAAGGATTGGTACTCGCTGGGCGTAACGTCCTTGGTTTTAGAAAAGTTTAGCAAGCGTTGAGCCGCAGTGTCATGAATACAGTGAACTATTATACACCATAAGCTCGAGGTGGTTAAAGGTGGGAAGTATATAGACACGAAGCGCAAGCCATAAGAAATTGTGCGTGTGCCAACTCTTGTTTAGTCCTTGGAATGTCCGCTGGATGGCGGTGCTTCTATAGGGGGAATGTATGATGAAAAGATGCGAGATGGTGGTACTTGAAATGTTGAATAGTTGGGCGAACGGACACACAGACAGATGCATGGATGGACGCACGGATGGACGCGTGGACGGACGCAGGGACGGATGCATGGACGAACGCACAGATGGACGTGCGTACGCACGAACAGACGCACGCACGGGCGGATGGACGCACGGACGGTTACGCAGACGGACGCATGGACGGACGGAAGCAAGAACGAATGGACGAACAGATTCTTCGCCCCACTCTTTATCATTCACTCCATAGATATGCTGCCATTTTTTTATGTATTAAAGTAATGCTGAGTGGCGGAATTTCTTCACGCATCATTTACACAAAGCCTGAAGATTTAGTTGGTTGCACTTGATTTGCACACAATATTGTAGAAGCAGGCTGTGACGGTTTAGTCATAACTGGGGCATTTATTTTTTTGTTGTTGTTAATGCTAACACACAGACTTTGAGGAGCAAGAAAAAGTAGCTATAGTTTTAATTTACAACTTTATTTTCTTGGCCAAAGTAAAGAAAAAATTCCACTCTACAGCTACAGCTCAAAAAAGTTTACTTATAATTTAATTTATTGTTTAACTCACTTGATATGTTTGCATATCATTTCCATTTCAGGCGAAAATCGGGCTTTTCTCTAAGCGAGATTTTCTTACAGCTAACAATGATCTTTAATCTTTCCTTACCCCAGGTGATATTGTTTTCAAAAAAATAACACTGTCTTCGTTTTTTGCGGCTTTGAGGTGCAATGATGTGGCAACGATCGAAGCATGAACTTTTATTTCCAACAAGATTTCTCCCTGCTTTCAATAGGTTCTCTGTGGCTTACGGAGAAATAGAAGTGCATTAGAAGTAAATTTTCTTGTGGTTTCTCTGTCACATAAATTGGTTTGACATGAGATCCAGAGCCATTTATATTCTGATAGGGGTCGCCAATCACGAAATATATTTTTCGCATAAAAAAGCATAAAAACATAAAAAAAGCATAAAAGCATAAAAACATAAAAAACATAAAAAACATAAAAACATAAAAAAGCATAAAAAACAGCTAAAAGTATCATAATGAAGTTTACAGATCAAGCAAGATTAGTGGGTGACTGAGTGAAATTTTTTAGAACATACAGCGAGTTTGTAAACCAATGACACGTGTCCCTCATGCGGACACACAGCGACCTTCGCATGTATTCTCTGGGAGTGTAGAAGGGCTCATCCCGAATATACCTCAAACAAGTTGGTGAAGTCTCACAAAAAGCTCACTTCTCGCTGACCGGCAATGGGTCTTCCAGCAGGCCCACGAAGCGGCCCCCCTATTGGTCTCTACGTGGCAGACGTCCGCTACACGCTAAGGACGCCCTGCAGGACAAAAATAAACTTCCATTCCATATGGCGAGTATACCTTGGTTGCTCAAAAGATTTGCTCAGCTGGCCATGCGCCGATGCATAAATTTTCCAATACAGTCATCATGCACCTTGAAAACTCAGGTGCAGTTGAACTTAGTTTCTGAATCAAGGAGTCACTGTTTTCCCTGGATGTAAAGTTTGTGTCATATATTTATTTATGCCTAATTAGGATCAAGCTTATTGAAATTAATATAACAATTACGTGTTTTAAGGTTGATGCGATTGTAGTAGCGAGAGAGAAAAGTTTGGTTCATAAACAGGCATTCACGTGCATTGCAAGTTGTACATCTGTTACAGAAGCGTACACATTAACCAAGCGTTGTGTTTTCAGCGCCAACAGTTTGCTTTATTCTAGGGTCTGAATGATGAAAAGAAAACGTTATGAATGTCAAGAGGTGGCTTTTTATTCATTATTGGCTTTTGTTTCAGTGTTGCAGGCTTTTTATCTGTTCGGCACCATGGATGATCTCTTGATGAAGTATCTCATAAGACCCTGGGCCACTGATACATCCATAGGCAACATGTCACCCCTTAGGCAATTCTGTTAAACAGAGGAAAGAGAAAACAAAGTTACAACTTCGGTGCAACGTCGTAGCAGTAAATGTAATAGCAACTATTCACAATGTTATATCAGGTAAGGCTTAGAGGTTCAGGAACACTATATGAATAGTCGAAAACACGAGATTGCCAAGTAGGCAAGTGTACTGTGGCATAGGCAGATTGGTATGAAGAAATAGACTGGACGTTCATGACATTAACGTGTAGATTGGTGCTGCTGATGAGAAGCGGCTCCCATCTGCACGTGAAGACAACTTGCTACCTGCAGGCACCAAACCTGCAACCTTCGAATAACGCATCCAGTGCTCTTCCAGTTATAGGCTGTGGCAGTGGTCATCCTCCTGTCCACTTTCTCACGTCACTCTCTGCATTTAGGATGAACAGATATACCTGGTATATGCATCTGGTATATACCAAAACACACAATGGACCAGATATACCAGGGTTTACAGAATATGCTTGCTAAAAAAGTCACTCGCAGCCATACAGCTAAGGCGGCAGCGAGTACAGGTTATAGTTTTCAAAAGCAGATTTATTCACTGATAAACGCAATACTAAGAAATTTCACTAGTGAAAGTAAGTCCATTCTTCCTATGTATTTTTAAACATTACTTGTCCATTCAGAGGACAAGTACACTTGCTTACATTGAAATGCTGCATGATCGAAAAGAACTCATCTTGTGTGAAGTGGAAGGCTTCCTGAAAAACAAAGAACCATAAATTTTTAAAAAATCACCATAGCCCTGATGTTCTCCTAAATTGCATATACCACCAAAACTTCCCTAGCTAACTTAAACCTAATATTTGTGCCCAACAAAGCCTACTTAATTCTGTACCGAAATTTCTTTACCAGCTCTGTCTCCAAAAATTTTACTCACAAGTCATTCTGTGGTGTGGCAGCTTGGCCAGCTTATTACCAAACAAACATTTTTTTTCCTTTCTCTTGCTTTTAACGTGAAGTCAAGAGAGTGCTTTGCAAAAGGAAAACCAGCGCATGCCTGCTCAAGTGGTTACTTTTGCTCTTGATATTTTTTTCTTGTACTCCGTAATTAGACGTAAGACGAGTGGTAGCGAGCCGCCTATGCATTCGATGTCTCAAATAGGGGGACATAATCTCACCAAAAATCAGCAGACAAAATCACATACCTCAAGAAAAGTGAGTGGGAATAATGAGCTTGAGATTTATTGCGCAGTGAAACTTGCTTTGTGATGATGGCTGAACAGCCTATTGTGAAACATTGGACACAGTATGATGGGCACAATGTTTTGTGTAAATGGGCTGTGGGCCATTCTCTACCATTCTGAGTACAATTCTGTTTATGTGTGACAACACCAGGTTTCAATACACGTAACCCGTTCTTCTTGTAGCCACTAGCACCAAGAGGCAAGAATACTTGACTAACCAGACCGTAAGGCATCAAAGCGGTGAAACCGCACGTGCTAACCACACTCGGGCATACTCACTCGTTGCCTTGCTACTTATAATATACCAACGACAGATCGATCTGAAGAAGTTACATTTCTTTTCATCCGAGTGCTAAGATGGTGTGCTTACGAATCAGTATTTCCATTTCACAGTGAAGGAAGCTTCGGAAATTTCGCCTTTCTTCTGTGTTTTTAGTACGCGTAGCACGTCCGTTTGATTGAAAAAATGGTTTGAGTACAGACTCGTACAAGTAACGGCGTATAAGTTCAGCTAGATGACGTGCGCCCGGTTAGCGACGATTTCGATTCTCCGGCGGTGATTATTACGCACCACTTATAAACGTTTTATGTCCCAGCGATCTTGTGGCCATGTTCCATTTGCCAAGCTCTAAAATATTTTCTAAAGTATACTAGATAATTTGAACGGTAAATGAGCTATAAACTAGTTTTCATAATTACATTATCATTATTTTCATTGTTAGTGACATTATTACTATTACTGTCATCTTGTCTGGTCTACGGGCTCTAAAGCATCATTAAGTGACCTGGTCTTACTACAAGAAAATGATTTGCGATTTATTGAAAGTGTATTCTTTAATGCACACACTACTCTAATATTTCCAAATACAGAATATTAAGAATTTCTAGTTACTACGAATATCAGCTTCTGTCAACTTTCAAATCAGAAATACGCCAAAGAAGTATGCTTTTACGTACATTGGCTGCCTTGCAACATAATCCTGCCAGTCAAGTCACTCGGTATATGGAAACTTAGCATGTACCACGTCCTCGCAATAACTATGGATTTGAAACACTACATTACCATTTTCCAAGTATGATAAATAAATGCAAATTAACTATTGATTACCTGCGTATATTGTCTAAAGCTGATACGTTGAATTGGATGAGCTGATTGGGTTTTTCATGAATGATGGGTGTCACAAAACGAGCGCTCAAAAACTGCGCGCCGCCAAATTCTCGCGACGAAACGCCGCAGTGACGCCGCGGTGTCAACGATAATAAAAGAAAACACACATCCAAAGACTCCCCGGTCGCACGCCCCTCTCCCCTAGGGTGACGAGGTTCGCCGACGAACCTCCTCACCCCACATCGGCGGCCGAGCAGGCCCTAGAAAATTCTAGATGGAAAGGGGCGTGGTGATGCCGGGTAGCGCCATCCGGCGCGGATGGCCTTCGAACCGTCTCGCCCTCTACCCAGCCTTCGCTGCGTATCGCGCCGACTAAATGATGAGAACTTTCTAAAATCTTGCGCGGAAGGTATTTGATCAAGCAGCAGAGATGGGAAATCAGGAGAAGACGGAAATTAGCGCCAGAGCACGTAGGGATTCCGCCGTGTAGTCGGCGAAGGTTTTGTCCGTAGGTACAAAGCAGGAGAAGAGGATTTCCCCCTGAGGGGTGAAGGCTCGAGCTACAGGCAAGAGCGTGTGTCTACCGCGATCGAGCGAAGACGCGTGGCAACCGCTGCATGTGTGAAGCCGACGTGCTTCCGGCGAAGAAGTTTGAAGCTTGGAGAGCGGCCAAGTGAAGACGTAAGGTTTCCTGGAAGAGAAACGTCGGGGGCAGCGGAACGACAGAGGTTTCCTGGAAGAGAAACTTCGGGGGCAGCAGAACGCCAACAACGCTGGGCTTTGAGTGAGTGATTCTCGGAAGAGTATCATCCAGACTTTTGTTCCAAGAACTTTGGACTGAATAGGTTTTCTATCTCTTTAGTCTTCAAGTGTCTTGGTTGTTCAATGCATGCGACTGCATAGTAGTGCGTAATGTTGTCTATGTCTGTTGTTTCGAGTGTTGGCGATTGTACTGTGTAGTACGTTGTTTGATTGGTGTCATATTGTATTCAACTATTGTAGAGTGTGCATACTTGTGTATTGTTTTTATCTGCCATTATTGAGAATACAATTTTGTTTTGTTCATCAACTCTCAGCTCTGACTTGTTCTTTGGGCCACAGCCAGCGTCCGCTGGCGCGCCAAAAAGGACCACTTCCAAATTGTCCTCGCTTTCGTGGTGCGGTTCGAAGGGTGCCGAAACTTCGGCCCTTGGAATTAGCCTGGCGATCGCCTCCCTAATTAACGGGACCTGTGACAATTATTCTGGCGTCCGCGACAGGACCTTTTGGTGCACAGTGAGTCCAAAGTAGTGAGAAAGAGCCTCGAGTTGTTGATAGTGCTATCGGAACGATTTTGTGTGTTGTTCAGTGTTCTTGTTAACGAGTGCAGGAGAGTGTTCCGATATACTGATTTAGGCAGATATTTTTTGCGCGCGGCAAGGTTTTATTTGCGAGACACAATGGATCTCGAAAAGTTAGTCGCTCTTGGTGAGAAGATGGGTCTTTCTGGCGCCGAACTACGGAAGTGCGTCACCCAGAAGGAAAAAGAAGAAAAAGAGAGGGCCACAGAAGAAAAGGCAGCTGAGCTGGAAAAAGAAAGGTTGGCGGCCGAAAGAGCCAAAGCTGAAAAAGCAGCTGAGTTGGAGAGAGAGAGGTTGGCAGCTGAAAGAGCCAAGGAAGAAAAAGCAGCTGAGTTGGAGAGAGAGAGGTTGGCAGCTGAGAGAGAGAGAAGAAAGAGAGCAGCAACTAAAGTTGGAGCTGGAGAGAGAGAAGTTGGCCGCCGAAAGGGCGAGAGAAGAAAGAGAAGTGAGGGAGAGACAGCTGAAAGAAGAAACAGAAGCGAGGGAGCGACAGCTGAAAGAAGAAAAAGAAGCGGAGATGGCTGAAAGGGAACGGCAGCGGCAGCACGAGATGGAACTCGAGCGGCTCCGTTTGCAACAGCGAAGTGAAACTCCGATCCAAGCTAGAGTTGAAAGCAGCGAACGGGAAGATCATGGCTTCTGCTTGAACCCAAGCAAGCTGCTCGTAGCGTTTGATGAAAGGAAGGACGACCTTGACGCTTACCTTCACAGATTTGAGACGATTGCAAGGAGCCAGAATTGGCCGGAACATCAATGGGCAACTGCTCTGAGTACTTGCTTGAGTGGTGAAGCGCTCAGTGTGTACGGCAGGCTGACGCCGACCGATCCAGCCAACTATGCAAAGGTGAAAACTGCTTTTCTGAAGCGATTTAGATTTACTGTCGAAGGATTCCGGGACCGATTTCGGACAGGAAAGCCAGCTGATGGTTTGACGGCTACGCAGTATGCCACCCGACTTTGCCATTATTTCGACAGATGGATTGAACTTTCAGGGACAGCGCAGGAGTACGATGAGCTTAGGGAGCTCCTAATAGGAGAACAATTTCTTATTAGTTGCCACCCAAGCCTGTCGCTGTACTTGAAAGAGAGGAGAGCTAAGTCACTTGAAGACATGCTTGAATTAGCGGATCAGTTCTTGGAAGCGCAAGGTGGCACTAATTTGGCCAAGGTTAAGAAGGAGTGTCCGGAAGATTCGAAAACTTCGGCACCCGAACAAAAGAAACCTGCACCGGAGAGTGTCCCGCGATGTTTTCTGTGTAACCGAGTGGGTCATCGCACGAACAACTGTCGTACTAACTTTACGAGCCCTACGGTAGTAAAATATTTCAAGTGTGGTCAGACTGGGCATAATGCAGACGCATCTCGTAACGGTGCGAGTAAACTCACCAGGTATCCTGTGTGCTAGCAGCACTGAAATCCGATGATAATACCATCACCGACGGATTCGTAGAGTTGAAAAATGGGGAGAAAATTCCTATTGTGGGTGCTGTATAACAAAACAGCCAACCGGTGTTACGAAGGGAATGCCAACGCTGCCTGGAAAAGCTGCGGGCAAGAAGGTTACGGTGTTAAGAGACACCGGTATCTCCACGGTTATCGTGCGGAAAAATTTGGTACGGGAAAGTGAGTTGACAGGCAAAACGAAACCGGTTTGCCTAATTGACAGTACGGTTTGGATGCTTCCCGAAGCAGAGATTGAGGTTGAAACCCCGTACTTCAGCGGGAAGGTTACGGCTCTATGCATGACGACCCCCCTGTACGACCTCGTCATCGGAAACATCGACGGGGCATGAGGGCCGAATGATCCAGAATGTTTGGGGGAAGACCCAACGATGGAGCCCCCGCCGACACAGGGACCGCGAGATAGAGCAGAAAACAATCGCGTGAAGGATTTCACTCGAGCCCAAGGTGAAGCCTGGGCGCAAGAGGCAGCGAATGAGAAGATGATCGTGTTGAATGAGTTCACATGCTGGGCAGTTGGACTTACGTCGGCACGACCTCAACCGAGCGACAGTGTAAAGGTGACGGAGTCGGCCAGCCAGGATAAATGTCGGGACATGAACAAGCGAGTAAATAACCGGACAGGATCGGTTGAGCGTCATGACCCGCTAACAATGTCGGAAGTGACAACGATGGCTGAGACGCCGCCTCAAATATCATCGGTGGAAAGGGCTCGCCGTAACAAAACGATGAAAAACAAGAAAAGATCGAGAGAGCACTGCAAGAAAGGGCGCAAGCGCAGCTCGAAGTACTTAGAATAGGTGCTGAGGTCAAATCGGAATGCATGTGACTGTGTTATTATCCTGTGTCACAAGTGTCGAATTTTTTGTGCTGTGACGTGATTTATAGTATTGTACAATTGTTTTATTGAGACAGACCTTTGTACATTTCTATTGCTTGAAGTATGTGATGGAGTATTGTATTCATGTACCTGTGTCTATATTCTCTGTGTTGTGAGACTGAATTGTAATGTACAATTGTATTGAGTGATCTATTGTGAATGTGATGTGTCATGAGCGACGGACTATGTTACAGTCTCTGAGAGTGTGGGGACTGTTCGCGCTCGTTTGTGTGGCTTTGAATATTATGAGATAATATTCTTAAAGTGGGGGGAAGTGTCACAGAACGAACGCTCAAAAAGGGCGCGCCACCAAATTCTCGCGACGAAACGCTGGAGTGACGCCGCGAGGTCAACGATAATAAAAGAAAAGAAGCATCCAAAGACTTCCCGGGCGCGCGCCCTTCTCCCCTCGGAAGCGTGGGTTCGCCGACGATCCTCCTCACCCCACATCGGCGGCCGAGCAGGCCCTAGAAAATTCTAGATGGAAAGGGGCGTGGTGATGCCGGGCTGCGTCATTTGGCGCGGACGGCCTTCGAACCGTCTCGCCCTCTCCCCAGCCTTCACTGCGTATTGCGCCGACGAAATGATGACAACTTTCTGGAATCTCGCGCGGAAGGAATTGAGCAGCCGAGATGGGAGATCAGGAGAAGACGGAAGTTAGCGCCAGAACGCGTAGGGATTCCGCCATGTAGTCGGTGGAGGTTTTGTCCATAGGGACAAAGCAGGAGAAGAAGAGGATTTCCACCTGAGGGGTGAAGGCTCGAGCTACAGGCAAGAGCGTGTGTCTACCGCGATCGAGCGAAGACGCGTGGCAACCGCTGCGTGTGTGAAGATGACGTGCTTCCGGCGAAGAAGTTTGAAACTTGGAGAGCGGCCAAGTGAAGACGTGAGGTGGAAGAGAAACTTCCACCTCACGTGGAAGAGAAACTTCGGGGGCAGCGGAACGACAGAGGTTTCCTGGAAGAGAAACTTCGGGGCAGCGGAACGACAGAGGTTTTTTTGGAAGAGAAACTTCGGGGGCAGTGGAACGACAACAACGCTGGGCTTTGAGTGAGTGATTCTCGGAATAGTATCATCCAGACTTTTGTTTCAAGAACTTTTGACTGAATAGGTTTTCTATCTCTTTAGTCTTCAAGTGTCTTGGTTGTTCAATGCATGCGACTGCATTGTAGTGCGTATTGTTGTCTGTATTCGTTGTTTCGAGTGTGGCCGATTCTACTGTCTAGTACGTTGTTTGATTGGTGTCATATTGTATTCAACTATTGTGAAGTGTGCATACTTGTGTATTGTTTATGATCTGCCATTATTGAGAATATAATTTTGTTTTGTTCATCAACTCTCAGCTCTGACTTGTTCTTTGGGCCACAGCCGGCGTCTGCTGGCACGCCAAAAAGGACCACTTCTAAATTGTCCACGCTTTCGTGGTGCGGCTTGGGGGGGCCGATACTTCGGCCCTTGGAATTCGCCCGGCGATCGCCTCCCTAATAAACGGGACCTGTTACAATGGGTGATTTTTCTTGTGGTTACTTCGTTTCAATCGTTCATACATTGCTTTGTTATGAAAAGTCTTATATGTATATCAATGTTGCTATTTTATTATTTGCTGTCATGGGCCACATGCGCGTTCTTTTTGTATTGTCGCTTTTTGCTGCCTGTAATACTTCGTGAATATTTTGTAATTTTGAGACAGATTTTTTTTTTACTAGGTGAAGGGCCCAGCCAAGCTGTGACATACAGCCTTTTCTTTTTCTTCGCACCAAGCCGCGTATACAATGCGTTTCTCGTGTGTTTGTCACGTGGGTAAATAAATAAACTCAACTCATTATGTCGAAAACCCTTGACATTACTGCAACTCAGCTCTTATGGTCAAGGTTTGCTGCCTGTTCGTCCATAAAGCTTGATCTGTCTTATGAACGTGCACGTACTTATTCTCCGGCGAAACACTCTGCACAGGCGGTTAAGAGGAGGGTCTTAATCGTGTAGTCCCCATTCTGTGTTGACCACCCTTTAGTTTGCTTAAAGGAGCACTGACATGAAATTTCAAGATTGAGATGTGCCCATCATTCGATCGCTTGGTATGCGTAGCCAAGTCTTCTTGGTCTTCTTGGCCAAATTTGAACGTCATCCGTAGTGTGGAAGTTATTTTTATTCGATGTCAAACAGCGTAGAAAAGCTAAGGAGAAAAATGAAAATAGACTGCCCTGCGACATAGGCACTAGGGCTACGTGTTCGGTTTGATACATTCCACAAATACCATCCTGAGTGAAGATGCCCTTGTAGTGATGACGTGTACGATTCAAGTGTTCTTATCGTGGCGCCGACTGGCACTGAAGCGCAGAAACGCACTCGCTCGTCGCGTCTGATCTTCGTCGCACTGGTTTGAACGATTTCGAGAAATTATCAAGATAAACAGTAGCTTTAAAAGTACGGCGAAAAAAAGAGCATGATTAAACGTGTGCTTGTCGGTCACCATGTTGGGGAATCGTTGCGAGTTGTAGGTGAGTTGCAGTCGTCTAGTTCAAAGCACGGAAAGAGTGCAATGACGGTGGCTTTTCATATCACGCATATGTTACACATTAACACAACCACAAGCTATCAAAAGCGAAACAGCGTATAGTCAGATATCATCGCTAACAAAAAACACGCAGGTATCGTCGAATTTTAGTTCATCTGTAAACTTTCCGTCCACGTAAAAGTGGTAATACCGTGTTAACCGCGAGAGGCTGGATAGGTGGGGTCATCTGGAGGCGCAAAAAAGTATCTGGCAAGCAGGAAACGTACTCTATTTCTCTGCTGATGCTCATTCTCGATAGCTATATTGCATTAACCCCTCTGCGTATACCTGAATGCTTTGCGCGCAAAAAACACACCAATACAGCTAACTGAGACACACAAGTGAACATGGCTGAAGCGTGCATACTTGGGCACCTCTGCAGTGCTGCTTGGATCGGCGTCCATTTCGGAATCACTGTTCTGCAAAAGGTCGGTCAAAGCAAAAATATTTCGCGACGTCACGAATCGCGGGGATTCCATGCTCCAGACTATCGTATTGAACCCGAGTCGACACTTTGTACAGCGACGACAGCAATGCAGGTGACAAGGCATGACTGAATGTGTCCGCCTAGCAGACGAAATGTTCACGGAGCAGCTGAGAATGACGCCACTCTTTTCTGTGGAGAAGTGGTCAGCTGTGGCGTGATCTGAATGTGACCGTGAAGTAGCGTCACTGCTGGTGCTCCCAACGCAAAAAATAGCGGGATAGCTGGTCGTTTTAAATAGTGCTAGATACCAGTGATATAAATCTATAAAAGTGATAGTTATTCATCCTTCAGTAGCGTTTTAAGTCACGAATCGGTGCTACGGGGTCTATAGCTACTCGCTGACGCAAAAATCTCGACATGAGTAAATCTGATATCAGTGCTTTTTTAAGCTTTAGCGGACCAGTGTCGTGATTGCCTAATTTTTGTGGCACATACGAGCGCCCATTTGTCAGAAGCGTGAAAACTTGGGTGAGTTGGTAGGGCATAAGTAAATATACGAACAGCGTAACTTAAAAGTATTTACAATGTAACTACTTTTACGTTGCGCTGTTCGTATATGGGATGCTATAAATATGATGCGTGAGAGAACGAGTTTACGGAGACATAAGCAAAGGGCTAAAGATGGAGAGAGGGAAACAAGAAACACAAAGAAAGAAAAACTGATAAATAATTGGCGAGGCGGAGTTGACCCCACGTCCGCACGATCGGAAGGATAGCGTTGCAATCAATCAACTATCCAGGCAGATTAGCTGGACGTAGAATAGCTTTGTATAGTATAGCATAGTACATAGTGACGGGTATAGTATATAACTTGCGACATTCGAATAAGCACGTCCGATGCTACATCCAAGTGAGCTACCGCGGCGGCCATCACTACATTCATTTTATGGGGTAAATATGTGCATTTAACGTGGGAGCGCCAAACAGTGCTGCCAATTGCCATGACCGCTTTTCTCCACTTTTCAATCCACACATTACACAATAATAACATCCCTATACTTACTTTTGTTGGCATTATTGTCTGTCAGTCCTAATTAGCATTGTGTCTCATCAAGAAAAATGGGCCCTTAAAATTTTGATGCCACAGTCACAGCGAGGAACTCATTTTGTTAAACTTGATGCTTTCCGGAAGTAAACAATTTATTATTGGTCAAATGTCAGCTAATGTTAACATCACGTGCTACGTGGTGCCAGCAGACAGAAAAGATCTTTCTATGCTCGCTTGCCCCCCCCCGGTCCATCCATCATTGCACCGCTACACAACAAAGAGACCCTGCACCACACTGTCGGTGTTCTCGGCACGAACATGCAGTGATCCCGCTTGCAGCCACCACATCTAGCGGTGATAACTGTTGTTGAAATATGGTAATTTTAGATGTTGTCATACATTGAGCTTTCACTCTGACATAAACTGTTATTTGACTTTAGTGTCCTTTTAGGCCCGCAGGCTTTCTCACTACTGTGACAAACTCTATGCTTGAGCCGCTGTGTTGACGAATTCTTCTAATGTGCTTGAGCGCGAGCTCGAATGGAGGCGAGGCAGAAAACGAAGGTTCGCAGCATTCGCCATGAGCACTATGTAAATGCTATATATTTACTTCAATGTAAATTATATTCATTGCCTCTCCCAATTGTAGTGCTATATTGCACAACACGCTGTAGGTATTCATGAACTCACATCACTATATAGTCTTTCGCTGAAGCTTTTTTACCGACGTTGCAACAACAACGTGTGAGCCGAGTGGACCAAGGTGTCACAAAACGAGCGTTCAAAAAAGGGTGCGCCGCCAAATTCTGGCGACGAAGCGCCGAGAGGTCAACGATAAAAAAAGAAAACAAGCATCCAAAGACTCCCCGGGCGCGCGTCCCTCTCCCCTCTCGGAAGCGTAGGTGGATCGCCGACGAACCTCCTCACCCCACATCAGCGGCCGAGCAAGCCCTGGAAATTTATCGATGGAAAGAGACGTGGTGATGTCGGGTTGCCTCAACCGTCGCGGACGGCCGTCGAACCGTCTCGCGCTTTCCCCCAGCCTTCGCTGCGTATCGCGCCGACAAAATAATGAGAACTTTCTGGAATCTCGCGCGGAAGGTTTTTAATCCAGCAGCCGAGATGGGAGATCAGGAGAAGACGGAAGTTAGCTCCAGAGCGCGTAGGGTATTCCGCCGTGTAGTCGGCAAAGGTTTTGTCCTTAGTGACAAAGCAGGAGAAGAAAAAAGTATGCGCCAGAGTGCGTAAGGTGTTCCGCCTTGTGGGCGAAGCCTTTTGTCTTCCGTGACAAAGGAGGAGAACAAGAGAATTTCCACCTGATGGGTTAAGCCTCGAGCTACAGGCAAGAGTGTGTGTGTCTACCGCTATCGAGCGAAGACGCGTGGCAACAACTGCGTGTGTGAAGCCGACGTGTTTCCGGCGAAGAAGTTTGGTGCTTGGAGAGTGGCCAATAGAAGACGCGAGGTTTCCTAGAAGAGAAACTTCGGGGGCAGCGGAACGACAACAACGCTGGACGTTTGAGTGAGTGATTCTCGGAAGAGTATTATTCAGACTTTTGTTCCAAGAACTTTGGACTGAATAAGTTTTCTAACTCTTTATTCTTTAGGCGTCTTGGTTGTTCGATGCATGAGACTGCAGTGTAGTGCGTATTGTTGTCTGTGTCCGTTGTTTCGAGTGTGGCTGATTGTACTGTGTAGTACATTGTTTGTTTGATTGGTGACATATTGTATTCAACTATTGTCGAGTGTACATACTTGTGTACCGTTTTGATCTGCCATAATTGAGAATATAATTTTGTTTTGTTTATCAACTCTCGACTCTGACTTGTTCTTTGGGCCACAGCCGGCGTCCGCTGGCGCGCCAAATAGGACCACTTCTAAATTGTCTACGCTTTCGTGGTGCGGTTCGGGGGGGACGATACTTCGGTCCTTGGAATTAGCCCGGCGATCGCCTCCCTAATAAACGGGACCCGTGACAATTATTCTGGCATCCGCGACAGAACCTTTTGGTGCACAGTGTGTCCAAAGTAGTGAGAAAGAGCCTCGAGTTGTTGATAGTGCTATCGGAACAATTTTGTGTGTTGTTCAGTGTTCTCATTAACGAGTGCAGGAGAGTGTTCCGATAGGCTGATTTAGGCAGATACTTTTTGCACACGGCCAGACTTTATCTGCGAGACACCATGGATCTCGAAAAGTTAGTAGCTCTTGGTGAGAAGATGGGTCTTTCTGGCGCCGAACTACGGAAGTGGGTAAGCCAGAAGGAGAAAGAGGCGGTAGAGAGAGAGAGGTTGGCAGCTGAGAGAGCCAAGGAAGAAAAAGCAGCTGAGTTGGAAGGAGAGAGGTTGGCAGCTGAAAGGGCCAAGGGAAAAAAAGCAGCTGAGTTGGAGAGAGAAAGGCTGGCCTCTGAAATGGCGAAAGAAGAAAGAGAGGCAAAGGAGCGACAGCTGAGAGAAGAAAGAGAGCAGCAATTGAAGTTGGAGCTGGAGGAAGAAGAAGTGAATGGAAGAAGCCCGTAGCTTCATTTCGCTCTCTTAATTCAGTTATTATATTGAGTTCAGGATCTTTTTACAGTGTGTACGGTGGGTGGACTGTCTCCAGAGTGGCAGCTAAACATCGGTGAGTCGGAGTTTCACTACGCATCGCGATCAGAATCGCCCCTTAGCGGGCCCGTGCCTCATACCTGGCAAAGCCCGGGTATGGGGGACAACGAGATGCCGCTAGCGCCAAGAGGAGCACCACTTATCCATCCCGCTCGACTTCAAGTTGCTGCAGGCTCAGCAACAATATCGACGTCCCCTACAGAGAGCAGCGAGGCCTCGCAGTGCAAGAAGAGGCGTACAGAGGAGGAAGAGGTTGACAACGATGACGCTACATCGACGTACTCCCTTAATGACATGACACAGATGGATACAGAAGCACCCAAGGAAGACGAGGGAGCTTACACGGTGGTCACCCATCACAAGAACAGAGCTACGGGGATACCGGTGGTATTCAGACCAATCGCTGCCGAGGACTCCTTCTGGAAGGTGAATCCCAATCGCATAGCGTCTGAGATAATCTCTGCTATCAATGAGAAAGTGACATCATCAAGAATCAACAGAGACGGAAGTTTTTGTGTTGGAGTACGGTCTTTGTACTCGGCAAACAAGTTACTGCTGATCAAGAGTCTGGCTGGATTGCCTGTACAAGTGATGATACCTCAGTCTTACATGAAGACCCTAGCAAAGATAAGAGATGTTCCACTCGAATACAGTGATTATGACCTACTGGATTATCTTAAAGATGCTGGAGTAATCTCGGTCACACGACAAAAGAGATGGGTTAGAAATGAAGATGGAAGTGTCACAATGCAGCCCATACGAAATGTAATACTCCAGTTTAGACATGACATGCCATTGCCAAAAAGAGTTGCTCTCGGCTTTACGGTTCACACTGTCGAGGAATACATTGAGCCGGCGGTAAGGTGTTACAACTGCCAGAGATATGGGCATAAGGCTAAGACTTGCAGGGGAACCAAGAGATGCAAGGTATGTGCGGGCGCACATGATTACAAAGAATGCACCTCGAAGCGTCAACCTAAGTGTGCAAACTGTGCTGGACCACATCCGGCGTCGTTCTCAGGCTGCTCTCGAAACCGTTTGGCATCAGCGGCACAAAGAGAGAGAATTGTAAAAGGGTACCATAAGATACAAAAAGGTCCAGCACCCAATGCGGATATAGTCGAAGATGTTCCTGCGGCACAAAGAAGTGCAAAACAGTGGCGCCACGACTCTTACTCGGAAGTATTGAAGCGCTCAGCACCAAAACATCGCGTTGGAAAAGAAGTCCGGGCCCAGGAACATGCTGAAGTGGAACTTTCTACCAGGCCAGACACAGCCAAAGAGCCACTGACTACCAAAGGGAAGGGTCACAGCAGCTTGCTGAGTAAAACTTCTTCGAGAAATGCGATCTCGGCGGAGACAGCCGGAAGCGAGCAAGTCATTTTGCCAATAATCTTTGCGGCTCTCAAAGCAATTCTACGATCCCTGCCACAAGCAGGCTCTTTACCAGAAGTGAAATTGCTGCTAGATGTTGAGCATCTTCTCTTGTCGTAATCATGGCTACCGGACTATCTAACTGGTACAAAAGAAGTGCAATATTCCAGTGGAACTGCAACGGTTTGCAGAATAAGAGTGGAGATTTTCGGAAATTCGTCGCTCAGCACGGGTTTCCGATTTTGTGTATTTCCGAAACAAGAGTATCCACTAACTTTCGCTTGTCCAATTATGTGGTGTACCAAGCAGACCGTCCTGCTGCAAAAAGCAGAGTGATGTTGTGTGTGAGACGCGATATTCCGTCGACACTTGTGGCTACTTCAAAAACAGATGCGCCGGAATTTGTTAGATGCAAAGTGAAGTTTGGTAACGTTACTGTAACTGTAGTTAGTGTTTACGTGCACCCTCAAGCAAACGTTTCATACGCAGAGTTGGCTGCAGTGTGTAGATCTGACCATGATCCCATAATTATATGTGGTGATTTTAACGCGCACCATGAATTGTGGGGTAGTGAGCGTTGTAGTGTAAGGGGATCTGCTATAGTAAAAATATGCGAAGATTATGGTTACACTATACTAAATGATGGTTCTCCAACGTTTCTACGGGGGCATAACTACTGCAGCGTACTAGACATTACTGTGTGCTCCTCTGAATTAGCGGCTGGAGCAGACTGGACTGCAGACGCTGACACAAGAGGAAGTGACCACTTGCCAGTATTCATATATCACCCAAAGTTGAAGAAAACAAGAAATAACCGCACAACAAGAATCACAAACTGGGCAATCTTTCGAGAACTACAGAGACAAAATCTTGAACCCTGTTCTGACGCAGAAACGTATGCATCTAAGATAAAAAATTTTCTAACAAAAGCAACTCGTACAGTACCCATTCCAGATGGGTATTCGGGTGTTGACGCTGAGTATGAGAGGCTTCGGGCAATACGACGCCGATCTGAAAGAAGATATCGCAGGTCAGGTAATTTAGAAGACTTCAAGGTTGCACAGAAAGTACACACTACAATGCGTAACCAACTGCAGAAGCTTTCAACCAAAAGGTGGCAAGATTTATGTGCCTCACTTTCCCCATTTACCTCGGCGACTCAACTGTGGAACATGGTACGCGCCCTCCGACAGCCAGTAGTCCACTCGAGACCACTACAGGCTCTAGCGCTGTCTCGAGGAGTTAGCGAACGGGTGATTGCCGAAGAATTTTGCGATCTTATACTGAGAAATGGAGAGACCGCCCAAACGAGCGAATATAAATCCTCAGCAGAATCAGCTTCGGCGGTTGTAACAAAGTCCTCTGCGATCAGTTCATCAGATCTGGATGACAGCTTCACACCAGAGGAGCTCCAATATGTGTTGTCTTCAGTAAAACGAACAAGTTCACCAGGAACAGATGGAGTTACATACGCTGCTCTTGCTAATTTGTGCAAAAAAGGAAAATTACACCTGTTGGACATCTATAATAAAATTTGGCAAGAAGAAAAAGTTCCGGAAAGTTGGAAGATATCAAAGTAGTACCGTTGCTAAAGCCAGGGAAGAGCCCTATGCAGTTGGACTCGTTTAGGCCGGTTAGTTTGACAAGTTGTTTTTCAAAAGTGATGGAAAAAATGATCAATGAACGAATTTTATGGTGGCAAGACATGAAAAAACTACTACCAGAAAGCATAGCCGGCTTCAGAAGAGGTAGATGCACAATGGACTGCATTCTGGATTTGGTCACAGATGTGGAAAACCAACGAACGCAAGGAAACATCACTGTCGCTGTATTCCTTGATGTCCACCGAGCATACGACACAGTGAGTCACGTTCACGTTCTGGAAGGCCTGGCGTTACAGGGATTCAAGGGCAAGATACTGCGTTGGATCGCTGACTTCCTGAAGCACCGGAAAATTTTTGTAGTTACGCAGGAGGGCCCAACGTCAGAACATGTCGTCAACCAAGGAGTGCCACAGGGCAGCGTACTAAGCCCTACTCTCTTTAATGCAGTCATGGCGCAGCTCCCGTATAATCTTCCACCCAACATCAGATGTTCAGTATATGCTGATGATATAAGTATATGGACGTCTGGTCCATCGTTTTTGGATATACAACAAACTCTACAAGAAGGATTGGATAATGTAGACCATTTTCTAAAACAAAGAGGTATGGCACTGAGTCTGGCCAAAACAGCCATACTTCCGTTTACATTAAAGAGACCTGGAAATTTCCAGATTATTCTGCAAAATCAGCCTATTAAAATGGTCAAAACTCATAAATTCTTGGGAGTAATTTTAGACCGGAGACTAACATGGTCGCCTCATGTCCAGTCCCTGGAACAAAAAGTGAATCAGGCCATTCGAATCCTCCGGCATCTCTGCGGGGCCAAATGGGGTGGTACTACAGAGTCGTTATTAGCCCTACATGTTGCCTGGATACGCCCCATCGTAACTTACTCACTGCCCCTGCTGCACGGACTCCCAGCCTCCACCGAAAGGAGACTGCACTTGTTATTGGCAAGGAGCTTGAGGGTATGTCTGGGTTTACCACGGTCAACTTCCAGTGATTTAGTGTATGCGGAGGCTCGAGAGCCACCTTTGGCAGTACTGCGAACTAAAGAAACATCTCGAAATTTATTTAGAATTTTCACGCAACATGAAAGTCATTTTTTATCTGGTGCACTAACACAAAGAACGGCAACGAGACTACAGGATACTATATCATCATTTCAAGCAGTAGTACCAGAATTTAAACAATGGAAACCTTCAAAACCACCTTGGACGCTGCCACTTCTCAACGTTATCCGTGAAATAGACGGCATAGAGAAGAAAGCAGCCATGGCACCTCTAGTAGCGGCACAGTTGGTACTTCATCAGCTTCATGTAATGCATAATGAAAAAACGAAGATATATACAGATGGATCATGCACAGAAGAAGCGTCAGCCTGTGCGGTCTTTATACCCGAAATTCAGGAAAAGAAGATGTACAAATTATCGCACAAATCTTCATCGACGACAGCAGAATTGGTGGCTATCTTTGAAGCAGTTAAGCTTATCTGCGAGAATCCAGATCCACGAAAATGGGTGATATGCACTGATAGCAAACCTGCTCTTCAGCTAATCAGAAATGTGAGATCACCTTACAGAAATGGTGAAATACCACAATGTATCGCAGAAACTGTGGAATATGCCTCATCGCAGGGTCACAACATCGTATTCCAATGGATACCCAGCCACATTGGAATAAAGGGAAATGAAGATGCTGATAGTCTCGCGAAGAAAGCATTGAAGGAAGGACGGGATTGCACAATCCCTATATCTGGGACGGATATTCGACATTTTATATCGCAAGGAGCTAACCATTGTTCGATGGAGAAGTGGTTTGAGAGCCCTAAATCAAAGGAAACGGTACTTTATGAAGTTGATCCACACAGAAAATTTTCCATAGCGACAGACCTTCCACGACACCTAGAGACATTGATCCACCGACTTAGATTGGAAGTAGCATACACAAACAGCTTCCTGCACAAGATACATCGATCCAACTCACCGGAATGCCATTGTGGTCATGCAGAAGAAAATGTTCGCCATATTCTTTTGGAGTGCATTAAATACGCGAAAGAAAGAGAAAAATTAAGGAACAAATTAGCAAGTTTGGACAGACGGCCCCTCACAATAAAGAAACTACTTGGACCATGGCCTGAGATGCATCTTCAGAAAAAGGCAATAATCTTCCTGACAGACTTTTTAGTGGAGACCGGACTGGACAAGCGCCTATGACTGACAGCCAGAAATGAGTATTATGTAAAGGGTGGTCATGTATATACTGGCATTAGAGTAGTAAGGTGTGCGTGAAAGTAGTTTATGACTGTGTGAACTGCGTGAAGAAAACTGTGTATTGACATGTTATTTGAACTGGTTTCAGTGTGCTATTATGTGTTTTTTTCCTTTTCCGTATTGTTAGGTAATTTTTGGGTACCGTTCTGTATTATTTTTTTGTATTTTTCGCTGCAGAACTCTGTGATATGGAGTAGCCGAGGCAATAGGCTCCTCAACCTCTCCACAGCAAAACAGTTAAAACAACAACAACAACAACAACAAGTTGGAGCTGGAGAGAGAAAGACTGGCAGCTGAGAGGGCGAAAGAACAAAGAGAGGAAAGGGAACGGCAGCGACAGCACGAGACAGAACTCGAGCGGCTCCGTTCGCAACAGTGAAGTGAAACTCCGGTCCAAGCTAGAGTTGAAAGCAGCGAACGGGAGGACCACGGCTTCCGCTTGAACCCAAGCAAGCTGCTCGTAGCGTTTGATGAAAGGAAGGACGACCTTGACGCGTATTTTCATAGATTTGAGACGATTGCAAGGAGCCAGAATTGGCCGGAAAATCAATGGGCAACTGCTTTGAGTACTTGCTTGAGTGTTGAAGCGCTCAGTGTGTACGGTAGGCTGACGCTCACCAATGCAGCCAACTATGCAAAGGTGAAAGCTGCTTTGCTGAAGCGATTTAGATTTACTGTAGAATGATTCCGGGACAGATTTCGGACAGGAAAGCCAGCTGATAGTGAGACGGCTACGCAGTATGCGGCCCGGCTTTGCCATTATTTCGACAGATGGATTGAACTTTCAGGACAGCGCAGGAGTACGATGAGCTTAGAGAGCTCCGTATTAGAGAGCGATTTCTTACTAGTTGCCACCCAAGCCTGTCGCTGTACTAGAAAGAGAGAAAGGCTAAGTCACTTGAAAGCATGCTTGAATTGGCTGATCAATTCTTGGAAGCGAAAGGTGGAATTAATTTGGCCAAGGTCAAAAAGGAGTGTCCCGAAGATTCGAAAAATTTGGCACCCGAACAAAAGAAGCGTGCACCGGAAAGAGTTCCGCGATGTTTCCTGTGTAACCGAGTGGGGCATCGCGCGAACAACTGTCGAACGATCTTTACGAGCCCTGCGGTATAAAAATGTGTCAAGTGTGGTCAGACTGGGCACAAAGAAGACGCATGTCGTGACGGAGCGAGGCAAACTCACCAGGTATCCTGTGTGCTAGCAGCACCGAAATCCGATAATAATGCTGTCACCGACGGAGTCGTAGAGTTGAAAAATGGGGCGAAACTTCCTATTGTGGATGCTGTAGTGACAAAACAGCCAACAGGTGTTACGAAGGGAATGCCAACGCTGTCTGGGAAAGTTGCGGGCAAGAAGATTACGGTTCTAAGAGATACCGGCAGCTCCACTGTTATCGTGCGGTGAAATTTGGTACGGGAAGGTGAGTTGACAGGCAAAACGAAACCGGTTTGCCTAATTGACAGTACGGTTCGGATGCTTCCCGAAGCAGAAATTGAGGTTGAAACCTCGTACTTCAGCGGGAAGGTTACTGCTTTATGCATGACGACCCCTCTGTACGACCTCGTCATCGGAAACATCGACGAGGCGCGAGGGCCGAATGATCCACAACGTTTGGGAAAAGACCCTAAGATAGAGCTCTCGCCAGCCCAGCGACCGCGAGATACAGTGGAGGAGCACCCCGTGATGGATCTCACTCGAGCCCAAGGTGAAGCCGCGGTGCAAGAGACAGTGAATGAGAAGATGATCGTGTTGAACGAGTTCACGTGCTGGGCAGCTTGACTTACGTCGGTACGACCTCAACCGACCGACAGTGTAAACGTGACGGAGTCGGCCAGCCTGGCCAAATGTCGTGACATGAACAAGCGGGTGAATAACCAGGCAGGATCGGTTGAGCGTCATGACCCGTTAACAATGTCGGAAGTGACAATGATGGCTGAGACGCCGCCTCAGTTACCGTCGTTGAAAAAGGGCTCGCCGGAACAGAACAAGGAAAAACAAGAAGAGATCGAGCGAGCACCGCAAGAAAGGGCGCAAGCGCCGCTCAAGGTACACCGGATAGGTGCTGAGGTGGAATTGGAATGTGTTTAAGCAGGGCTGAGTGCCATATGTTGTGTTAATGTTCTTGTTATCCTGTGTCACAAGTGTATGTCGAGCGAGTCAAAATGTTTGTTATGGTGATGTGGTGTATAGTATTGTACAATTGTTGTAAAGACAGAACTTTGTACATTTGTATTGTTTGGAATATGGGATGGAGTGTTGTACTCATGTACCTGTGGCTATATTCATGTGTTGTGTGATTGAATTACAATGTACAATTGTATTGAGTGATCTATTGTGAATGTGACGTGTCATGAGTGACGGATTATGTTACCGTCTTTGAGAGTGTGGGGACTGTTCGCGCTCGTTTGTGTGGTTATGAATATTATGAGATAATATTCTTAAAGTGGGGGGCAGTGTCACAAAACCATCGCTCAAAAAAGGGCGCGCCGCCAAATTCTCGCGACGAAGTGCCGAGAGGTCAGCGATAAAAAAAAAGAAAACAAGCATTCAAAGACTCCCCGGGCGCGCGTCCCTCTCCTCTCTCGGAAGCGTAGGTGGATCGCCGACGAACCTCCTCACCCCACATCGGCGGCCGAGCAAGCCCTAGAAATTTCTAGATGGAAAGAGACGTGGTGATGTCGGGTTGCGTCATCCATCGCGGACGGCCGTCGAACCGTCTCGCGCTTTCCCCCAGCCTTCGCTGCGTATCGCGCCGACAAAATGATGAGAACTTTCTGGAATCTCGCGCGGAAGGTATTTCATCGAGCAGCCAAGATGGGAGATCAGGAGAAGACGGATGTTAGCTACAGAGCGCGTAGGGTATTCGGCCGTGTAGTCGGCGAAGGTTTTGTCCGTAGTGACAAAGCAGGAGAAGAAGAAAGTATGCGTCAGAGTGCGTAGGGTGTTCCGCCTTGTGGGCGAACCTTTTGTCTTCCGTGACAAAGGAGGAGAAGAAGAGGATTTCCACCTGAGGGGTGAAGACTCGAGCTACAGGCAAGAGTGTGTGTGTCTACCGCTATCGAGCGAAGACGCGTGGCAACAGCTGCGTGTGTGAAGCCGACGTGTTTCCGGCGAAGAAGTTTGGTGCTTGCAGAGCGGCCAATAGAAGACGCGAGGTTTCCTAGAAGAGAAACCTCGAGGGCAGCGGAGCGACAACAACGCTGGACGTTTGAGTGAGTGATTCTCGGAAGAGTATCATTCAGACTTTTTTTCCAAGAACTTTGGACTGAATAAGTTTTCAAACTCTTTAGTCTTTAAGTGTCTTGGTTGTTCGATGCATACGACTGCAGTGTAGTGCGTATTGTTGTCTGTGTCTGTTGTTTCTAGTGTGGCTGATTGTACTGCGTAGTACATTGTTTGATTGGTGACATATTGAATTCAACTATTGTCGAGTGTGCATACTTGTGTACCGTTTTGATCTGCCATAATTGAGAATATAATTTTGTTTTGTTTATCAACTCTCGGCTCTGACTTGTTCATTGGGCCACAGCCGGCATCCGCTGGCGCGTCAAATAGGACCACTTCTAAATTGTCCACGCTTTCGTGGTGCGGTTCAGGGGGCCGATACTTCGGCCCTTGGAATTAGCCCGGCGATCGCCTCCCTTATAACTGGACCCGTGACACAAGGCACGTAACCAAGGTGCCACAGGCGCCGGCGTGATCTTAGCTGAGCTTTAGCGTACACGGAACAGCACGTCTTCTGCGTTAGTACATGGAAGAGTAATGATATTGTTAAGAAATTCTGGCAGATCCCACGCACTGTGCCAATTTATTTCAAGCGAAGGAGTCAGTGAGTAGCAGCCTATGCTGCGTTTTGGGGCTTTTGGGTGAAGCTTAGGAGGTGCGTTAAAGTCCTTGCAAGAATTAAGGAGAGGTATGTACATCTTGATCTTAACAGACACGACGACTGCAATTAAATGTAGATGGTAGCTCATGGTCATGCCCGTAATGCTAGTATTGACGTTATAGTGAAGACCTAAGTTTTATCGAAACACAGTGCAAGCAGCGTTAGTTGGCGCAATCCTGCTAGGGCTAGCAGATCTGGACTATAATTTGTTGCTAAACGTTAAAGCCCGCGCACGGTATTAGGAATTGACAATGAGAAAACTGACAAATGGCACTTCGTGTAAACATGACAACTTCGTGGTCCTTCAAACCCATATGGTGAAATTCACGATATGCCCTCTTTCACTGCGGTAATGGAACGCGGTGCATATTGTTTACATGCGGCATGAAGCGCCAAAAAACCTTCGAGACAGCCAGTTGTAGAAGCCCCACTATGGCGTGAAAGCTATTGCAACACGTTGCGAAGTGGAAGCTTATTAATTGGTGCACCTACGAGAGGATGTGGTGCACCTCCTTACATCTGACACGTTTCAGAAATTTATAATATAGTATTTGCTTGTGTCCTGACCTGCGTCTGTCCGTGTTTGCGCGCTGTTTATAGTGTTCTGCTGCGCGAAACAAACTCACCAAAAGTCAGTGCTCTTAAGCTGTACACCATTAGACTACACACAGGCTCGCAGTGCTGATCGGATGCACTGATTCAGATATCCGCGCAAGTGTAGATCAGTGGTGGACAAAGGTTTACTTACAGGCTTTAAGATGTAAAGTGCTCGCATGCCTCTCACCAGGCACTCTCGTACTCCTTGTCTGAAGGTAAGATCGCTCTGCGCAGAAATAATCGAATGGACAGTTGATATTAAATATTGATTTTGTTCTTCTGCCATTTTTACACCAAAGTGTTTTACACCGTGGTCCAGAGTGCTTATTGAGGGGTTAGAGGGACGATTGTTACATCGATTGAGAAAAACAGAGAACATTGCTTTCACCGTCATGTGGTCTTCAGCGAATGTATAATTAACCCTGCGAGTTTTATTATTGTGAAACAGCCACTGATTCGCCACAGATGTTGAAGTGCAGAAGCTGCGCAACACTCATTGAACTATCACGCCGCAGTTCTTCGAAGAATTTCATACCATTAAGAAGGCCTATATTATGACGTGGTGACTGTGACTGGCTCAGGCTGAGACCTTGAGGGCAGTTTACGGGAGAGGATGCTGCAGGAACAATGCTTCTAGTGCATCGTACGCCTAATGCACAAGTCTTGAAGATCCAGCAGCAAGCTTATACTTACCTGATCCAATGCTGTAATAATAATAAATTCTATTAAAGATGTAATGCTTTGCTTCCATATCTCTTAGACTTATACAGAACTAACTGCATCAGCAATCAATCTTCTTGATATACACGAAAAATCGCACACCTGGCAGCCAAATCAATGCCACCTTACGAAGATTTTTATTATATAAAGGTGACTCACAAGAACTCTCTGTTAAGTTGATTAAAACGTCAGATCTCGTAATAATGAACAGTGCACTTCAATATTACAATGCCTAAATGATCTCTCAAGAAGGTGCTTGAATATGAGTACTTCTATGTGTGAATGTTCATATTTCACCTTCCTCCTTTTGTGTTCATTGTGAGCATAGCACAGGCTTAAGCCCAGGCAACCCTTTTCTGAAACCTGCAATAGACATGAAAAAACTGAACGTCCACAAATGTAGACAAAGTTTTTTTTTTTCAATTCCAGCACTCAATAAAAAATGGTAAATTACAGCTCTGATGCTGGCAGCTGCCTTCTAGCTAGGGCTTTTTAACCTGTAAACTATAAGCCTTATGTACATAATATAGATCAGAGTAGTCTGGCGAGATTTTTCAACGTGATCGCAGCTGGCAGTTTGTGTAATTGAAAATGATTGATAGATTGATTGATATTTGCGGTTCAACGTCCCAAAACTATCATATTACTATGAGAAACGCCAAGACGCCTTCGGAAATTTGAACCACCTGGGGTCCTTTGACGTGCATCCAAATCTGAGCACATGGGCCTACAGCATTTCTGCCTCCATAAGAAATGCAGCCGCCACAGCCGGGGTTTGTTTCCTTCACCTGCGGGTCAGAGTACCTTAGCGTCATAGAAAATGCGGCACCGGCGTCGGTGGCATTGACAGTCAGCGAGGAATACCGATGGTTGCTAAGAATATGTCAGGGATCCAACTGAAGTATAACCCAGGCCTTCAGGGTGGCAGTCGAATGTTCTATTATGAAGATGTGCCACTGCAGGAAACATAGTTAGAAAAAGCACATCTACAGATGTTGCATCGCTCGAAGAGCAACGTTAACAGACGCGATTTGTGGGGTGGACACGTAGGATCGCTCCAGGCAGCACACGCGTGAATAGCATAATAGCCTGTCAATTAATGCTGTCTATACATTACAAAGGACTGCAGCAATTCATAATAATCACTTTATCATTTAAGTCATCAAGTCAGCCACATACGTGTCACGTATTGCCTCACAGGCGCGTGTTCACTTGCAACGTTAGATTATAGCGTATAGTAGGCACTGAGCAAATCAAGCAGATACGTGGACAGGATCAGTTGGTTAGGATGCATGTCCGTTGAACAGCAGCACAAAACACAGAACCAGCAAATATATGAAACACTCGACACTGTTACAACGCTGTGTGTGTCTTCTCTTCCCTCGTATTAGTTTTTTAAGCTGTTGTTCACTCAGAGAACAACTATACTTAGGGTAGGGGCCCTACGACAGCGGTTCAAAATGGCCACTGCGGTTTCCTCACTCCGGCACAGATATTCTTTTCATAACGGCACGGTTGATGTTTTTTTAAGAGATCTGAAATACACGGCAAGTGAATAAGAAAGTGACGTGAGCAGACCATCATTACATTAGCGCATTTCACTCTTACATGTGTCGCACGAGAGTGATCCAAGTTTCCACGGATAGTGGGAACCTTTCAGATCGATGGAATGCTCCGAATTTGTCGCTCATATACTAAGGTTTAGTTTTAATATTGTGAGAATGTTGCGACAGAAACAACTCCTACAGGTGCACAATAGACGTGAGTTAACTCAGCGCCACCTGGCTAGAACATCGGGAGTCTACCTGTTTGAGCTTGGCTGTTGTCCAAGGATAGCCCAAAATAATATCTTTTCCACACTTTTGAACATACCTGCTGGCAAAAGCCGCGCCCCGAGATGCCGTGAGAAGGCCTGTTGACCAAAGTAATTTAGTTATGAAGCCCACGTATGCTCTTGTTCTTGTTTTTTTTTTGTTTAGACACATTACAAATTCTTATCTCACCCAATCTAGGTTTAATCGCCGCAACTTCTGGTTCGGTTATTCACTCAGTTTTCGCGCAGCAAAGCCGCACGTTAAGAGCTGCTGCGTTTAGTTCAATATTTTCAGCTGGCACTTCGCTCAACGAGTAAATGGCAGTAGAAACTGCGACACAATAAGCAACTGAACGGGTGCTCAAAGAGAGGCAGTTTTCTAATGGGGTCAACTCAGGTCAGGTCACATCACATCAGTTCCGGTAAGCCCACATTATTTCTGTAAAACGCCTTTCAGGGGTGTTAAGTAACAGATTGAGAACGCTATGTAACAAAACATTTATAGTTAAAACGATGGAGCTTTGTAAAAAGGTTCACGCACTGCGTGAACCAAAGGGGAATGTTAATGAAGGGCTTTGTGAAAGGCTGAAAAATTATTTTGCTAAATCAAGCAAACAAACACACTTTACAGCTGAGCGTAAGAACTGGCGAATATACAGGGTGTGCCAGGTAACTGTAGTCAGAGTTCCAAAATATGCCGGCACACGCAATTACGACGCGACCAAATGCATGTTGCTCACCGTTTCCTGGAGTTTGTCAGACTATTTTTGGTGTTCTCAAGTATTGTTTAGTTATATATGTTTAATTAACTAACTTTCCAAGAAACGAAGATAGAAAAAAAAAGAAATTAAATGAGAAAGTTGTACATTGGCTTGCAAAACGTCCGATTAGACAGTTTTGAACATTATATCTCTTGGGTGTCAGGGTTTTTCTGCTAAATTGAAATGCCCGCAAAATGCAAAAAAAAATACTACGTGACAAACCCGCTCGTGCACAAGTGCGCACAATGATTCTAGTGCACCCTAGCATTCCGTGTACGAACGACCACAGCATTTGCTCCAATGTGCTGTCTCGGCACGGTCGCAACGTTGATGGTGATTTTCTGATGAACACGTTTTACTATCGGCCACAAAAACTATAACCGCTGTGACTGCTTATCGCTGTCATGAACCGTTGCGAGGGAAGCGTGTCATTCGTACGCGGAACGTTAGGGAGCACTAGAATCATCGTGCGCACTAACGCGCATGCGGATTTGTCACGTGGTATCTTTTGTACTTCGTGGGCATTTGTAATTAGCAGAAAAACACTAATACTTGTGTGTGTGTGTGTGTGTGTGTGTGTGTGTGTGTGTGTGTGTAACAGCTTGGAAGTCACTGCGCATGCGCGAGACCTGAAGAGATTTTGAGTTTTGCGGCGTGCACGCATTCAGCGTGCGAGTGAACTTTTCACCATCACTTCCACGTTCTCTGTCACCACGTTCAGTGAATACCGCCTTTTAAACGTTTGTTCGTTGTTATTTGGGGTGCCTATCTTGTTTACCGTGCTCGCTACCATACTGCTGTCTGCTGCGCCTCCACCAGCGAAGAAAGAAGCGACGAAACCATAGCCTACCTATCTTAGAGTTAAAAGAATGGGCGCCATTTAACGAAGGGGCAAAGATCAGGCAAAGAGACTCAGCACATAAAATCATCTCTATAAAGATGGCCTGCGCGTCAACTTCAGCGACTTCGTCTGTAATCTTTAGAGAGCGAAATTGACATCTTCTAAATGATGACCAAAAATTACAAAAAACCTTTCTTGGAAATGTTCGTATACAGTATTTCTAATTGCACGAATGTTACGTGCTGAAATCGCAATGGCATGATGAGACACAGCATTGGGTGGGGAGGGGGGGGATACTTGAAGTTAATAACGTCGACTTGGGGTTCTTCAACGTGCCCCTAAATATATGCACATGGGCATTCCTTGCATCTATCACTTCTAAAATGTGGCTTTCGTGCCTGCGAGCGACTTTCAACTTAACAGTGTGATTTGTAGATTCGAAAGAAAACTGTCGAGTCGAGAAAAACTTTTACTAGGACGATACATACAATATTTCCCGGGGCACTCATTCCCTATCAGTCTAGGAACAGATATAAAACTGTGACTGCGCAGGTCAATCGCACATTGTCTGAAAACATTGTCACCATAAAATTTAGCCTTATGTAACATGCCGTGGATAAATAATGGGATTTTGAACTCATTATGGGGGAAATGTGGCCCTTTACTGAGTGCAGTACTACGGCGGTCTGTTATGCGGAAAAAGAAAAAAATTTGCCCCGTATCTGCATGTTTCACTGCAAATGTAGTCGAAAGATGATAGTCTTGCGTGTGTAGAGAGTGGAGAAAAGGTTTATTTGATGTTCTGCGCGAAAAAATTGGTGAATTGTGTTCTGGAAATGCTGCGTCAGAGAGGCTCGACAAACTGGTTGGTGTCCTGTGACTCAATCCGTGCAGCGAAGGTGAAAGACTGCGTCGGGGCATGTTATATTCCTGTCACACGAAAAAATTTTAATGTCATTTCAGTCCAATGAAATTTGACACATCAAATGACATTAGGGGACGTGTGCTGCTACACGGCAAAATACAATGCTATTTGTAAATGATGGAAATCGCGATGTCGCTAAGACTGGACTCATCAAAAAACAGTCGCAACGTGTGTAAGAAATAGATTATGTATACTAAAGAGTATAAAAAATGTTTCCACGTCAATGAAATTGAGAATGAAAAGGAAATATACAGTTTTTTTTTATGTCTGAAGAAAAGCTCCTCGCTCATACGAAGTCGAGGCGAAACTGGAGCCACTATCACTATTGAGATCACGTGGTAAACTTTCAATATAGCTAACATGGTGGAGTGCGAGGAAGCCGCTGCAACTTCTCGCACTGATCGGATAAGAAGCGTAAACCCCCGAGTTGCGTTTAACGCGCCTCAGCTCTTCTTGGTGGTCCTCCCATAATCTTATCAGAGTGAACGTTTCAGATTCTGTTCAACGGCATCTTTCTTTCGACGTAGGCTGCGTGTCACTATCCACTTACGTTGACGAGATGGGAGACATAGGTTCGGCGAGTCAGCTGTGGGCTACCTGACAGCTGCGAGGCTAGCGTAAACACTTAGCACATGGCCAACATGGCCAGCGACGCTTTTGGGAATGTCGCTGTGAACGAGAATATTCAATTTTTTTCTAATGAATCGGTTGAATTGTATGCAGATAAATTGAACAGTACTCAAAAATAAAACCAAAAAAATACTTGTTTTGATTCACTAACAGTTTCGTATATAATATGTTCACAGCCCTCTTCCGGCGAGAGTACACCTTTGCGACAAAAACTTATTCGAAGGAGTTCGGCTAGCTCATTCGTTTTCTGAAGTCATCTTCTTTTAATGACATAGACGTCCCCGTGTAACATCCAACTAATGTCATTAAATGTGAATGTCATTGGGTTCAAATGACATCAAACTTTCTCGTGTGACAGGGGTATTAGACACCAGCGCTATCTGAAGTTGAAGTTGAAGTTTATTTCAGGTAAAAGCAAAAAAAAAGAAAGGTACAATTTGCCTAGGGGACCGGCGAAAAGGCATAAAAGCCTGACAAAGCGCCTGCCCCCTGTAAACCCAAAACCCACCAAAATAGCACAGTGCTCAGTGTAAAGTAACGAGTCAATAAGAAATTAAGCATAAATATATTTCTACATGCAAAACATGTACAGGAAAACATAAATGAGCGAAAATTTGCGCAGGAGATGAAATCTATAAAGCATATGCGTGTCCGACAAATGAAGCAAACTGTAGAAGACATAAACAAACACTAATGTAAGACATGTAAAATACCTGAAGAAACTTTAAACTTGAATACAAGGTTTCAACAATCAAGAGACAGCAACATCAATAAGGAATATGTTTGATCGATAAATGAAACGCAGTTTGGATAACATAAGCAAACCTTAATGTGATATATACAAGAAAATACTTCAGGGAATATGAGACAAAGATGGTGACGGTGATTACGTTTGTGTAAATAGGAAGTGTTCCTGTATCTTCTTTTTAAAAATGCCATATGAGACTTTATTGTCAATTAGAGAAGCTACAATCGGTTGTTCGTTCAAGAAATGCGAAATTTGATACAATAGTTTTTGTGTGCCGTAATTTGTACGTGGTTTCTCATATGTATACACCCTGTACCGTAGGTTGTGACTGTGATCTCTCGGGAGATGCCTCTGATAAAACCCTGTGCGATCAGTTCGTACCTGTTTATAAATAAGCATTGCCAATTTTTGTTTCATGACGTTGGTTACCGTAAGTATTTTATGTTCCTTAAAGAGAGGCGCGGTATGATGCCTGAATGACACCCCTGATATTAGTCGTATAGCTTTTTTTGCAAGGTGTGAATTTTGTCAGTGTTTGCTTTAGTCGTATTCCTCCATACAAGAAGACAATAATGGAGATGTGAGTGAACAAGGGAATAATATAGTTGTTTTTTCAACCACTGAGGGAGGAGTTGTCGCAATTTGCAGATTATACCCGTGGATCTGGAAATCTTGGTACGAACGTGGTTGGTGTGTAAGGACCAGTCTAAGTGTTCTTGAAAACAGTTATCTTCGAAAACGAAGGAAGGCGTGCGCGCCCATGGAGAAAGATGCGCGCCTCTCTCGGAGGCGATAAGGTGCAGATCGTATAAAGCGACGGGCAGGTGCGACCACCGTGTAGTTTTAGCAAAGCTTTGAAAATACTTGCCTTTTTGAGCCTAGTGTTGCACTGTCAGCGCAGCGTGATTAACGCTACACTTCTTATATTTACTTATGTGTGCCTTCTCGGTATGAAGACACACATACAAAAAATAGTGACTTGTTGTTATGGCACCTCAGATATGCGCTATAATTGCTCTCCGATTGACAATCGCACAAGTATGCACGCTGAAACTTGAGCAGTATTGGTGGACACTGCGGATGGGGTTGGCCGTTCAAGGTATCGCTTGATGCCGTGTGAAGTATCGCTACGGCGGACAAACACACAAATGTACAGACAGACCAAATTTTTTATGTTGAAATACCCCAAGAAAGACTATCATCTTTAAAAATCGATGGTGGCAGCTTCGCAGTACGGGTGCAATACCTGAAAGAAGCGCAAAGCTCGATAGCTTTCCTTGTCCCTGTTTATTTTTTTTTCTTTTCTTCTATTTTTTACGTGTCTCTTCTATTTGTTTTGCTCTTCTGCCCCTGTTCTCTTCGATTGTTTTCCTCTTTTTTTCGTCACTACTTCTTTTTCTTTCTCGCTCTTTCATCTTATTCTTGTTCTGTTTCTTTCCCTCTCTTTTCTCTGCTTTCTTTTCTGTCTTCCTCTGTTACGCTACCTAGCCAAGGTGCTCACCCACGGTTCCATAGACCTTGCAGAACGCGATCGACATTGCAGAGGTAAGCTAGCAAAAAGAGGAGCGTCATGGCACTCAGCCAGGGTTCCGTTGACGTTGCTGAGAGCAGTAGACGTTCCAGAGGTAAGCTAACATAAGACGGAATGATAGAACATTCGCTAACGCTAATAGTTGAAAATTAGTTTAGTTTGTAGGTATACTTCGATGAACATAGGCAAATACTGGAATGATACTGGTGTAAAAAGAAGAATAAGGGCTAAGAAAGGTCCATCTAGCTTTGCAATTCTAACCACTGAAATCTAAACGTAAAGTTTTAAATGACTTGGTAAACATAGCAAAAATTGATATATAGTAAGCTCACAGAAAGAAAAAACAACTATACGAGCAAATTCTATCGAATAACAAAAAATACAGCTCCATGCATTTTGCCTTCAGTCTTCCAACAGCAGCGCTAGGCAAAGCTAGCCATTGCCTTTCCTGTTGTGCTCCTTTCTCTATTTGTTTCTTTTCATATCACTCCCTAGTTTTATATTTCTTTCTCTTGCTTGATATATTTATTCTTGTTATGCCATGTGGTGCTCTCTCTCCCTCGTTTCCATTTACCCCTCCTAACCGTCACTTCAATTTCTTGCCGCTTTGCTCTATGATGCTATAAAAACTATGTCATACTTTCCGGCCATGCCTCTGTACCTGACTGGTTACAAAACTATCAATCACATTACTAGTACGCGGGTTCTAACGCCATCTCACCAAGAATGTTTTCTCGCCAAGAATTTTGTGTTGCTCTTTATTTCGATTTCTCTCTCTTTTTCGCTTCTTTCTTTCTCTATAGCTGTCTGTTTCTGCACTACTTCTGTCATTCATGAGGGTTATCACATCCCACAGAAAACAATTAGCCTTACGTCTTCTGGGAGCGAATCATAAGGTGAAGAAAGAGGCAAAATAAGGGTGAGCTGATTCATAATTATGGTAATTTTCGTTCACCCGTGATGAACAAATGATCGACTTAACCCTCTCTGCTGATAACAATTAAGCCTACTGTGGCATTACTGTTGCTCTTTTTTCACTCATATCTGGTGTGCTGTCTGGCAATAACTACACATTAACCAGCGGGATTAAGAACATCCCACATAATGAAAAGCAAGCACCATAAGTGCTAATTAGGCGGCGGTACATGCCTCGAATAAATGAAACTAAACGCTGTATCGTTTACCATTTCAGACTGACCTGGTTGCATCATAGGCATTACAATACGGTAGTAAGTTACCTGCTTTTTCATCATAACTGATTACTGGCCTAGTTAGTGCTGGCCGAAGAAGGTGTTTATTGCCGCAGTTAAGACAAAACACAAACAGATTGACCGGAGAGCATGGCATGGGTTGCACATGCCATTGGTGTATTACGAGTGTTGCTCCTGAAGTAAACCGACGTACTCGCATGCACCAAAATGAGTGCTGAACATTACTTTCAGGATAGGGTAAACTCACCGAAAATGACCCTTTTTCACGAAGTTCTTCTATGCGTATTATAGGTATAGTTGAAGATACCTAGCCAAAATGTAATTGCAAGGATAAAATATAGCTAAGAATTTTAGTGATACAGAACTGGACGCACTCTTGCTGTCACCTATTTATTATGACTAGTGGTCTTACTAGACTCATTTCTATCGCAAGCAATCCTTTATTATCACAAGTAATGCTTACACAGGCAGGACATTTAGTAACAGACAACTCATAAACAAAAATTGGTCATATTTTTATTTCTGTTCTATTGGTGTGCGGCATTAGGCGCTGTTCAGTAATGCTGAGTTGCTTCTTGAGTAACACCAAAACGACTGATAGAAAATTAGTATGCAAGGAGGTGTCTATTCAGCAAATATTTAACAAGACCCTTTTGTTCCAAGAATATGCTGCATGATTAAAACCAGGATGCCGATATTTTAAGTATGTTTAATTGTACAATAAAGAGCATTACTGAACTGCAGCTTATGATCATAGTCACAAACTTCACCTGTGACTTAAGAGCTCCTCTGCAGAGTATCCAAAGCCCCACTGTTAGCCCCTCTGATTCCACCATCTTGACACTTCTAAGTTGTCAGTTCCATTTTTATTAACCAATGTGCGCCAGCGATCTATTGAAAGCATATCACAATTATTCTCTGATAGATCCGGGTGGGAATATCACGACAAAAACCTGATGCACTTCAAAGAGTAGGAATGCGTTTCAGAGCTGGTCTCTCAACAAGAGGAGGGGGGGTCTTTAGGTTATAAGAAGGAAACGAAGAGAAAAGTCAGCCCCACAACTGTCTGCATCAGGGTGCGACACCTCAGCAGTAGCTCACAAGGGATGGGGTGAGGAGGGATTAAAAGGATAGGAATAAAGGTGTAGAGGGAGAGAAAAAGGGATGAGGTAAGCCAGAGAGCGACGACATATCGAGGGTATAGGAGAGATAGTGAAGATAGAAACATGGTCACAGGAGTCCGAGGACGGGGCACAACTTGCGAGAGCTCTTGACGGCGTCAGGAGATGGCGTAGAACAAGTCTAGTAAGACAGAGCTACGCTGTCGTCGAAGATCGGCGTCAGGAGATGACGTAGGGCCAGCCCAGTCGGCCAGAGCTACGCTGATGTCGGAGATCGCGAGGGCACAACCGGTCGGCACGGAATCCAGCGAGCGAGTTCCCCAAGACATCTTGAGGGCATGCGAAGTGGCAAGTATTGCCTATTCTCAAATTAAAACCATTTTGGCAGAAGCATGCAAACTTTCTTAGCTTATTTTTTGTTCACTTCTTGGAGCACTGCTTAGGTGACGCTAATAATGACGCTACGCTGAAGCTTGGCTAATTTTACAATTCAATAGTCACGAAGGTAATTTGGTGTTTAATCCTAATTTAAAGCGACTGCAGTGTAAAAAGTCAATTAAGAAGCATGATACCTTCCTTCTGTATTGCCATATTGAGTTATTAGAAACCTCTCAATCTCTTAGCTGATCCCTTCTTTACTCGCAACAATATACCTGTATTCTGCAGCAAAAATAGCAGAAGCAATGGTTTGAGCATCCAACGCCAACAAAGCCTTGTCCTAGCTGGCCTTACTTTATCATCTAACTGTATGGCGACAGCGGACGAGAACAAATTAGGTTTCTATGCCATGTTAGGAATTTGCTCTGTCGCGATGGTAGCGGTGGCGAAGAGCGGCGAGCCGTCGAGCGGACTTCGCTGAGGCCTTAGCCCGAAGGCGATACAGGGAGGCAATCCGTTTTGAAAACGGCAACAAAAGGAGCGTTTACTGTAGCAGGTTGTCGTTTGTACAAAGCCGGCTAGCACGACAACGTCGGCTGGGGCAAAATCCTCTAACATGGGGCTGGCTCGGCCTTAAATAGCGTTTTTGGGACTCTTCTGCGAGACCAGTTCCCCGGAACGGCACAGTGACTCGGCTGAGGAGACGCAGCCATACCCGGAACTGCAAGGTGGTTCGGCGGAGGAAGCGGCGTTATCCCCGGAACTGCACGGTTCTTCTGCACGGAAAGCGGTGCTGGGAGGAAGGGAGACAGTTCGTCGGAACAGCACTCAATTTTGTGAGACGTGCTCCCGAACGAGGAACATGCCTGTGGCACAACAGCACGCAAATGCACAGTCCACCTTGGCACTAGCCATCAAGCTACGAGCTCTTCGCATCCGAGGAAATACTGAAGTGGTGGCAATAAAAACAGGGTGCACTGCGCCACACCCATTACACGCTGAGTGGGCATGATCTGTCAGAAACATCGGCCAGTTTATGGCCTCGTTAAGCCTCTCACTCGGCAATCCAAGGGTATACGACTGCCGCAACACGAAGAATTACAATACGTTATGTAGTAAACGCCGTTTTATTGAGAGTTGTGGCTCCATATATAGTTTCGTAGTCAGGCAAGCTTACCTGGGATATTGTATCGTACGGGCACAATTGTAGCCTTATTACTTCACGAGCAGCACGTAGCAGCCGATAATGAGTCCTTTACTACTACTTCTAGTACGTTATAATGCCAGTTTTCGCATTATAAGGATTCATTCCGGTAAGGTAATTTATGATCTGCAGTTGAAAACCTACATGCGTTCTCCGAACAAAACTAGAATACGCTTGAGTTGCACCTTCAAGTGTAAACCACGATAGCGTAATCAGGCCTCTTAAGCATCGTCTTCTGATCTGCTACCCCACTTTGGTTCATAGTGCATGCCTTAAACGTGGCGTGAGGAAACGAATGACTGTATCTGTGGCATTGGCCATTTCAAGCTATTCTGGAATGCCTACTGCAAGTACAGTTGTTAAGTGCTCACAATGCCTTAATCACTTTTGTGTTGTTTTGCTTTTTGTGGATCAGCGAAGGGCCTACTGTGCCTGGCAAGCACGCAAACCTACGCAGCTGTTCACTTTTTAGATGGTCCTGCTGTTGAAGATGATTAAGTATATCTACAGCCTTTATAACGGGTGGGCCTTTCAAAGAACCATTCATTGCTCTACACTTCTGCCCCGATATACGTTATGCCTTAAGAAGACCCGTTAAACTACATGACATTCATATAGTACTTTTTTTTCTAAAAAGTCTCAGCAAATCTCTGGGCTCTGAGGCAGAAGATCATCTGGCCCCGCGGACGGCCCGGGTTTATCCTCATTTAGATCTGGAAGTATTATTCACTTATTTCAATAGGTTCTGTCTGAATCTTTTCGTCATCAACAAATAACAATTTTTTGATCACAATGAAAAGCGTCAATGCCGATGCTGACACCAACACTGGGGTCAAAATTCCGGAAAAAATGAGCTCTTTAACGCTAGGGCGTTAAGATGTCGTCAAAAAAGTGATGAAAGACTATGTAATGTCACCTCACTTTTCTTCTTTAAGCTGTTTATAACAACTACGTTTAAAAACTTATATTAACTAAGTTTAAAGACAGGCAGGCGCATTAAACGAGCGCAGGACTATACACAAGACAAGCGGGAACAACTTTCACGATTCTGTTTGCGTCGTGTGTCAGCAGCACGCTCCTTTCGTAAGCACGGCCGCGGCAGCGTCAAAAGTGACTTTCAACTTCTCCCAAATTGCGACTATAAAAAGCGCATGCGCAGTAGAGACCCTGCCCCATGGAGGCGGCGCATCCTGGAGGTGATGATCTTGAGAGCGCGCCCAACGCGAATACGTCGTGCCATCTCGTCACTGATAACAAAAACGCGCAAAAGTTTCAAAACTTTGAGGACTGCCAAACGGTCTGTGGTGTATACAAGCTTGTCGTTACCATACCCTCAACGCGCGCTCCATGGTGCAGTAGTTAGCGCTGCGTACTAAAGATTGAGAGGTTGCTGGTTCAAGTACTCCTGACAAATGTTTGCATTCTGGTTTCCTTCGCTGCAATATTTTGGTAAACATTTTTCAACGTCACTTCTGTGACAGAAGTACGTCAGCAGAGCCGTGGTACACCCCCACATAAAACACTTTTGTGTTATCTTTGACTTAACACTACAAAGTATGACAGAAACTACACAGACGTTTTGCCACATATGCGGGTGGCATCCTCAGTATGCACCGGTACCAAATGAGGGAAGGTTACCCAGTCTATACGCCTAGTCTCATATGTCTCTGTTCGCATCCTGTAGGAAGGCGCACGGTTGTTGTCGCATGCCGACTTTTCGCAGCGTGCGAATCACGACTCTAAAAGCTTTCTCTTGCCGTACCATTGTTCTCGGGCCAGTGCCATCGCATAACTCAAGTCGAAAATATGCCCCATTGACCAGCAGTGTTCAACGAGTTCGGTCTCGAAATGCTTGGCATGGGTGGCTTTGGTAACGTCCTTTTTGTGCTTTTGAGCCTCGATGACAGCTTCTCAGTCTCATGTCGATGTATGGGGCGTCGCAGCCCCCGCACGGTACCTTGTAAACAACCACACTTTGTACTAAATGGCATATTTGAGCCGGTTGGTACTTGATCAACGAATCGAAAAATTATTATTTAATTTGCATACACAGATACACAAGGACACAGAGGAAAGAGGGAGAGAGACCAAGCCGGCAACTGCCACCTGGAGGGGCACAACGACTGCTCACTCTTTTGAGAGGAGGGAAGAAACATAGGAAACCAAAATTAGAGGGGGAAAAGAGGAAAGAAAATGAGGAAAGGAAAAAAATGACAAATACTTTGACGAGTATGAGTAAAAAACATAAATAAAACTAATAAAAAAAGAAAAAAAACACCGTCTATTATTGGGTGGCGAGGTCTGTTTGGTTCATAAATGTAAGGAGAGCTCGGTGGGCCTGGCTGTGTCGGGAAGCACTACCAATTGGAAAGAGGTAGTCGTCTAGAGTCGTGTATTTAAGTCCTAGGAATTTATATTCCTTAATCAGCAAAGACCGCTGCGTAGCAAATGTGGGACAGCACTACGGTATGCTCAGTTGTTTCCCAGGAGCCACAAGCTGCGCACAACGGGCTGTCCACACGTCCTTGATGGTGTAATAGTTCACGAACCAGCACAGAGACCACTCTTAGTTTGTAAAACAGCGCTCCGGAACTACGAGGCAAGCCACGGCCACGAACACGGGGAGGGAACGATTCATTCGCCCCTTGCTGGTCTGGGTGCTGCTTTAGGAGGTGTCGGCGCACAAGCAGACGAGCGTTGCCCATTGTACATAGAATTCCCGGACAGTCACAGCCATCATGGTTGCATGACGAAGCATGGCGATCCGCTTCTTCATTGCCCACAATACCCATGTGCGAAGGTACCCACTGTGCAGCTAGGCATACCCCACGGGACAGATTATTGTTAATGGATTCCATAATGCTGCTCAGAATAGGGCTGCCGGTCTTCTTGCTGGTGAATCTGTTAAGGGCAACACGAGAGTCAGTGAGGATGACAACCTTCGATGCTGGTAACCCTTCTTGTACGTACTTAAGGGCAACATCAATCGTTGCTAGCTAGGCCGTTACCGACGATGAGGGATGCGGTATTTTAAACAACCGCCTAATATAGGTTCAAGGGCAGAAGAAAGATGTAGCAGCGCTCAGGCCATCGCTGCGTACAGAAGCGTCCGTAAATACTTTTGCATAGTCTTCGAAGCTTTCAAATAAGTGTTAATGGTCTAATTGGTATAGTTCTGAAACAGGTTGGTCACTCTTTTTGCGTATTCCTGGAATTGACAGATGAGTAGGGAAGGTACATGGCCTGTGCTATGTCGATGTTGGCAACTCAATAGTTTCGCCGCAATTGCCAGTAGTGTCATTTAACAAAGCCGCCATTTTACCCATCCTAGAAAGTGGGCAATGTAACAGCCTGTTAAGGAGTGTCTTGCCATGTGGGGCTTGGTTCAGACGCTCAATATGATGTAGCGCTCTCTGGTCAGCTTGCAGCACTAGCGGCAACTGGTGTGCTTCAGTCATGGTAGTGGGATGGATTGTACTTCACGAGGTAAGTTAAACAGTACTCGGAGGGCAACGCAATGATCCCGTTCCAGCTGAGACATTAAAGCAGGCGGTACATTCAAGACTGGCAAGGCATAGATCACGCAAGAGAGTAGAGCTGATTGGTAAACCTGTAGCGCCGTCTCCTGATCAAAGCCCTCACCCCTAGCAGTGAAGGCGAATACTTGAACAGGGACAGCGATTTTCGGCTCACAGTTTTAACAGCAGGGTGCCAAGAAAGGCGATCACCGATGATTTCACCCAGGTAGCGTTGTTGATGTACCCATTGTATTGGTGTGTCTCCGAGGTAAAGTCTGCTAAGGCTTCGACGAGTGCGTTGCCTTGGATGATATGCGATCGCAGTTGACTTTGCAGGTGCAACCTGCAGGCCAACTTCCACCAAGTATTTTGAAGTTGCATTCAGAGCTCGCTGCAATATACCACAAAAACATGGACCATAGTGTGATGGACCGCTGACCCAGAGTGCGATGCCATCAGCATAAATCGCTATGCCAATAGGAAAGTCACATTCTTGTGGTAATCGGCCTGGATGTCCAGCAAGCACGCTGTTAAAGAGAAGCGGTGACAAGACGCTGTTTCACGGGACGGCACATTTAACAGCACGAACTTGACTGTACCTCTCTAATGCCCACTTTCATTCAGCGCTCAGATAGAAAATCACAAAGAAAGTGTAACAGACGACGTAAAATTCCTCCATTTATCAGTACACAAATAATCACCCTATGTGGCACCGAGTCAAACGCTTGCTGTGTGTCAAGAAATAGAACATACGCTGAATGTCTGTTTGCTCGAGCACATTCAAGTGATGATACAAGATATGTTCTGCTGTCAAAGGCTGAACGGTGGCGACAAAATTCACTCATGACAGCGCGAAAACACATAAAAACACAAAACAGTGAAAAAGTCGGGCGAAGTGCTGACTTACAAGCGAGGTTTTATTCAATACAAGGGGTATATATAGCACACGCAACATGAAAGTAGAGAGAGAATAACAGTGACGTTACACGTTTTTCATGAAATATTTTACGCGTTTTACGAAACTGTGACGAAGCATTCATCCACTTGACAAATGCGCAACTTCCCTGCTGTGGAGCGCGAACGAAGACGCACTCACGCTCGTATCACCTTTATTGTCAATCAAAAACGCATCATAAATCTCACGTGCTCATTGATCACCTTATCGTCGAAGTATCTTGTATTGATCACACAGCATGAACACTGCCTACAGAGGTATATGCAGCGAAGTGACTGCTAACAGAATGCCGCATTAGATTGCGGTGTTTTCTGAGGTGGTCATTTACGCAGCGGCCAACTTACCCGCCGAAGCAGTTGCCACATGAAAGGGGTATTGCAATTATCACCCCACCAACATGTTATAATTGCACATCACGAATCTTCCCCCCATTTCTCTAACTACGACACAGTATGGCCAATAACAGGGTGCGCGATGGTATAAGACAACGAGCCGTGCGTGATCCCCATCGCTGATTCAGTTCGCGGTCATGGGATTTCTGCTGCAAGCTCTGAGTCTGCTACTGCGTTCCTTTAGAGCTTCGTGAATTGGCTTCTCGAAGCCAGTATGGATCAGCACACACGTTCCACAATCATCCGCTCGTGTGTGCTCAGAATCCTTACTATACATCAAACGCTTCGCTTCATGACGATTATATAACCTGAAGACTCATCGCCATAGTTGGGGGCAGGTCTCTCTCACACTTGTTTCTCGAGATTGTGAAAGCGAAGATGTCTCACAGCCATTCAACATCTTTCAGTTTCCTTTGTGGTGACTTATACCTAATAGCCGGAATCCTTACGTATGCTATAGCTAATACCTTACACAATTTAAAATGAAAGAAACATCATTACACAGATGTGGCAAGTTTGGCGTGTACAGATGCCATTTTTCGAAGCTGAGGTTCCCTTTAAGTATTGCATTCACTTCAAGACGCCCTTTACCTGCCACCATTCTGCGTTGTCTGCGTATGTTTGAACGTAGCGTAGACACTTGCGTCCATAAGATACAGGTTTCGAGGAGGGCAAGTCCCCGCATGACCACTACCGAGCTAACTGATTACATAGGCTCATAATGTAGTGATTCCTGCTTTATGTTGTTATGCTTGCTTTTAAGCATTAGGTTCTGCAGGGTTCTTCCACAAGTCATACTGCCTCAAGCTAAGCCGGAAAATAGCTTAGCGCAGAATGTATGCCACTTAAAAGCTATATTACTCTAACATGCGAGTTCGATGCCTGTCCGCAGTGGCATCGTTTCGACCGAATCGAAATGTGAAAATTCGGCAGATTCCACTTAACATGGGATACAACGTTATGCGGAGCATGCGGAGGCAAAGTGACTGCGAAGTAGATTTTTTTATTGAGAGAAATCTAGCGAAAATTTGCTATAAATATGCACAAATGTTGTACTTACAAACATATTTGAACCGTCGCATATGCATTATATAAAAAGTTGCTCACAGTTTCACAGTTGCGTAATGATGTGAACAGTAACATTGGTACTACCAAAATCATAAGCAGTATAAGTTTCTATATATATAAAGCTTGGGTTAGTTTTTAATTGAAGTAAACCCTATGAGGTGATCCTAAAATATGTACAAGTGTTTTACGTACATACATATATTGAACAGTCCCTTATGTTTTATATAACCAGTTGTTTACAGTTGCATAACGATGGAAACATTAATATTGCTTTTACCAAAACCATAAGCAGTAAGTTTACATGTAGAGCTCATGCTTGCAAGGCCGGTTGCTCTGGGTAGTGCTACGTATACCAACTTCCATAGATGGCTCTTAATTATGAAGTAACGTTAATCTAACGCGACGCCTGTATTGTAAGAGTACAAATGTAATGTTTATAAGATTCCATATCTAGTACTAACCCCTCAATTAAAGTGAAAGTATTATTACGCCTGCATAGGGTGTTTTTACAAAGCAGTTTCAAGACCTGGCATAGGTATGTGCTAGAATACATGATTGCCATGCAGAATTCCTGGGTTACATTCTTGCAGTAACCCTAATATTTATTCTTTGATTTCATCGGGTCAATGCTACCGATGTTAGTATTTCTAAAAATTCTCGCGTTTTAATTGCCAATGTCGGTTCTCGTGGTCTCTCGGCAGATATTAGCTGTCAATCTTCTGCAGCACACACGCGCAAACCGCGGCCAATAATATACGCTTTTATGCCCCATGCCCCTGCAGGGAAGTATTTGGCATCCTACACGACAGCATTTTTGTGACATTCACGTCATGATCAGGCACACGTATATGTACAAACCCTTCAAGCCTTCTGTAATAATTTTTATCTACCCCTTGCTAATGAGGTATCATGAGAGCACCCAGACGCAGGCTTTTAGATAGATAGATAGATAGATAGATAGATAGATAGATAGATAGATAGATAGATAGATAGATAGATAGATAGATAGATAGATAGATAGATAGATAGATAGATAGATAGATAGATAGATAGATAGATAGACAGATAGATAGATAGATAGATAGATAGATAGATAGATAGATAGATAGATAGATAGATAGATAGATAGATAGATAGATAGATAGATAGATAGATAGATAGATAGATAGATAGATAGATAGATAGATAGATAGAAACTGCAGGCTCAAAGTGCCTGCAGTTTGCTAAGAAATGATTCACATTTAAAACATCTGTTTAATTAGAATTAGGTACCCTTCAAAGAATCCAAGCTGGTTACAATTAATTCTAAGAAGACTATGATAATCTGCTTAATGGTCATATAAAGTTTCTGATGCCCGAAATTGCCATGTTTATTCGTTTCTAACAAAATAACATAAAAAATGAGGCACAACGAAAAAAACTGACACCTAAGTACGTGTATGCTGAAAATTCCGCTGCCTCAAATCATGTTGCTTCCGTGCAAAAATCCCTGGTGAAACTCGCCGTGGGACACCGTTTATACAATGTAGACACCTTCGAAATATCGACATTACACCAACGAAATCACAGATAATGCTTCAATGAAAGCAGCAGCGAGATAACAAAAGGCGATGCATATCTTTACCTGTCAGCTTGGTTACCCATAATTTCTTTTTACGAAGAATGGCCGCTCAAGAATCAATAGAAGAAAATGCATGCTTCAAGGAGTGGCCATGGGTAGTGTGCAAACGTGACCCACAATGAAGTCACAGTTTGCCGAAGAAATTTCCACATCTCGCTCATCGCGTATGGAACGTGACAGAGTTGGCCGAGCAAACAGGAAGGTGCCGAGCGTATTGGCAGATGCTCTGGGCAAACTTCCCAGATGCAGGATGGAGGCGCATGGTAGTCGGCCTGTTGTGTTCGTTGCCTTGGTGTGTACGGCAGACAAGTTTTTGAACACCGCATTTGTTTCGCGCTTTGACAGAAACTGTCGCCGATATCTTATATGCTTGCGAATGATACGCGTCACTTCATTATTATTGTCACACTTGATAAAGTGAATGAATATTTTTCACGTAGAAGCATCGCATTCGTGGGCGAAGGAGTATACACATTTATCACGTGCTTTTGGTATATTCGCCGGCCAATAAATATCCGTTGTGTCATACCGCCGTACTTGTCTCGTATATGTTAAACATACCACAGCTGAGAACGAACTTCCCACACTATATTTCAGCTTTGCCAAAAATATTAGAGTAATTTAGCCTCCCTATATTCTTTTTACAAAGGGCTGCTTCGCAAGGATCAGAAAGCAGAAAAGCCTGCATTAGCAGCGTTGAATAAATCGAGTCGTAGTATGTGAAGTTAGCAGGTAAACGTTTGGTGGTTCCATAGTACAGATAACATCAATATCTCCTATTCACACCTAAAATGCCTGTCAATCTAGATATAGGTGTTGAAGTTCTTAGCTGACGAAACTTTGCAAACTCAGTGGCGGTGGTGGCGTTGTGCGTGAAGAACCACTGGAGGGGCACGACAAACGTGGCCCTCCAAGAGGCACATGCACACGTCTGTGTGCTTTTTTGGAATAATGGAGGTACTCAAGATTTTAAGCTTGTCAGCAGTCAGTTGTTTATAATATGCAAATCTGATATTTCATTGAGGTACGCCGACATCCTAAGTTCTGCGTTATTTATTGCTGCCTGGATAGGAGCATACCATCGCTGTTGTTGCAAACAACAACTGAAACCTCGCAATGCTAATAAGCACGTGAAGGACGCTCCAAATGCCGGCATATAGGAAGGAAATCGTTAGGTGGAGTAATGCGTCATGATGAAAATGCAAGCAAGCAGGCAGGCAAGCAAGACAGCAAGCGAGTGGCAAGAAAGAAAGAACGAGAGAGAAAGAAAAACCAGAAAGGAAGGAAGCAAGAGAAAGAAAGAAAAAAGAAAGGAAGAAAGAAAGGAGGAAAGAGAGAAAGAAAGAAAGAAGAAAAGAAAGAAGGAAAGAAATGAAATGAAATGAAACCAATATAGACATGTTGAATTTGGCCCTGAATAAATTGTATCTGACCTACTGTAGCGAAATAACACTCCCTTTTGATTTTGTAATGGTTCAGTGCAAGCGTGAATTGCGAATAAAGATGCGCTTTGTGAATATTGTGTCGGCTTCGAACATAGAAGTTCAAGGAGAGGGAATCTTCGAGCAGTGCCTTCTATAGTCGCATTCTGAAGCGAACACGATCCTATGACTATATTCTGTGAGCCGTCGTCAATACTGTCACGTTTCTGTGCCTTTAAATTACTTAAAATATTCATGTGAACGTTCTTTTAGGGAAAGTGAAGGAGTGCAGCTGTCGAAATCACACTGCTGGGTAGTGTTGCCCGATACACTGGATGGTTTCAGTTTGCGCACACTATAGGTCACGCGCAACTTGGTCTTTTTGTGTTTGCAGTTTAGTGGCTTGTTTTCTTTTTTGATCAACTTTTCACTCGTATCAAAGGTATTTTCAAGAACAGCTGGTATTGATTCCAAGGGGAGTGGAAAATTGCAGCTTTTACGTGCATGTCTAGAGAGATGACGCGCCCTCTGAAATTTTGCCTTGCCAGCATTCGCACTATGTCACATTCCATTGGGTTTCTGGCGCACTGTCCTTCACGTGTTAGTTCGTCTAAACAGAATCGTGAAACACGCAAATAATTTGTTTTCGCGGCTGGATTGCAGTTGTTGTTATGTTTACAAAAGAAAAGCACAAATTATCTCTTTGAATATATAGCACATACTCATTTTCCATCAGCTGATAGTGGAATAAATGTTCCTACTTGCCTCGTCCTCGCTTATACACGATTTGCATTTTGTAGAAAACGCATTGCATTGGTTTCACTCACAAATATAAACTATTTAAATATAGAGCTCATCTTTTTCATCGCTATAAGATGTGCAGGTGAATCTTTTCTTGGGGATTTGTTTCCTGAGCTGTCTACACTTTTTAATGCGCAGCGCTTCTTATGAAGGCAAGTGCATTGAGGGAAAAAATTTGCATACATAGTTACCACAGTAATACACGCTCTTATTTTTCATTACGTGAAACAATAGACATTTTGTGTAACACAACTTTTTCGCATGCGTAAAAAACGAAGGATTTTTCTGCCTACTTAGTTACACGAAAACTGTTATACAATCTTTATTATGAATATATTTGCGATGCACTGAAAGAAATCAATACTGTGCTTGTAAAAGCCACCAAACGTTTTACGTAACAAGATATAATACGGCACCTCCTAATTTATTTAGGACTTGTACCAATGAGCAGTTAAGTTCCCCGTGATGCTTACTACACTTGTATTACTGGTTATATACACGTATAAATCTTTTCTTACTGGCTTATATTACTGCGTCAGTCCCTTTATTGTGCGGACAGAGATTCAGCTGATAGGCTATGGATGCAAATGTGAAGAATTCAATACCGGTATAACTCTCTGAATGGAGCCGCCCCGCCGCGGTGGTCTAGTGGCTAAGGTACTCGGCTGCTGACCCGCAGGGCGCGGGTTCGAATCCCGGCTGCGGCGGCTGCATTTCCGAAGGAGGCGGAAATGTTGTAGGCCCGTGTGCTCAGATTTGGGTGCACGTTAAAGAACCCCAGGTGGTCTAAATTTCCGGAGCCTTCCACTACGGCGTCTCTCATAATCATATAGTGGTTTTGGGACGTTAAACCCCACATATCAATCAATCAATCTCTGAATGGAGCACTCTACTTTCAACTGAATTTTCGGAAAAAGAGGGACATCAGTAGTTTTTAAAAGACAAGTTTCATCAGTTAGGAAAAGTGTCAAATGTTAAGCTTGTGCGCTCGTTTTCTTTATTCGACACAATATAAATGAGCACTAGCAGATAATATTGCCAAAGGAAGTATAGTGGATGCAATCGGAGGTAATTCTAATGTAAATGTGAACAAAGAAAATTGAACTAAAAGATAATGCTTGCCGTAATGGCAACAGGTGGCGCTGACTGACGCCTCTAGGTTTGAATTCACATAAATTTTCTATAAAGTGAACTCTAAAGTGACTGCCATCATAGCTCATTAGTACAGCATCGCACGCATTGTTCGAAGGTCCCCAGTTCGGATCCTTCTGGTGATAAATTATCTTTTGGTCTGCTGTTTTAACAACAATTACATTGCAATTACTTCAAGTAAAATTCCATCTATTTTACTTGACATTATCGTCTGTTAGTTCTCATTAGGTTTCACGTATGTGAATTCGGTGTGAACCAGCTTGCTATTTTCTCATTTTACAGATGCAACCTATGTGCGATTTCACTCTATAATGTTCTAAAAAAAAATGTGTAGACGCCAACACGTTAGAAAAATTTTCCGCAGAGTACGGCTGGTATCGGCCAGTTTTTGTGCAGCAAAATCATTTCATAATAAAAACTTTCGGTCATGCTGACTTTGGTCGCAACTTTAGTCAAAACAGCCCACCAATCGAAAAAAAAAAGATCACTGCCCAATCACTTCGCATACATGGTCAACTATTGAATCTGAAACGTGCGGCCACAGGTGGTTGTAGACGTGGCAGCCAAAGCCAAAGTGCTGCTCGAGAAACATCTACCTAGAGCAGGCATTGGCCCCTTCAAACACGCTGCCGCCATTGCCGCGTTGACGCGGCTCTGCCCGCAATACCGTTTCCTCGGCTCGCCGTTATTGCTTCCGTTCATCCTTGAAGGCTGCCGGATCCTCCGTGCTCAGCTGCTTCCTGTGCTTCAACCCACGGGCTAGAATCTATTGTGTGCGGACTGCTGCATCAACCTAGCGTGCATGCATTCTCTAATAAATCAGCTGTCGGAGGTCTTCTTGGAAAGGTGTCTGATAGTCAGGCGTCCATATGATTGGTGTCCTTTGCATGGAGAAGTTGTGAGTTGAAACTGTGACGTCCAGGCTCGGTGGCACGGCTGGAAAGGAATCAACAATGTCACTAACGATGCAACCAATGGTACGCATGCCTGGGTACGACAAAGAAAACGAAGTAACTGGTGGCGCAGCTGATTGAGATCGTTTTAGAAACTCGGACGCAAGGTTTCCCGTTTCACCTAGAGATATACATCGTTCCCTGTGGAAATCAAGAACTAAAGTTTTTTTTTTCCATTATGTCGGTCATGCGTTTAGGTTTACTTCTTCGTAGGCGTTCTATCTGTCGCATACCATACTAGGCAATATTTAGGACCTGTATGCTAAAGAGATGTTGTCATATTTCTTTTTTTTTCCCAAAATATTGCAATATACATAGCATTGCATTATACGTATCTAATGCATCTTCACTTTCTTGATTTGTAAATTGTCAGTGTGATGAGCGCTACGGTTCTCAAAATTAGTTATGTGTGAGTTTTCTAGTAAGAGATGCAGATGCAGAATATATGCGTGTTCTTATGGTGCCCCAGACATGCACAATAATTGCTTTTTAATTGACGATTGCACAAGCATAAACGCTCAACCTTGAGCAACATTGGTGGTCGTGGCGGATGTGATCGGCCGTTTCGAGTACCTGATGCTGGTAAGATTGGACAAACAGACAAATGTACAAACGGACAGACAGACAGACAGACAGACAGACAGACCAAAATTTTTGCGTTGAAGGTCCCCAAGAAAGACTATCGTCTTGAAAAAACGTACATGGAAATATTGTGATGGTGGCATAGTATGCAGTATGGATTAACTACAAAATTTCCGAACAACATGACAATGTACGTATATTACTAGCAATACGCAATGTTACGATATATTTTAACTCACTCTTCAAAGCTTTCGATGCTATTTGAATTTAGTAGATACTGGTAACTGATTCCACTCTTTTATCATTCGCGGAAAAAAGAATACGCGTAGACATAAAATTGCGTGTTGAAACTAAAAACACACATTGATTGCATGATCTGACATTACTGGTAGGCTTGGAAAGATTGATTGATTGATATGTGGGGTTTAACGTCCCAAAACCACCATATGATTATTAGAGACGCCGTAGTGGAGGGCTCCGGAAATTTCGACCACCTGGGGTTCTTTAACCTCCACCCAAATCTGAGCACACGGGCCTACAACATTTCCGCCTCCATCGGAAATGCAGCCGCCGCAGCCGGGATTTGAACCCGCGACCTGCGGGTCAGCGGCCGAGTACCTTAGCCACTAGACCACCGCGGCGGGGCTAGGCTTGGAAAGAGGATAACGTTTAGTTTCAATATTGAGGGGTCCTTTAGTAAAAAAAAAATTCAGTCGAACAACTTTCCAGCGTTGAGACAGCGTAGGCAAATCAAGCAACTGAAGCATTTCAGAAACGGGTTTATTTCGAACACTTGCCGCTGATAAGCTGTCGGCGGTAAGCATCCACGGAAGGTAGCTTGTACGGGAAACATGGGAAGTAGCTGTAGTTTCGTGCAAGGCACACAGGCGCGTATTGTCTGCAAAGTCGTTTAACGGAGGAGCATGTGTCTACCGAAAGCTTTTCTGTTAGAGCGACATGGACTCTCCCAAAGTTCGAGAAGACTTTTCGCAGCCGCCGATCCCCACGGGAAGAGGCTAGAATAAGGGTGAAATGAATCTGCTCTCTCCGTCAGTATATTTGTGCGGTCGCTACAAACCAACACAGAGAAGTGCGAAGCGGTGACGTCTTGCAGGCAAGCTATCGCAATACTTCTTAGCGCCGAGATTGCGTCATGTTTCTATCGAATTCTTTCATCGAACTCTTTGGGCTGAAATGAATCGAATTTGTGGCTTCGTTAAACTATTTTCGTGTTTTCTGACGTTAATTAGCAGTTCCTTGCAGCCCCGGCAAAAACAAAAAACTTGCTATAAACGCGTTCTTTGCAGCCCTGCTTCCCTAGCGGCTCGAGAATTCAAGTTGGGTTGAAATACTATGACAGCCAGCGGAGAAACGATGCGTTCGGTGTGTACCATTATTATCAATCTTGCTTCAGATCGCCTCGCCGCGGTAGTCTAATGGCTAAGGTACTCGGCTGCTGACCCGCAGGTCGCGGGTTCATATCCCTGCTGCGGTGGCTGCTTTCCCGATGGAGGCGGAAATGTTGTAGGCCCGTGTGCTCAGATTTGGGTGCACGTTAAAGAACCCCAGGTGGTCGAAATTTCCGGAGCCCTCCACTACGGCGTCTCTCATAATCATATGGTGGTGTTGGGACGTTAAACCCGACATATCAATCAATCTTGCTTCAGATCATTAAAAGCGAAACGTAATCGTATACTTCTAGCTGGAGCGAGGGAGAAGCGGAAGACCCTTGCTTCTTTAAAAGTGTGTCATTTAAATAAAACGTTGTCTCAAGTATAAGTGTACCAGTGATAAATTATTAGGTTTTAGCAGTTTAGAGCTTAACATATTAGCAATATTTAATTACAACTATGCTGCCATTGCTTTTTTGCGTCTTTAGCAGCTTTCAGGCAGTGTTGGTAGACAGGCACGGACCCACAAGGGTGTAACTTAGTGTATCATGGCACATCCTGCTTAGGCCAAGACCCTAATTTGTTTGGTGTTCGAGAGAGGAAAAAACGACGAAGAAAATAGCCTCAAACTATCAAATTTTGATGGCACGCATGATACTCAAATGCAGATATTTTGCTAAACGGTGGGTGAAGTACTCCTGTTTTCAACAATCGCAAGAAATCCTTTTCTTTCTTTTTTTCTGCTTCCGTGCAGCATAAGACACCTGTTGAACACAAGCACTATATATGATTTTATGGGCTATCTCACTCGTAGTTACAAGCGAAATCACAACTCCAAAGCGTTGAGCTCAATAAGGAAAACAAATGCTGCATTTTCTACATATGCGCCATATTCTCAACCAAAGTGTTTTGCAGCAAGAGAAAAAGAAAAATATCCTTAGTAATGTGCATTGCATTCGCATGTTTTCGTCTCGACAGTAACTTGTTTGCTTCATGAAGGGTTTCCTTCCTGGAGCAAACAAGTAATAGTGCGTAGATTGTACACGTCAAACCTGAGTTGTGTGAATACGTGAGAAGCAGCAGCTGCGGGCAATGCCACGTGTGCGGCGTGGTTGCAAATCAGAAATCCGCCAGCTTAACTCTTCCGCACACAGGATGGCTGCCTTTGAATGCTTAGCTACAAAGATGGCTAGACTAGGAAAAAACAAAACACGAGAGCCCAATGCGTTGGTAGGATGTTCGTAGACACCCACGGCTCTGTGGGATCACATGTTATTCTCGCACGGTTAGCTTTCCCGCAGTCTTCCTACATGGCTATGTTACTTTCCCAAAGATAGGTCGCTGATTTCGCAACTGTAGATCTCTGTCCCGAGAACAATAGTTTCCAGTAAACAAAACAACGCGTGTTAACTTTTCTCTCAGGTGACGTGGAGAGAAAATAAGTTTTAGAGAGAGGTGCTGTCCCCACGTCAAGGGTGATTACTGGTTGTGTCGCGTGCCACAGCTCAGCACCTGCGCCTAAAGGGCGCTACTTCTGAAACAACGCAATCAAGGCTGCCATTTTTGCTGGGCGCAATAACTTCCGTTATTCTGCTGAAAGAGATTGCTGAAAGAAACGATTTATGCTTGAACCTCAGCGATTCTGATTTGGAAGGGTTTATGCCACATTTTTGCTGAAAAACCTTTTCATTATTCGTTTGAGTAAAAATATTCAAGTTATTTTCACGCAAAAAATGTCTACGCTGGGCTACTTTGTTGCCCTATTTTTGAATTGTCTACATTTTGGCTAGTTTTTGCTATTTTCTGAGCATTTTTTTTTACCAGGCATCCTTGACAAAATGCAACGAGATATGAAGCTGCTACCTGTGTCTTGCATTCTACCTATTGGTAAAGCAGACGCTTAGTGGGCGGGAAAAATGGGACACCATACGCCTTACACCTGAACAATAAATACGGAGTACTATTCCGCTTCCTCCGCGTCTTCGCTGTGGGCGCCGTCCGTGTGGGGAGCCTAGACAAAGTCGAAATGACCAATGAAATGCACTCGCGGTGTCTTTGCGCCCAAAGGCATTTGTTTATCTGACTGACAGACAAACACGGAAGAGCAGCATGGAATTCATTCGGCATTCCATACAACGGTACAGGCTCGCAGCAAGCGTCATCTTTGGCGCTTTGTTTCGGAGAGTGCCATTATCGTCGAATTCTAGTTTGAGGACAATTGAAAGACGCTCCCGATTTCCCTTTGGTATTGCTCTGGATAGTATATATACCGGCTAGTTTGCAGACATTCTGAACGAATGCTGCCTCATTTTCTCCGACGTCTACATGCAACTGAAAATTTGCTCTGAATCACTGACGTTACTCTATTATTGTAAGGTGGGGAGGCGGGGGTAAAACAATTTTCCCATGAAACTGTGTGTGTGTGTGTGTGTGTGTGTGTGTGTGTGTGTGTGTGTGTGTTTGCGGTTGTACACGCACGTGCGTATGTGCATGTGTTCTTAAAAGAATATAAATAAACTATCTGTAGTTAAATGGTAAATTTTGTCCATTCGTTTGGCGAGCCAGGCCGACAAAGCATCACATCATATTTCGCTGCTTTAAACCCGTCTCATTCTTTAGATGCAAACTTCGCAATCTGTCGGCCAAATGCCCACGAGCCAAATTAACCTTGCGACTGAGTGGATGGTTTCGCTCGCAGTGCAGTCGTGTTTGTCTCATGCCGTATCACTCCTCAAAAGTCTTGAATTTGGCTTGCGTGTTTATACACGTGCGTATAGAAGCGCATGCACAAGCATATATTGTGTGTGCTTGAACACCGTCTTTTTACTCCCCCCCCCCCCCCCCCCCACAAAAAAAAATGTTGGCTTCACCCCTGCCATGAATAGTCTCTGACGTGAGTGCTCGCTATAGTAAAGGCTGCTGTAAGGAATGCAACTCATAACATCTCTGCTTAACATCTGGAATTACTTCTCAAACAGGTGTATAATACTTTGATTGCATTTGTCAATACCAGTGATCTTGGTGTGAATAGTGAAGTCTCTTTACTACTATTTATTGCTGTTTCATATAACACGCCAGTTCATTCATTGTGCGGTAAGCGGCTGATTAAGATACTGACTTCTTTCAAAATGAATGCAGTTTGTGCTTCAATGAACAGCTTCATTCGCAGCAATGCAACGTTATCGTTACTGAGAAAAGACGGAGTTTATTACCCGACAAACATATGTTGCATCAATGCACGAGCACATAGATTTATTAGAGCTACTATGCTTATTAGCTATTTTAACGTGCGTTGATTATATTGAGATTGTAGCCGGCCGTCACGAATGGCTGCGCACCGCTGGCTTTTGAATTGTAGCAGATCAGAACAGGCTAAAATGGACAACTGGCTTAGTGGGCTCTTGCAGAACACTGCAACATGAGAGCCAGCGGCGCCACCACAGCAATACGGCATCCGACAAAAGCGACTGCATTGCGAGTGAAACCGCCCACTCTGCAGCATGGTTTGTTAGGCTCGTGGGCATTTGGTCGACTGATTGCAATGCTTGCATTTTATGAATGAGACGCGTTAGAAGCAGCGCCATACGATGTCAGGCTTTGCCAGTTCACCTAGTGAAATTATCAAAGTTTACCACTAAAGAACAGATGGTTCACTTTGTTCATTTTAGGAACCACATACACTAACAGACACACAAGCGCGCACGATATCGCCTTCCAAATTTCCAGCCGACCTTCGCCGAATGCTGGAAACTTCAGATTACCCGAAAAAAAAGGACTAGGTGCAAATGCCTTCTGGTTCCTACCTCTATTTTCATCTATCTCAAATTTTCGCTAACAATCAAAGGCACCATCGATACCAGCATTGCCGCCAAACGAGCTCTTCAACGATATCGCGTGAAAAATGGTTGTCTCCATAAGGGTATAGATCCATGAGTTCCAACAATTTTCGTGGCAGATTCACTTACAACCCTGTAATTTGTTCGTCATAATTATTTACCTATGTTAATGTTCGGCCGAATGTGCAAACATGTTTTCTCTACTGTATCAGCAGCATCATCATCATCGTGACTATGCCTGTATACTGTAGGGCAAAGGAATCTATAGGGCTTCGCAATCAATCTGTTCTGGTGCTTGCGGTGGCCACATTATCCCCGTGAACTGCTTTGTATCATTTGCCAAACTATCTGTGTCACCGTCTCATACATGCCTTCTCTTGGAATATAGCCTGTCGCTCTTAATATCTAGTGGTCTTGCTCTTGCGCTTTATAGACTGCTCATGCCCATTTATTTCTCTTAATTTCGACTAAGATGTCCTTAACACCGATTCGTTCCTTGATACACCCTGCTGTCTTGTTGTCCCTAAAAAATACACCTATACTTTTCCTTTCCACATTTAGCTGTATCGTACTGAAGTCAAACCCTGTTCGTAAGGCTCCGGATTTCTGCTTCCGAAGTGTGCTTTGCATAATTTTTTCAGCCATTGCGCTCACTATCTTGCGATACTATTCCCAATGTACGCAATATATTGGGAACACACACGAGTATGTGCATATATCTAGGCCCTCGTTGAAAGAGCTAAATTGTTTAATACGTTTTAACATGAAGCGCTGACATAATCGCAGAAAGAAAAAACTCGTAAAATACACGCCTGGGACACCAGATCAGAACAGTGCAAGATCAATTGCTTGCATTTGCTTGGTTACCAAACTTCTTCGCGATTTTGCGCAGTCTTGTTGATGTCGACATGTCTGGGACGGTTACACAATCACCTCCCAAAGCAGAGAGCATCGTCGAACTTGCTATCCAAGAGGTGATAGTTGCAGTCAGGCAAAACCAGATTTGTTAATGGTGCAAACGCAACGGCACTCACATCTACGGAAGTGAAGTTGCCTCATATGGTGCCCCACGTCTTTGTTTGTTATGCACCACCTCGGCTTGTCGCAATTCGTCTCCGTCCCACTTCCTAGATGGCGTCACTCAACGCGCGTAAGCACTCACCCACGCAAGCATATACTTGATTTCTTCTGGCGCAACAAGACACAATATAAGGTGAGGGAACTGAGGCTGTGCATAAGAAAAAGAAAGAACGTCTTCTATGTCAACGTAAAATTCATGCAGTCCCACCCCGACTCAGCCCGTGGGT